>CM064569.1:20605629-20668129 GCA_032716605.1 Paralithodes platypus
TAATCAAACATGATCGAGCAGCGCCAGTGTCGATCAGTTACGGACGGGAGCGCCCCTTATCTTGGCTAGGTGATATATGGGAGGTGGGCACTCACTTTTCGACTCCACCGCCGAAGCCATGGTGGGCGGGGGAGAACTTAAAAATCCGGAGATTCTGTTCCCTCCTCTTCTTCTACAAGGTCGAGGTGATCTTCCTCTGGGTACGTCTGAAGGACGTCCTCTGTTTCCGCGGTCTCATTTATTTCCTCCTCTGGCAGTTCTTCCTCATTGGCGGAAATTCTGGGCTGGATGGTTCGGTTAGATTTGGCGGAGTCACGGATGAAATGGAGAGGACACCGGGAATTACAAGCAGAAATCATATGGGTTAATTATAACTAGAGGGTGTGGTTTACCTTGGCGTGATGTAGGTTGCGGGGAAACACTCTCTTCAGCTGGTGTGGTTTGAAAGCTGGTCTGCTTGGCTGGTAGTACCCGGGACGGTGGTGGATGAAGCAGTTTGGCAGTTGCATTGGGCCTGTTCACCAGCTCGGTGTGGTAATTGTGGGTGCGTGGTGAACCTTTTAGCCCTTAATTAGCGGCTCACCACATAAGTCGAGTTAAATAAAGCTGGACTATGTGGCGGCGCTCGACATAACTCGAGTGGCAATTTCAGCACGTAATGTTGCTGAGAGAGAGAGACAAGTGGTGGCAGGAGAGTAGCGAGCGTATGACTGCTCCAGACCACCGCGGCGAACCTACTGACACGAATCTCACCTCCCTCCTACCTCTCTCACTCGCTATATAAGGAATTGTATGGGGAAAGTGCCTAATTACATGCTTTTTGCACTCGCGTTGCACGGTTATTGCAAGAAAACTAGCCATCATAAAAGGATCGTTATGGTGTCATTCGAAAGCTCTGTTTATGCCCTTTCAGGGATAGATACTTGTTTTACGTTCTGGGTCTTATTTAGGCATGAAAATGATCACGTAAACAGCCCTATTTTGGCTAAAAACACCCCGCTGGGCGGTACATATAAATAAACCGCATAGGCCGCTCTTAAGGTGTTAATTGCTGCAATCATAGGTTTCTTAGGTTGGGAGGCCAATATCCTCCGTATGGTCACAATATCCCGCTGAAACCCCACGGGATCGTGAACGGCAAAATACTCTTGTACTGGTGAGGGTAGTACTTGCACTAGATGCACTAGAATGTGCTGCTCATGCATATTACGAGTCAACGTAGGGAATGCAGCCCTCACTTGTTGATTGATGCTTGTGATAGTTGCATCAAGGTCACCATCATACTTGATGTCCTTGATTTTGTTGTGTGCTACAAACACACCCAGTGAAGGTTTGATTGCCTCAATCACCATGGGTTTGAACGCATCCCAGGTGAGTGCAGGGTTTACCTGCGGGGCTACAAGGGACACGGCTTTTCTCAAGTGCGTGAGAAGGACGACTATTTTTTTGCGGTCCGTTGTATAAACTAAGTCTAGCACTGGCTTTACTATGTCCATATATACCTCAATTTCATAAGTCTCCCCATCATATTTGGGGATGGGAATGTAAGAGCATGGAGCGGCCATATTTATATAGTATCTTTATATCTGTTTCTTTTCCAAATATGATCAATATATTGAATTCTTCCGTCCGAATAGAGAACCACCGCTAGCCACCAATGTTATGCCCTGATTATATGCAGGATTAACAATTGGATATGGTGAGTTCTACTCCACTGGGACTTCCAAGTTCAAATACGTACATATAATATGAAAAGAAAACAGAGGATAAGTATATTACAAGATATGGTTTAATAATACAGCTTTATTTCTCTTGCACTATATTGGAAAAGTAATCTGGAACTGAACATATATGACACGTATCACTGCCAGTGAAATAGCACTTAATATTATCACTGACTCCTAGCACAGTCACGGAGCTAGATAGGGAGCACTTATTACTGTAATACTGGCCAACTGCACTATATCTGTGAGATAGTTTTTAAGACAATAGGGTGGACGAGGAAGAAGTGTTTCTCGTAGTGGAGTGATCACTTTCGTTTTCTTTCAGGAATGTCACAGTGTTTAAAGGTTAAGGTCAAGTGCTCCCATAGGTATGAAGCTGGGTGGTATAGAAAATGGGGAGTCATGCAGCTGGGTGGTATAGAAAATGGGGAGTCACTGGTAGACTCTGAAATATTTTCTAGCACTTTGGTCAATTTCGGCAGAGTCGCTAATGTCTCAATAATTATAGGTTAAAAATGTCTTAAGGCCGTGTCATACAGAACTCGAATCCACCAGAACCCACTGGAATCGAACTTTTCACCGGAATTGACGAGATTTACGCGGCCTTAATCGAGTGTGACTTCAGAGTAGAATGCGACCCGTCAATGACCGGAATGTAACTCTAACGTAACTCGATGGACTCGAATGTAACCAAAATACGAGTCGATGTTAACCAGTAAGTGAATCGAAAGAAACTGGATGTGTAAAGAAGACTATTCGATCCCAAGTCGAATGAAACTCGAATGACCAGAATGTCAGTCTATCATGACCAGAATTACATGAAGTTAAGTCGAACGTAAGTGGAACTAAAGTTGAACGTAACTCGAACGTAAGTGGAACGTGACTCGAATAGGCAGAAGGTGACTCGATGAGGAACCTTTGAGTATATAAAGGGAGGATTGGTTCACAGGCACACCAGTAGTATGTGGACATAAATGTTAAGTTATCTGTTCAATACCTTTGCATTAAAATTTATCATGTTTGCATGTGACCTAAAAGTGTCCAAAGAATGTTTATTCCAATGACATATAGCACACTACACTCGATGGCATTTTATAAATTTTCAAGTCTTTTCATAGATCTCTTGTAGACATAATTGCTATGACATGTACCATACACAATTTGAACCCAATTTTATAAGTGTCAAAAGATTTCTACTCTCTTCAATATAATTGCAATGACATCATTTTTTGTAAGTATCGAAAATATTAAACTTCTCTGTTGAATATACGTGCAACGCCATATAGGCCACACAATTTAAGCCCAATTTTCTAAGTGTGTGGACATAAATGTCAAGTTCTCTGTTCAATACCTTTGCATTAACATATACCCATGTCATGTCTTTCCTTTGATTCAAGTTAAATTGTTCATAATCTTCTATTTATGAGATATTGGTATCATGTTTGCATCTTACCTACTCGATCACATATTTCTACTTGACATTATTTGTATTGTGCCATTTCTTGAAATTAATTGTATTAGTTAGAATTTCATTAGTTTCACAATTATATTACTGATAGCTGTTTAATTTTTTATAATTTATAAATATAATGGCAGTTTAAAAAATTCCAACAAGATTAAAATTATTTAGGAGAAATCACCACACAATCATACAAATAAAAATATACTTTATTTAAATATGGCACATAAATGGAATTCAATATTAAAAAAAAAAAAGGTAGAGTGTGGTAGAGAGGTTGAGATGTTATGGGTGGAAGGTTTCGATGATCCTGTCCACAAAGCCAGGTGAAACGTCCACCAGGTTGCCGGCCCTCCCATGCTCTACGGGCGTGGCCTCCGGACGTCCCAGTGAAGGACCATAGCTCCTCCAGTTTCGTGGTGTGCCGGGGGCTTGGTTTGGTAGTTTGCCACCATGGTAGTAGGAAGGGCCAGCAACAGAAAGGTTTTCGAGTATGTAGGGGTTTGGCGTCTGTGCTCGTCGCGTCGTAGGTGGATGGTTGGGAGACTCGTGTTGAATGGGGCCGAAATAGGGCATGGGTCCTTCCCCCCGGCTGTGTGCCATCATAGCGTTTGTGTATCGCATAACCTCCATCTCATACTGCTCCACGAGTGCAGGCTTCAGGTCAGTGAGGTTCTTCTGCACCAGTTGGTGGAAGATCTTGAGCGAACCGACGGCTGGGCTGTCTATGTTGCGGCTCCTCTCCCACTTCCGGTACAGCTCCTCTAGGTCCTGCTCCCCCTGTCGTAGCTGTGTGTCAAACATATTATCGTTACAAAATGAGCAATACAATTTTTAGTACATAAACATTACTCTGCCTTATTTACAACAATGTGTTGCAAGTTAAAATAATATTAATAGTGGTTAACAAAGTGTAAGAATTCGGTTATAATTATCTGTAAAGTAGTAAATGTCTGGCAAATGTATGTTCTAAATAGACTTCAATTTTCGTTCAAAGTTAAGGGGGATCAGCCGGGTGCGTAATCTCAGATGATCTTCAGGGGATTAGAGTGTTGAGCCTATAACTAGGCTTTGTAAGTTGGGTTGGATGGGACAGGGATCTGCCTTGCTTAGACCAATCGGCTTTCTGCATACTCCCATTTTCTTATGTTTTAATGTTCTTATATATTCTCAAAGTTTGACGTAGATGGAAATTTAGAAAACAAAATATTTTGTGTCTCTAATTAACATTGACAAAGTTAATGATGATGGCATGTTAATAACTAATACAAATATTTACCTTATCATACAGGTCGGTTGTAGTCACTTCCGGTGGAGACTTGCTGGTGGTGGCTGACCTGCGACGCACCGACGTGGATGCCTGGGTGGCGGGACTGTCACTGGGAGATGTAGGCCGGCTTGAGATGTCATCAACGTCCAGCTGGGTATCCGGGTCATCTACCATTTCCGGGTCGACAGTGGTGCCTGTCCCACCCGGCTTGTAGAGTTGTGAAATATATAGGGGTATTAGTGAAATTAGACAGTATTGAACACATGTTTATAAAGTGAAAACAATTATTGCAACTCATGATATGGGGGACTGAGTGATTACATTTATGAGTGTCATTTATGTATGTATGAAATACAATGTTAAATAAAAAACATGTACATGTATTTTAACAGACAGTATTGAACATATGTTTATAAAGTTAAAACAATTATTGCTACTCATGATATGGGGGACTGAGTTATTACGTTAATGAGTGTCATTTATGTATGTATGAAATACAATGTTAAATAAAAAACATATACATGTATTTTAACAGACAGTATTGAACATATGTTTATAAAGTTAAAACAATTATTGCTACTCATGATATGGGGGACTGAGTTATTACGTTAATGAGTGTCATTTATGTATGTATGAAATACAATGCTAAATAAAAAACATATACATGTATTTTAACAGACAGTATTGAACATATGTTTATAAAGTTAAAACAATTATTGCTACTCATGATATGGGGGACTGAGTTATTACGTTAATGAGTGTCATTTATGTATGTATGAAATACAATGCTAAATAAAAAACATATACATGTATTTTAACAGACAGTATTGAACATATGTTTATAAAGTTAAAACAATTATTGCTATTCATGATATGGGGGACTGAGTTATTACGTTAATGAGTGTAATTTATGTATGTATGAAATTCAATGTTGAATCAAAAACATATACATGTATTTCAAAAGAACGATAAATCGGAATATTATTAATATGTTCTCCATTAACAATATCAAAAATTATTTTATATAAATGTATGTACCTCTGATTCGTTTGTATTAAATATTCGATGTTGAAGAACACAAATGTTATTTTTTGGACCTTTGACATTGATTGTTGTTGGGAAGTAAACTTTAAATATATATTATAAACGTACCTTGCTCATCCTGGTGGGCAACTTCACCAAGTGGGGTTTCAGGAAGGCGAAGGTGGTCTTGATCCACGCATCCCTCTTTAGTCCAGTAAATCTAGCAATCATTTAACTGGACCTAGAACAAATTGCAATAGAAGGTTTTTTGGCTTTAACTTGTTTATTATGTCCCATCTGATGAACATATACAAAGTCTCCACCTTTTAAGGACACCTGGGGATAAGCGGTTAATTTGCATAAATTCAAGATGGCCGCCGTCCAAAGCTTCAATTTACAGATACGTTTTTTTCTCTGTGTTGCTCCTAGACCCTATAAATTGGTATTACAAAACAACGTTTTTTGGCTTTAACGTTGTTTATTAGGTCCCTCTAGATGAACATATAAAAAGTCTCCAACTTATTGGACACCTGGAAAGTGGTTAATTTTACAGCCAAAAAACCTTACAGCCAAAAAACCTTCTATTGCAATTTGTTTCTAGTGGTCAAGCGCCTACCTTTACTGTTCACATTATTGTCTATTACTATTTTGCCTAGGCCTATACTATCCCATCATCTTGTTTCTCTTGTTTCAAACAGATTGGGTGCGACATCTACCGAAGCCATGGAAGGAAGAGGTGGTTGCATAATCCCTGCGGCATTTGCTAACAACAACGTTAGACGAAAGGAAGGAAACAGTCAAAGCTGAGGGCGAAGGGAAGCAGATACTATCAACAAGGCGCAGTATCTGAACGTGGAAACGCCATCAATATATCCTGTGTCCGAGGGCCAAACGGTGCACATTGATTTGCCGAAAGAAGCATGTCAATACGAAGCCAAATAGACTTCCTGGGAAGCAGAACAAACGTACTGGAAAACCTGCTCTCCGTTCTCAGAAACCACACTTTTGTTTTACAGAGAACTGCTTTTTTTTTGTGTGGTACAAAAATCTCTTTGGACACAAAGCATGATTCAGAAGAAGTGGTAATCCAGTACGGCACACTTCAACTTTCAAAGGGACAATACTTTCTGCATGTGATTGCCAGGGGCCTGATGATGTGGTGGCTGAGCAAACTGTTAGAGGACCGAATTAACTTTTGCACGTCGATCTTGTCCATGCAGCTGACGCAATAATATCACAAGCCAGTGCAGCTCAAATTTCCAGACACATAGGCAGATCCCCTCCAAATATCGTGATTTCCGCAGAAGCAGTTGAACCTCCTACGCAAGGGTCGCAAAGTAGATGCCTCACGAGAGGACGCATTTCTACTCAGCAATCGAGGACCTAGTCAGTGGCAATTGATGATGAAACAGAACCTACAGTGGGGTTGGATCTCGTTGATAGAATGTCCAAGTTGTGCCCTGATGCTGAGAGAACGTTATAGTGTAAAAATACATGAAACAGAAACTTATTTCATATTGTGGGGATGAACTGGTTATTAGTAACGTGCATGGACGCCAGCGATGTTTGTAACTGTCAAAGAAAGTGCTGCCAAAGATTTTGCAAAACATTTCAAAGACTCACCACAGACTGATGATGAGGAAGCAGAACCAAAGAAAGATAGTCAGGTCTGGCGGCACGGTTGATCAAAGCAGATATAAAGAACATTGATACTTGTAGAGATTTCTATCCAGATCCTGCTGAACTCCGGTCACGCTGGAAAAAAGAATGTGGCGTACGTTCCGCAGGTGTCCCTTCGTATATTGGCTGCAAGAGACGTTCAGTGGCAAGTCATGTGAGTCTTGAAGTTTGCATCAATTGGCAAAACCAAAGTATCGTGCAACTTACCAGACCAAGGGTCCATTGTAGCACCCATTCAGTATGAGATTGGCGGTAATCACAATGCACCAGCACACTTTGGTTCCCGCTTTCTTGTCGGGACAAGTTTACACAGCCACGTCTTCGGTCTGCCTTACGCAGAAGTTTTGAGGTTTTCGAAGTGTGCGGCCAATTTCAGCGCGGCACCACCATATCCACTGTCAGGCAGGTTTGGGGACAGTTCGTTTGCAGACAATGTTGATCACAACTTGCGTACAAGCTTGATGGGCGAGGAACATACCATGGATAATGGGTATACTTGTGCTGTCACCCCTGAAGTAAGAGACACAAAATCAATACCAAGAGTGCAGGTCGACCTGAAAACAACTTAACGGCACAGCTCAAATTGAAATCAAAATACTAACCTGCAAATGTTGTGTTCGCAAGAAGGGTGGGCCTCTCGAATTTAGAAAGCTTGACCACCATTTCCAGCCCATCTGACAAGCTTTGAAATTCTGGACATACTGTGGGGAAAACGTCATGGTTGCTTCGACCCAAAACGACCAGGCTTGGTCCGGCTTAATGCAGAGTGGTGTGCCATGGACCACACCGCAGGGAATCATACCGTCTCATTTCTGTGCCCATGATTGACCCATGGACCCTACGGACATGGAGTTGTATTTTACTCAACCCAACTTCACTTCAGTTGCTGCGGAAAGCCATCGGCAATGGAACTGACGCCAATGCGGAGCAGTTCGACCAACCCGCTTTAAATTTGGAAGCGAAGGACGATCGCCATTGTTCATGAGAAGGAAGGAAGCGAACTGAAACCCATTGTTTTGAACCTTGGTGGCTTTCACTCTGTGATGAGCTTTTTGGGAAATGCATGGGCCATGTTATGGAAGCATCTGGGCTAGTAGGGTTTTGGAACTTATATACGCTGAAAAATGCTGTGACCCAAAATGCTGAGTGGGAAAGAAAGCCTAATGCACGAGCAATCCGAGGGCCCCCACTTCTTGGTTGACACAAGACCTTGTAGTTAGATTGTGTATAAGGCAGAGGAACCCATACGGTGTCCAACCCTCGTCAATGGTTAGCATGAGGAAAAGTGAGCGCATGCAAGGACTTCCAGTGAGGCCTGCAGATCTTGGGATAAGCTGTTGGCGTGAAGGACGTTTCACCGGATGAAGTCTGCAGTAAAGACGTTTTCAACAGAATTTCTGAAAAACTTAAAGCTGAGAAGAGCATCACTTAGCAGGAGGAAACATAAAGATGGGGAAAGCTATGGATTCAATACATGGACATGTATTGACCTGCTGGCGTCCGCTTTTCGCCTGAGGGCACTGAGAATGGGCGATTTCCATACTGTACCTCGGCCCCAACACTCCCAGGAGAAATGTGGCCGTACTTTGCAGCGTGTGGTCATAACAATTATGCCACGGTCAGCCCATTTTACCATTCAAGACATGATTGAAACTTGAGCAGCTCAACCCAGACATGTAATCTGTCAATTGAACTCCGGTCATATTTGTGATCCGCCGAAGTGAGTCCGCTGTAAGGGCAGGAACTGCCAAGCGGACTGAAGTTAATAAGAGCAGGTTTTTGATGCGCTCTTTGAAAACGAATAGGTGGATTGACACGTGTTAGAAGGGCATGGAGGAAACGCAGACAGCCTGCGCTGGGTTACTTGCTTATGCCAGCCTGCGACTGAGGTGAGTGAAGTTATGCAAGAACTGACAGGGAAGCATTTCCACACTTCCTGAGCAGCAACAAAGAAATGAACTGAAGCAAGGCTCTCGTGAACGAGATAGGAATGTACACAGAGAAGGTTCTCGTCATTCCTTCAAGGATTATGATCATTTTCAAGAATCAAATGAACTCAGAGGAATATGCCAACGGTTGTGACAGGACCAGCCTGGAAACCGCCAATCCTCAATTTACTTGTAACAGAGGTTGGTATGAACAATTGTGCAGAAGATGGAAAGGTAGCAATGCTTTTGACTGTTTCATTTAGGAAGAAAGATCAAGGTATTTTTGAGTCGTTGGGTTGCAAAGGTTACAATCAGTGCTGAAAAAGTACCAATCGACCCACAGCTCCTTTTCCAGAGGCCTCCTCCATCTTTGCTTAATAACAGGGACTTAGGAATGTTGAAAGAGGTCTTTGCGTATGGAGTTGTCTAGCTACCCTACTGCCTCCTGTTCGATAATGTGGGGGAGGCGCAGGGAAGCCAATAAACAACAGCTAGGAGATGAGATAGCTGCAGTTGTTCCCAAGACGTCATTGAATCATTTGAGGAAGAAAGGACTGTGACCCATGTTCTGGATGGTGGTTTCCTATATTGCAAAGGATTCCATGGGAGAAGGGTGACACATTTGAGGCAACATTGCAAGAGCATGTACATGAAGAAATGTTTTACCCCAAAAACTGTTCTCAACACCGGTGGTTGTATTCGACGTATTTATAAATCAGGACCTACTACCAATGGACATGAGGCATCACAATCGACGATCAAAAAGGAGTCTGTTGGTCAAAAGGTAATGTGATAGTTCACCGGGAGTCCAACCATGCCCCTTGGGATCAAAAAAAGGAAAACTTCTTAGTCAAACTCGGGGACAATAAGCAAAACTTCATTGACTTATTGTGTGAAACATTCAAGGCAAATTGGAATTGACTGTGTGCAATATGCGCCAGCAGTATGCAGATGTCATGATTGCGAAGAAGAGGAATTGAGCATGGCAAGGGAAACCGTGACATATAGTGATAGGTGAGGACACAGACTAATAGTTGGTGCTGGTTGTGTCATTTATGACGGAACGAGGGATGAATGATTTTGGTACTATCAAGTCGAGCAAGGAAGGTGCGGGAAATGTAATGGCATATATTAACTCAGTAGCAAGACCCAAGATGCTCGGTGAAAGGCTCTGTTCGTGTCGCTGACCAGTTGTCCATAAGCACTCTGTGGATGTGACACAACACTAACGACTGAATATGGATATTGGTTAAAGGGTGCTGCCTTGAGGAAAGTATGAGGGGGGCAAGACAACGGTTTCTTGAAATGTCTCGAAGCATTCTGTTGCCAAAGTGGAAGTAAAGACGCGGAATATCATCAGCTGGGTGAAAAGGCCTTTGTTTAATTTTGTATGGGGGAAAAGGAAATGGACACCCTTGCCGGACTGCGAAAGACAAAGTTTTGCAACAAGGTGGCAAAAAGTTCAACTACCGTTGAAGTTCACAGCCTTCCCCCAACACCGATGCAGCCAAATACCACTCGTTCCGAGTTTATTGTCAGGTCCAGGAATGGATGGGGAACTGTGTGGACCCCGAGAAATGGGGCTGGTGTCTGCGGAAGGGAAAGCTTGTACCGAAGTCTATGGATTCGCCAGTGGCTCCTGATTCACTACTGAAATTGGTCAGATGTCAGTGTAAGGGCAACTGTGACACTCAACGCTGTAGTTGCAAACGGAATGAGCTTGAATGTTCCAGTGCATGTGGTCAATGTAAAGGACTCTGTCAAAATAGCAACTTTGATGCAAGCACCGATGATCCAAGTGAATACGAACTCCTATCATGAATTACATAATTGGCTCTGAATGACGTCATACTACGTCATTTTTTTTTTTTTTTTTTTTTATAAAAAAGAGGGACAACAGGTCAAAAAACCCATACAAGCACAAAGTGCCTGTGTCACCCCTTGTGAAAGAGACAGTTCAGCCTGTCTGTAAGGTTTTTCGGCTGTAAATTAACCACTTTCCAGGTGTCCAAAAGTTGGAGACTTTTTATATGTTCATCAGAGGGACCTAATAAACAAGTTAAAGCCACAAAACGTTGTTTGTAATACATTTATAGGGTCTAGGATCAACCAGAAAAAAGTTATCTGTAAATTGAAGCTTTGGACGGCGGCCATCTTGAATTTATGCAAATTAACCACTTTCCCAGTGTCCAAAAGTTGGAGACTTTTTATATGTTCATCAGAGGGACCTAATAAACAAGTTAAAGCCAAAAAACCTTCTATTGCAATTTGTTCTAGGTCCAGTTAAATGATTACTGGACTAATGGAGAAACTACAGAAGGAGCAGATTGTGCAAACAAACAAGCGAGAGAGGGAGAGATTGGCTGTAAAAGGGATCTGCCTCTATCAGTTTAGTAACAGAGTTGTAGATATGTGGAATAGGCTACCGAGTGCTATAATGGGATCAAGAACAATAGAGCTTCAACTTGAAATTAGATAGAATGAGATGGGTTGGGTGTGAAAGGGATCTGCCATGTGTATGTCAATCAGCTCTGGAGACTCCCGTTTTCTTATTTTTTTAATTTTCTCATTTGTGAAGGAGAGAGGGAGTATAAATGAGTTTTTATGAGATGGGTTGGGTGTGAAAAGGATCTGTCTTGTGTGGGCCAATTGGCTCTCTACAGACTCCCATTTTCTTATGTTCCTATTTCTTACAATTGTGTTTTGGTTGCAGGTATATGATAACATGGGTGTATAGTAAGTAGTGTAAATAACAGGTAACGTTTATGAGATGGGTTGAGTGTGAAAGGGACCTGCCTTATGTGGGCCACTTGGCTCTCTGCAGACTCCCATTTTCATCTTGGTTGCATGTGTAAGGGATCTGCCTCATTTGTACCGGTGTGCAAACAAACAAGAGCGAGAGAGAAAGAGATTGGCTGTGTAAGGGATCTGCCTCTATTTGCTTGGTAAAAGAGTTGTAGATATGTGGAATAGGCTACCAAGTGCTATAGTGGGATCAATAACAATAGAGCTTCAACATAAAATTTGATAAGACGAGATGAATTGGGTGTGAAAGGGATCTGCCGTGTGTGGGCCAATTGGCTCTCTGCAGACTCCCATTTTCATCTTGGTAGCATGTGTAAGGATCTGCCTCCTTTGTACCAGTGTGCAAATAAGAGAGAGAGATTGGCTGTGTAAGGGATCTGCCTCTCTCGTAACAGTCGTAGATATGTGAAATAGGCTACCTAGTGCTATAGTGGGATCAAGAACAATAGAGAATTTCAAGATAAAATCAGATAGTCATATGGATGAAAATATGGGTTGGATGTGAAAGGGATCTGCCTTTTGTGGGTCACTTGTCTCTCTGCAGATTCCCATGTTCATCTTGTAAGGGATCTGGCTCATTTGTACCGGTGTGCAAACAAACGAGCAACAGAGAGACTGGGTGTGTAAGGGATCTGCCTCTATTCGTTTAGTAACAGAGTTGTCCAAACTCTGATATGTATAAGGTGTATAAGGTGTTGATTTTCGGTGTGAGCATCCTGGGTTCGAGTCCACGAACTGCCACATGTGTTTGTAAATTTTATTAATCGATTTTAGGAGTATGGTTGGTTGTTGGAAGGAACATAATAATTGATATTGGTTCAGGAGCAATTTATCGAGAGGACTTCCCTAAGTGGTTAAGGCCCCATTAATTGCTCTTTCCATTCACATATGCATAGCCTACGCGAGTTGCAGTTGGGATGTGTGTACATGCTTAGATTGATATGCAGGATTCGAAGTTGCATAATAAATCGTAGGCAGTGTCCACCAACCTTTAACTGTCTTCGTGGTGCGATGTATAAGGTGTTGATTTTCGGTGTGAGCATCCTGGGTTCGAGTCCACGGACTGCCACATGTGTTTGTAAATTTCATTAATCGATTTTAGGAGTATGCTTGGTTGTTGGAAGGAACATAATAATTGATATTGGTTCAGGAGTAATTTATCGAGAGGACTTCCCTAAGTGGTTAAGGCCCCATTAATTGCTCTTTCCATTCACATATGCATAGCCTACGTGAGTTGCAGTTGGGATGTGTACATGCTTAGATTGATATGCAGGATTCGAAGTTGCATAATAAAATCGTAGGCAGTGTCCACCAACCTTTAACTGTCTTCGTGGTGCGATGTATAAGGTGTTGATTTTCGGTGTGAGCATCCTGGGTTCGAGTCCACGGACTGCCACATGTGTTTGTAAATTTCATTAATCGATTTTAGGAGTATGGTTGGTTGTTGGAAGGAACATAATAATGGACAGTCTTACTTTAAGTAATATGTTACGACCGGGACTCGTATAAAACAAGGGCTCTTAATCATTGGACTAGAAAGGCTCACAGCCACAACGGTAACACTAGATCCAACCCTCGAACTTATAATGCCGGCGCACAAAAACACCTATACCCTCCAGAGTTAAATCTGCGATAACGGGGTATCCTATAACTCGGTATAAATGCACTACTACTACAGGCTGATGATCTCTGATACAGCCTGATCACAACAACATACAATTATGTTAATAAAGTATACAAGGAAAAAGATAGAAAGCTTCATTAAATCACTGCAATGATTTAATGCAAACAAGAAGAAGGTATAATTAAAGTTACTCTAAACAATAATAAACTGTCACTCCTATATTAAAGAAAGTGAATGAAAGCCCTAAAGCATCGAGCAGGAATCTTCTGAAGAAAGTCTGATGCTGCGTAGATGATCGAATCGGATTTTGAACTGTTATCTAAAGCAGGAACAATATATGACAAGTGTAGGGATATACAGGGTTAACAGGCACGGGAATAATAATAAATGCGCAATAGCATTATCTCTAACAACAAAAGAAGTACTTCGTCAGGCAACTCAAAAAGCCTGCTCGGGTTATGCAACTCAACAACAACCAAGGCTTACAGTCAACGTGAATAAAAATGCTGCATACATAACATAAGAGCTTATGATCCTAATCGGGTGTCTGCTAGGCTAATAAAGTCTAGCTGGGATGTCGTAGGCTAGGAAACAATGGCTGAGCAAGCGGCTCGTAGCCTAGCGAGGTCCTTAAGACTGTGCGGCCAAATTACGTTAAATGACGGGGTGCTCTCTTGAGAGATCCAGATCGCTAGTATCTGGTTCTCTCCTGGCGACCCTCTCAAAGTCAAAGCAAAACAAGTTAGCACAGTGTTGGGTGGTAGAGGCAAAAGCCCTCACTCGTAACACAGCGTTAAACTCACAAGGTACACAGTCAGAAAGACCACCTAGGCTTCCCACGTCTCCGTTGTGATTGTACAGGTTCAACAAAACCTGTTACACATCGAAAATCACAACACAAGTAACCTTACCCTAGTCTAGCATTAAATAGCCCAGCAGACAGCCAAGGAATAGGTAGGGAGACACCGTGAGTGTGTCGAACCTCTACAGACAAAATGGTAACCCCTCCAAAATGCCTAACTAAACATGTAATATCTGAGAGCTTCAGCATATAATACAATGGCCGATATATGAAATCGTGCAGAACCAAAGGGGAGTTATGATATTAAATAGAGAGGAAGAATGAGAGGTAAGAAGTTGAGAGAGAGTGAAAGTGCTCTATAGGTAGAAGTCGGGGGACAGGTGACAAGGGACATGTTAAGGGTATGCTGGTCAGGCAAGCTCTGAAGAGAGTACCTCCTCGGGACCCCAGGATCACACAAAGGCATGGTGGACAGCCAACCACAGGCCGCTACGTCACCAGACAGCAGGCCTGCAGAAGGCGCCAGGAACCACCAGCCAATCAAAACCGAGAGAAAGCCATGCGGGCGAGGGACTCCTCCGGGAGGGAGGAAGGAGGAGGGAAAGCAAAACTCTCCTCCCACGCTGCTCGCTCGCTCTCTCTCTTTCACTACAATGCAACTTATGTTCAACTCATGATATAAAATATAATGCATTGTCACAGGCAAAAATAAAGACCACTTCTATACTGCCTGTGACATGACGATTCACAAGAAAGAAAGTATAACATTTGTGACGTTAACCACTCCGTTAGAACCGCATGGCTTGTCCTACAGTGACTCGCTAGGATCGCCAGGGCAGTGGATGGGGCTACAGTTTGTGTATTAGAGTGTGCTTTATTTCATATGAAAGCTTGTGTCATGGGCAGTCCAGAAAGGCTCTTTGTTTTCACCCATGTCAAGGCTTTATATATTTAATTGTAAAGTATATGTTTTATCATTAACTAGTAATGATGGGATCTGGGAGAGAGAGAGAGAGAGAGAGTAGAACAGAGTGAGAGGGAGCGCGCAGTGTTTTTGTCCCGCTCGATGACGTCACGGCTGGCTGCCTCGTGGGGGTTGGTTGAGAGAGGTCCTTCCCATGCTGTTAGCTCCCTTGCTAGTGGCTAGAGGACTTGTAACCGCTTTTTTCCCACGCGGCTCGAGCTGGTGCGAGTATATATACAGTTCCTCGCCACTCTCTCCCTCAGATCTGGTTTCTAGAACGCACCCATCTTTTTCCCTTGCTACCTGTCCCCTGCTCTGCACCTGAGAATCTTTTCCTCTGCCTATCTCTCTCATTTTCATATCTTTCCCCACCTTTTTATTAATATTATACCCCCTCTGGTTAACTCTGCAAAATCAGCTTCATGCTGGCCAGTTGTATGTGCGTTAAGGTCTGATAAACCCATGTATGTTAGTTGTTAAGATAAGTGGATCACGAAGCATTGGTTGGCATTTATATTGTTTAAGTACCGCGTCCTATAATTATTAGTGTTCTGCTGGATTAGATAATGCTAGACTAGGAGTCTGATATTATAAGGTATTGTTTCCTATGAGTGCTGGCTTTAGTTAAAAGCTGCACGACATACCTGAGAACTGAAGTTGATTGAGTAAATTCTAGTCTGTGTGCCATTGAGAGTAGAGCATGCACGAATGAGGGCTTTTTGCCTATACCATTCTGCACTGTTCTAAGCTCGTTGTTTGTCTTTGAGGTACGCCAGGAGAACGCTTAATACTTCGGTATTAAGGTTTCTCAAGAGAGCTACCCTTCCCTATAACGTAATACTTGACGCACAGACTTGAGATTTGCACTAGGCTATGCGGCATGCCATGCGCACCAGTATCTCGTATCATTGACTCTAGCTAGACTTTATCAGTCATAGTAGACATTAAGTATATTAATCCAATTACTCTTTTTATGCATACCCATTTATGATTACACAAGCATTTCGCAGCCTAGTTTGATGTATTGAGACCCAAACGACTTAGGCTCTTTTTGTTGATAGGAATACTGCATTGTCGTGGCGATTATTATTATTGTTGTAGTGTTTAGAATATTCTTGGCTCCGACGGCATTATATATTCTGCCTTTTTGTGTGCATAGCCTGCACGAGCATTGTTCCGCTGCCTGCCTTTTTGGGTTCCATTTCCGATACGAGCATCTTTATAGCATCTAACATTTAAAGAAGATTCCTTGTTAGTGTTGAAGGACTTTAGTGCACTTTCTTTCATGCAGGAGTGCCTGACATTTATTGATTAAAGTAACGTAACCACCTTACTTTGCATACCATAACCAAGCACCTTCGGTTATAGGTAGTAATAGGCTGTTTTCACATAACATTAAGCCTAGAGTAGACGCACATTTATTGAGAGTTTGATAGCCTATTATTGCATATAGAACTCTGTAGAGTATTTGTGTTCTTTGTTCACTGGGAATATACATCAGAGGTTGGAGCTAGCGCTTTCCGTTGTAACATTTATGCCATTACTAGTCCAATGAATAAGAGCCCTGATATATTTGAACCCGTCGTAACAAATGGCGACCTTACCTAGGATTTGGTGAACCTACATTTATTAGCAGGGAACATTTGTTGTTTTGGAGAATATTTTGCGGGGATCAGCAAGAATAATTTTTTTTGCAACATAGTATAGCCCTTGAGTATTTCCGAGAATTTTTGTGTGTATATCGAGGTATAAGAGTTTGGGGTGCTTCTTTTCTGAATATTGTGGTGATAATTTTTTGTGAGCATCATGTCTTATACCGGATCAGAGGAGAATGGAGACACAGTACGTAATGTCGAAACTGAGGAACAGCAGTATGATGAAAGGGTTAATCGGGTGAACTGTGAGGAGGATGCTAGGATATTTTTGCAATGGCCTCTTACTGCCGAGCGGTTGGAGGGTGTGAATCGGTACGGTCTTCAATGCCTGGCCACAGCTATCGGTCATGCGGTTACTAGCAGCATGACCAGGGATAACTTGATAACGTGTGTACTGGGCAGGGTGACTGGTGAGCGAGATGGGTTGAGTGCTCAGAGCCCTTCGGCCATGCTTCCCCTACACTCGACTCCCAGCCATCCCAGTAGTTTGCCGACCCCGGGTACGCTTCCACAGGTGGGTGGTGACTGGCAGGGTGGGTTGCCCCTGGGGGGACCACCGGTAATTTCAAACATTGTAGCACCTTCACCTCCTCAAGGGTTAACTCCAGAATTATTGTATCAGCTCGAATTAGCTAAGATTCAGCAGCAACAAAGGGCATGCGAGCTTCAGCTTCAGCAGCAAATAGAATTAGCCAAGATAGAAGAGAGAGCCAAGCTAGCAAAAATCCAAGCTGATTTAGAGTCGACTAGGTACTGTGCGGACATGGACGTAGAGAAGTCGCGAGTAGAGGCAACGGGACAGCGACTTGGGGCTGGTAACCGTGTTCATGAGCAGTCTCTCTCGCACTTATTGAAACTGGTTCAGGTGTTTGATGAGAGTGGTGTAACAGAATTTTTTGCACGCTTTGAGAAGAAGTGCCAGGAACACCAGTGGCCAGAGAATAAATGGGCAGCACTTGTATCCTCTAGATTAATAGGCAAGGGTCTTAAAGCCTACGATGCGTTACCTTTGGAGTTATGTATTGTGTATGAGGATCTCAAGGAGGCTGTCCTGAGGGCTTACGAACTGCAACCAGAAACGTACCGTTTGAAGTTCCGGGGTGTAACTAAGGGAAGAGATAGCACCTTTTTGGAACACGCCCGGGACTTGTCCGATGCTATGGGGAACTGGCTCCGATCTGAGAAGGTAACAACGTTTGATGGAGTTAAGCAGTTGATGATGTTGGAGCAGTTCTTTAAGAGCACGGGCGGTGATCTAACTTTGAACTTAAAGGAGAAAAACCCAAGAACTCTAGTCGAAGCAGCAGAAATGGCTGATCGACGGCTGTCGTTGATTCGGGGTTGCGGGTCCTCACAGAAGTACGATGTAAGTGCTAGGGACCGTTATCCTCCCCCTCCCCGTAGCAACGACACATTTAAACAGAAGAGCCATGAAACTAAAACTGAATCCAAACCTTACACCACACCGTATGTGAAAAGTCAGGGGCCTTTTACATCACAGTATAAGCCGAAACCGAAATTTATGTGTTTTAGTTGCCACCAGGAGGGTCATAAGGCAAATGAGTGCCCTAGTCGACCTCCTCCGGCAGCCGTGTCTTTTGCTCACGGCATTGGAGTGTTCAAGAGGACATCGGAGTTTCTTAGAGGCATTTCTTCCGAGGTAAATACACTGCCAGTGCAGAAGGATCCGGAAGGCTTATTCCCTGTCCGTGATGCCTTTAGTGACCACAGGGGACTCGGTTGTGTGGAGTGGGGGGGTAGAAGACATGAGGTGAGAATTTTGCGTGACACTGGGGCATCGCAAACACTGTTGAGAAATTTCACTGGTAAACCTGTCAATACGGCGCGGGTGGTTGTGGTTCAGGGAGTTAATGCGACAAGGTCATACCGCTTGTAAGAATGAAGGTGGAAGTTGATGGTGTGACTCGTGACCTGGATGTAGGGATTGTGGAGAAGTTACCTGTTGGGGGCGTCGACCTCCTTCTCGGCAACGACTTTGCGGGACCTACTTCTGAGGCCCCACCCTTGGTCGTTCCCGAGAAGCCGGCCGACGTGAGTAGGGAGGAGCAGGAGTGGGTTGAGAAGTGTCCGGTGCAGCCTATGGCGTGTGTTGTCACCGGAGATTCTGCATCCAGGGAGTCACATTCTGGTCAACAATCTTTAGATCAGCAGAGGAAGGGTACCGAGAAGGGGTTGAAAGTTGATGCGGTTGAGAGTTTAGTGTCAACGGACCTTCTCGGGGACTCATTATTAGGACCACATTTCGAGTCTGGAGAAGACCCAGTAACTGTTCCTGAAGGGGCAGAGGATGGGCTTAAAAATACGAAAGAGTTGAAGGAGGACAGTGATGCACAGTCGGGAGATGTAGCAACAAGGTACCCTGACGCGTACCCTATGAGAAATGGGTCGGCGAAGACGGTGGTCCGAAGCTTGCTAGTGTATTTTTCCCGGTATGGTTACCCGCAGGGGATTCAGTCAGTCCAGGGACCCAACTTCACTTCTAGCCTCTTGGTTCAAGCAATGCCGCAGCATGAGATTGTTGGGGTTGTGTCATCTGCGTATCATCCGGAGAGCCAGGGTGTGTTAGAGCGATGGCACTCAGCCTTGAAATCTGTGCTTCGTTGTTGTTGCTTTGAGAGTGGGAGGGATTGGGATCTTGGCCTGCCATGTGTTTTGTTTGCTGTGTGGGAGGTACCTGGGGAGAGTTTGGGACTCAGCCCTAATGAGCTCGTCTTTGGACACCGTGTCAGAGGGCCTCTCCATATGGTTGAAGAAGTATGGGAGGACGCAGAAAAACCTTGTTCTATGCTCAAGTGTGTCCTCAACAGTCGAGAACGGATGTTGCGCAGTCTGGAGTTGGCTGGCCGTAATTTGACTAGCTCTCAGGCCCTCAGGAAGGACAGGTACGACCTCAAGGTTGAACTCAGGGAGTTTCACGTGGGTCAGGAGGTGTTGATTCTACTGCCCCTTGTAGGTCACCCCTTATCCGCGAAGTACGCTGGTCCTTATAGGGTGGTGGAGGAGCTATCAGACCTGGATTACTTGGTAGCCACTCCAGACAGACGGAAGCACAATCAGTTATGTCATGTTAATCCCATGAAGGAGTATGGGAGGCACCCCCCTGAGCCTCTCACTGTGCCTGTGATGACGTTTAGCAGTCAAGGTGGAGAAGGAGAACGGGACAGTCAAGCTCAGGTGGAGGATAACTGGAAGGATAAGAAGTTCAATTGGTCGCCTGAGTGTGAGAAGGTGTTTAGAGAAGTAAAACACCTGTTGTGCACTCACCCGATCCTCAGGGCCCCTGACTTTAGCCTACCTTTCCAACTAGCAACGGAGGTTAGTGGTGTGGGGGCTGGTGCCGTCCTTGTGGAAAAGGACGTTGATGGGCTGGAGCATCCTGTTAGTTTCTGCTCGGAGAAGTACAATTCGGCCCAGGGGAGCTGCTCTGTTGTCAAGGAGGAGCTGCTGGCGGTTGTACTTGCTCTGAGGCATTTCGAGGTCTGTGTTCCAGCCTATGGTCCGGTCGTTGTAGTTTACCCAGATCATCACCCTCTCAAGTTCTTGGACCAGTTTCACAATCGGAATATGAGGCTGACCAGGTGGTCACTAAGGTTATTGGTATATAACCTGGACATACGCCATATTGCCAGTTGTGACGACGTGGTTGCAAATGGTCGTTCAAGGGTATATGATCCTGGGTAGATTGACACACGGGTAGCCTCCTGCTTTAGTTTGAATAGTATTTTGCGCTTGGTGCTTGTTGGCTCGCGGTTGTAGCCCAGCGTATTGGGTCGTAAAGCAGGAGTTGAGCGTTTGGTATAGAAGAAAAAACTAGGCTTGCCCCTATAGTGCAGCCGAAATAAACAAATTATAAACATAAAAATCAAATAAAAACTTTCTTTGATAGTTGATTTTTTTTAGTATGTTATAGCAGTACTTCTGAGTTGCACTCCTCTCAGAATGCTGGGCTAGAGAAGCTCGCTCTTGAGGAGCATAACTACATATAATTTAACCTATGGTGATGGGGAGGGTTATAATTTTGAAAAATGTTTTGTTGAAGAACTGTGCCAGATATTTTACTGCCGCTGGGTGATGGGAAGTGGAGATATAGCATGGGTTCTAACCATCAGATTTTTGTGAGCCTTGGGGCCTCTGAGAAAAATCTTGGGGGGGGTGTGACGTTAACCACTCCGTTAGAACCGCATGGCTTGTCCTACAGTGACTCGCTAGGATCGCCAGGGCAGTGGATGGGGCTACAGTTTGTGTATTAGAGTGTGCTTTATTTCATATGAAAGCTTGTGTCATGGGCAGTCCAGAAAGGCTCTTTGTTTTCACCCATGTCAAGGCTTTATATATTTAATTGTAAAGTATATGTTTTATCATTAACTAGTAATGATGGGATCTGGGAGAGAGAGAGAGAGTAGAACAGAGTGAGACGGGAGCGCGCAGTGTTTTTGTCCCGCTCTATGACGTCACGGCTGGCTGCCTCGTGGGGGTTGGTTGAGAGAGGTCCTTCCCATGCTGTTAGCTCCCTTGCTAGTGGCTAGAGGACTTGTAACCGCTTTTTTCCCACGCGGCTCGAGCTGGTGCGAGTATATATACAGTTCCTCGCCACTCTCTCCCTCAGATCTGGTTTCTAGAACGCACCCATCTTTTTCCCTTGCTACCTGTCCCCTGCTCTGCACCTGAGAATCTTTTCCTCTGCCTATCTCTCTCATTTTCATATCTTTCCCCACCTTTTTATTAATATTATACCCCCTCTGGTTAACTCTGCAAAATCAGCTTCATGCTGGCCAGTTGTATTGTGCGTTAAGGTCTGATATAACCCATGTATGTTAGTTGTTAAGATAAGTGGATCACGAAGCATTGGTTGGCATTTATATTGTTTAAGTACCGCGTCCTAGCGTCCTATAATTATTAGTGTTCTGCTGGATTAGATAATGCTAGACTAGGAGTCAGATATTATAAGGTATTGTTTCCTATGAGTGCTGGCTTTAGTTAAAAGCTGCACGACATACCTGAGAACTGGAGTTGATTGAGTAAATTCTAGTCTGTGTGCCATTGAGAGTAGAGCATGCACGAATGAGGGCTTTTTGCCTATACCATTCTGCACTGTTCTAAGCTCGTTGTTTGTCTTTGAGGTACGCCAGGAGAACGCTTAATACTTCGGTATTAAGGTTTCTCAAGAGAGCTACCCTTCCCTATAACGTAATATCTGACGCACAGACTTGAGATTTGCACTAGGCTATGCGGCATGCCATGCGCACCAGTATCTCGTATCATTGACTCTAGCTAGACTTTATCAGTCATAGTAGACATTAAGTATATTAATCCAATTACTCTTTTTATGCATACCCATTTATGATTACACAAGCATTTCGCAGCCTAGTTTGATGTATTGAGACCCAAACGACTTAGGCTCTTTTTGTTGATAGGAATACTGCATTGTCGTGGCGATTATTATTATTGTTGTAGTGTTTAGAATATTCTTGGCTCCGACGGCATTATATATTCTGCCTTTTTGTGTGCATAGCCTGCACGAGCATTGTTCCGCTGCCTGCCTTTTTGGGTTCCATTTCCGATACGAGCATCTTTATAGCATCTAACATTTAAAGAAGATTCCTTGTTAGTGTTGAAGGACTTTAGTGCACTTTCTTTCATGCAGGAGTGCCTGACATTTATTGATTAAAGTAACGTAAGCTGTAACTTCTCTTACCACCTTACTTTGCATACCATAACCAAGCACCTTCGGTTATAGGTAGTAATAGGCTGTTTTCACATAACATTAAGCCTAGAGTAGACGCACATTTATTGAGAGTTTGATAGCCTATTATTGCATATAGAACTCTGTAGAGTATTTGTGTTCTTTGTTCACTGGGAATATACATCAGAGGTTGGAGCTAGCGCTTTCCGTTGTAACATTTATGCCATTACTAGTCCAATGAATAAGAGCCCTGATATATTTGAACCCCAGTCGTAACACATTGTAGATAGACTGCAGCCCATTTCACTGCCCTGGCGAGCGCTAGTGACTACCGGGAGGCGATTCTGCCAACGCTGGCAGGCGTCACACCCCGCCCAAGATATAGGACGCTCAACATTAGGCGAGCACGATATCTGACAAGGCAGAATGCCGACAAGACCCGTCATACATAGCCACACTACCAGAAATGAAATGCAAAGCTCAATCTTACATAAAACAACATATCAACATAAAGAAAATCTTATAACCCCTCCCAAACATAATAGTATAATTTTAGCCTACTATGCTCCCTGAGCGAGCTTCACAGAGCCCAGCCTCCTAAGTGAAAGATAGGTTCAACTTAGGACTTTAGCTATAACATTGGCAACTTACAATTAACTATCAAAAGAAAGAGTTTTTATGTGATTTTTTTTATTTAATTTTAATGTTTTTGGCGGCTGCTCTACAGGGGCAAGCCTAGTTTTTCTCCACTCTCAACACACACCGACTGAACGGCGAGGGTTCTCCTGCAAACAGACCCTCCCGTGACAAACAATCAGCCAAAACATTATCAGTGCCCTTAACCCTCTCTGACATATGACGCAATTTTGAGCCTATTAGGGATACTTTAAAACCTTTGTTACCATCAGGGGTATTTAGAAACCTTTAGTTTAGTTACTTCAACCTCTGCAGTTGTCTTTGAGTTAGCTGTGGGCAGAAAACTAATTTTGGAGAGGTAATTATAAGAATGAGAGAACTCTATTTCGTATTGCTAATCTGGCAACCTCTGCGTCATATGAGTCTGAAGGGGTTAACATGCCACACATCCAACTTGTGTTTCGGCAGCACAACAACACCTGACACTGATAAACTGCCCAGTTCATCACAAGACTGGCACTTCTCTTCGCTCTTTCCGGCAACGGGGCCTGCCAAAAACCTTTCACTAGTTCTACCTTCGTGATAGGCGATGCAGCCCCGATGCGGTCTATGATGTCGTCTATGGCTGCCTGCTTGCTAAAAAATTTGCTAATGATAGATTAAAATCCTCACAAAATGACGAAGAACGGGTGAAATTTGTAGAGCTACGACGCAAAGCCAAAAAGTTAATTAAGCAAAGTAAAAAGACCTTAGAGATACATATTGCGAATCAAAGTAAAACAAACCCGAAAGAATTCTATAGTTATATCAGAAAGAAAAAAGTAGTTACTTCAACTGTTGGACCGTTAGTCGATGAAAAAGGAGAATACACCAAAGACGAAGTACAAATGAGTAATGCCCTCAATACCTTCTTTGCATCAGTTTTTACAACAGAAGACCTCAGTGATATCCCTACACCATCGCCGATTCAGATTGATAATTCAGATGTTCTAACCAACATCACCGTTACAGAGAGAGAAGTATTGAATTGTTTAGATAAACTCAAGGTAAATAAAACGCCAGGACCTGATACAATCTCGCCTAGAGTTCTAAAGGAAGCTAAGAATGAGCTCTCCAAACCACTGACATTACTATTCAATAAATCCTTGCAGTCTGGAACTATGCCTGATCAGTGGAAGCTAGCCAACGTAACACCGATATTCAAAAAAGGCAGCAAATCCCTACCCAGTAACTATCGTCCAATTAGCTTAACCTCAGTTGTATGTAAAATGCTAGAAACGGTCATACGAGACAGACTCGTAAATCACTTGGAGGAAAATAACATACTTAAAGATACTCAACACGGCTTTCGTAAAAACGTTCCTGTTTAACAAACCTCTTAGACTTCTTCCACTATATCCTCAACCTCTACGATGAGAGTAAAGCTGTAGATATTATATACCTTGATTTTCAAAAGGCCTTTGACAAAGTTCCCCACAAACGTTTACTGCTAAAACTAAAAGCGCATGGAATACAAGACAGTGTGTTGAAATGGATAGAAAATTGGCTCAGCAACAGAAAGCAAAGGGTAGTCATAAACGGTAAGGCATCTAAATGGACCAATGTAAGTAGCGGGGTACCCCAGGGATCGGTACTAGGACCAATTCTCTTTCTAATTTACATCAACGACATAGATGAGGGTCTCACCTGCACAATCTCAAAATTTGCTGACGATACAAAAATTGCAAATAGCGTACTCTCAAAAGAACAAGTTGACGATATGCAACACAATCTAGATAAATTGTCATGTTGGGCCCAAATTTGGCAAATGAGTTTCAATGCGGATAAATGTAAAGTACTACATGTCGGATACCTAAATGAGAAAGCAAACTATTCGATGAATGGCACTCAGCTTAAGAATGTAAACAGAGAAACTGATCTGGGAGTAACAATATCGAGTAACCTAAAACCGAGTCAACAATGTTCAGAAGTTGTTAAGAAGGCAAACAAAATAATTGGCTTTATAGGCAGGTCATTTGAGCATAAATCCAAAGAAGTTATCCTAACCCTTTACAATTCCTTAGTCCGCCCTCTTCTGGAATACTGCGTTCAATCCTGGTGCCCTTATTACCAAAAAGATATAAACAAGCTAGAACGAGTTCAACGTAGAGTTACCAAAATGATACCTAGCCTAAAGAACAAACCATACGAAGAGCGTCTTAGAGAATTAAATCTATTTCCTTTAACCCAGCGCAGATTAAGAGGCGACTTAATCCAAGTGTTCAAAATCATCAAAGGCATCGACAATATGAACTGTAGTAAGTACTTCACTATCGACCAATCTAATTACACGCGGGGAAACGGTTGCAAAATTATTGGTAAATCTTTTAACTCGCACGAATCTAAGAATTTCTTCTTCAATCGAGTTGTCAACTTGTGGAATGGGCTTTCCCGAGACGTTATAGACTGCAGCACCGTTGATTCATTTAAATTCCGCCTAGACAAATATCTCGCATCAAACCCGCGACTGACTGCGTTTGTAAATGAATAACTTTATCCTCCCCTCAGTTACTAACCCATATGTCCCCTACTAACTTCCTAGTCCTGCCACATTAGTGGCAGGGCAGTAGTTCCCTTTCCAATGTTCCCTTACCCACTCTAAACCACTGTTTGGACACTTGATCCTCAGTGTTTTGGAGGACAAGCAGCCTAGAAGGGTCACTAGATCTGTTGTTGCTTGATTTCCTTTGTACTCCTTTGTACTCTCGATAAGGTATAGGCGTCTGTCAGGGATAATTCACACCCACTCTTGCAATCAACACACACACTGGTCTTGCCACTTAACACAGGTTGCAAAGTTACAGGCAACGACCACTCACAACATTCCTTATCCCTCAGACCCTTCGTCAACACGTAATCCAGCTCTGCTTGCACCACAGGCTGTCGAGCAGGATTTATACGGTAGGGAATTAAACTGAGCCTTGCACTGTCTCCAGCCTCCATGTCGGATTCTGCCCCGTACATCGGGCCTGGAGAAGCAACAAACATGTGGATGCACTGCCACAGCCTAGTAAACAACTTATCTCGCAGAACAACATGCCTAGTGCCCTCCCACAACCCAGCCGAGACCGCAGCTTCTAACCTGTAGTCTCCCTCCTTCTCCACCTTCGTCCCTAGAACAGCCAGGTCATGAGAGGGACAATCAGTACCACCTGTGCAGTCACTCCCATAGTTCATTATTGCTAAGGCTTCCCCACCGATACCGTACATGCGCACCCCCGCATTCCTTACGACTACATCTGCCTGCGCAGCATCACCGCTTTTAGCGACATGGCCAGATACAGTCGGTCTATGGTAGGGCTGTTGCATTCGACTAGAGCAGCTTGGGAGGCTATACGACGACCGGGCACATCCACTCCACAGCCAAACTCACCAATCTGCTCAATGTCCTCCTTCTGACCACCACCCTTGGCAGCCATGGGTCGACCTTGACCTGACAACCATGTCCAAGCCTCGTCGCCCACCTTGAACCACCGAAACAACGAGGCTAACGGTCTAATGACATTCAGGTGACCTGCCCGTGGAACATCTTGCACCGCCTGAGTTGTGAGGCTCGGGTGCTCGGCATGACCAGTGGGGTATGAACCGAGCTGGTGCTGGAGCGCTGCACACTGCTGCTCAGGCAGGTGCTCTAGCGCTTCCACAGCCACCAGACTCGTGTCCCCCGCCCACTGCTCCACCGAGACATGACAATCCCTACTCTCCTCCACCTGTGCCCTACTGCCCCCCTCTCCTTCTCCACCTTGGCCGCTGCAGACCAACGCAGGGACAGTAGGCTGCTCAGGTGGTTGCCTCACAAACTCCTCCAACAGGTTCACATGACATGTTTCCCCGTCCTCGTGTTTGATCTCGACAGCACCATTACCACACTTCTGAACTCCCGGATCCTCCAACTGCAGTTTACAAATATCTGAGGGAACCAACCGGTCTAGATGCTTCCGAAGCAACCCAAGTCCTCCCCCAATATCAAACTGAGCAACCCTTTTGTCTCTCTGTGTGTAACGTTGCTGCCTCGGAGTCTTTTCCTGCCCTACCTCCTCACTAGCTGTGACAGGTCCTGGGGCTTCTCCAGACTCCAACAATGGTGCCAATACTGAGTCGCCAAGAAGAGCTGCTGGTACTAAACTCTCCAAACTTTTACCAACATTAGCCGTCTTCTTCCAACCGTTCCTCCGTTGATCAGAAGACTGAGGAATAGGCTGTGACACTTTGGATGCAAGAGGTCTTGTAACAACGCACGCCATAGGTTGTACTTGACACTTCTCTACCCACTCCTGTTCCTCCCTACTCACGTCGGCCGGCTTCTCGGCAACGACTAAGGGTGAAACCTCAGAAGTAGGCACCGCAAAGTCGTTGCCGAGAAGGAGGTCGACGCCCCCAACAGGCAAGTTCTCCACAATTCCCACATCCAACTCTCGTGTCACACCTTCTACCTCCAGTTCCATCCTGACCAATGGGTATGACCTGATAGCATTGATACCTTGCACCACAACCACCCGTGCCGCGTTTATTGGTCTACCAGTAAAGTTCTTCATTAAAGTCTGAGAGGCACCCGTGTCTCGCAACAGCTCAACTCCATGCTTCTTACCAGCCCACTTCACGCAGCCACACCCTCGATGGTCGCAAAAGACATCGCGGACAGGGTTCGAGCCTTCCGGATTCTTCTCCACTGGCTGTGTCTCAGCCTCTGACGTTATACCCCGGGCAAACTCAGACGACTTCGGGGACACCCCAATGTTGCGAGCCAAAGACACAACTGCATTAGGTAGCTTGCTTGGACAGGCTCTTGCAAAATGCCCCTTCTCGTGACAATGAAAACACTCTAACTCCCTCTTGGGCTTCCCATGAGGTGGGGAAGGGCACTGACCCTTCTTAAACGGGACGGTACTAGGTTTATGGTCAGTTTTGGTGTCGTTGCTCTTGTTCTTAGTGTTATATGGTGTATCACTGACTCGAGGGGGTGGAGTGTTGCACCACTTGTTACCTGCATCGTTCCGTTGTGCTGACCCGCACCCACGAATCAGCGATAGCCTACGGTCAGCCATCTCAGCTGTCTCCTGAAGAGTTTTCGGGGTTTTTTCTTTAAGATTCAACGTCAGATCGCTGCCCGTACACTTAAAAAAAAATTCTAGAAGCATCAGCTGTTTCAACTCCTCAAACGTCGATGCCTTCTCAGAACGCAGCCAGTTTCTAAATGCATCGGACAGATCCCGGGCATGCTCAAGAAAGGTGCACTCACGACCCTTCGTTACACCCCGGAACTTCAATCTGTACGTCTCTGGTTGTAACTCATATGCCCGCAAGACAGCCTCCTTCAATACCTCATAATCGATGCAAGACTCCAAGGGCAACGCATCATATGCCTCGAGTCCTTTGCCAACCAACCTAGAGGAAACAAGGGCTGCCCACTTAACCTCGGGCCATTGGTGCTCCCGGCACTTCTTCTCAAAACGCATGAAAAATTCGGTGACACCCGACTCATCAAATACAGGGACCAACTTGAGCAGGTGCGATAAAGACTGATCAAGACCTCGATTCCCAGAACCGAGACGCTGCCCTGTCGACTTCACCCTAGACTT
Organism: Paralithodes platypus; assembly: GCA_032716605.1. NCBI lineage: Eukaryota > Metazoa > Arthropoda > Malacostraca > Decapoda > Lithodidae > Paralithodes > Paralithodes platypus. The sequence continues at coordinate 20,634,522 of CM064569.1, forward strand.
CTCAAGATCTATGTCTGCACAGTACTTCTTAGACTCAGCCTGAAGCTCAGCTTCATGTCTGGCCTTTCTCTCCTCAGCCTCAACCTCTTGCATAGACTTTCTCTCTTCAGCCTGAATCTTCATCTTAGCCATCTCAAGCTGGAAGATCATATCTGGAGTTAAACCTTGAGGAGATGCAACCATTGGAGACTTACCCAAGTGCAAACCACGCTGCCAGTGACTATCGGCCTGCGGGAACGTACCCGGCTCCGGAGCCCGAGGGGGCGCCATGGTAGGAGTCTAGTGGAATGGCGGCTGGGCCTAAGGTGCCCCAGCTCCCGCTCCACCCGAAGCCCCACGCACCCCGCCGAGCACACAGGCCACCAGGTCACCTCTCGTCATGCTGCTAGTGCCCACATGACCCATGACCGTGGCCAAACACTGGAGACCATACCAATCAATCCCCGACACCCGATCAACTGTAATAGGCATCTCCAGAAACTTCTTTGCATCCTCCTCACTAGTTAAAACTCTATTGCCTTCTAACAAACCCCGCTGCTGCACCTCAGAGCCTGCTTCCCATGCTGTGTCCTCACTGTACACTGATCCGTCGTCCGACATATTGTCAACCGAAAATTCTCAACGTTTATATAAAAAGAAAGAGAAGTACCTAAACTCTTATATAGCACTATTCACTCAAAAATGCTTGAAGACTCTTAAGTGTTATACTACTTGCCAAAAAAAAATCCACGTGTCCACTATATTCCTTTGAACAAAAACAAATGACCACAACACTCCTGCAATATTTCTCTAAGTTCACAAAATCCTAAGCAAGGTCGCCATTTCTTACGACCGGGACTCGTATAAAACAAGGGCTCTTAATCATTGGACTAGAAAGGCTCACAGCCACAACAGTAACACTAGATCCAACCCTCGAACTTATAATGCCGGCGCACAAAAACACCTATACCCTCCAGAATTAAATCTGCGATAACGGGGTATCCTATAACTCGGTATAAATGCACTACTACTACAGGCTGATGATCTCTGATACAGCCTGATCACAACAACATACAATTACATTAATAAAGTATACAAGGAAAAAGATAGAAAGCTTCATTAAATCACTGCAATGATTTAATGCAAACAAGAAGAAGGTATAATTAAAGTTACTCTAAACAATAATAAACTGTCACTCCTATATTAAAGAAAGTGAATGAAAGTCCTAAAGCATCGAGCAGGAATCTTCTGAAGAAAGTCTGATGCTGCGTAAGACGATCGAATCGGATTTTGAACTGTTATCTAAAGCAGGAACAATATATGACAAGTGTAGGGACATACAGGGTTAACAGGCACAGGAATAATAATAAATGCGCAATAGTATTATATCTAACAACAAAAGAAATACTTCGTCAGGCAACTCAACAACAACCAAGGCTTACAGTCAACGTGAATAAAAATGCTGCATACATAAGAGGCCTCTCGAAGTCAAGGGGCCTACAAACCAAATCACAGAATTTGAGATTTCACTGGTTCCCGAAAGGTGGCAGCATGCTCTATCAGGCTGTGAAGACCGAATTGGGAATTTCGCCCTTATGTGCACGTTGCATAGGGTTGAGCGTCTCGTGTTGTGACTCGATAAATGTACGGATGAAGTAGGGCAAAGCGGAGGTATATGGGCCTAGCCGCCGCGCGCGGCTGACCAATGGGAGGGCGTCTATGTTCCCGCGTGTTTGTGTCGCGGCTCCTGGCTAATCAGAGCCGCCGTCTCGCACCTCCCCACATCAGTCACGTGGCGGGAGATTTTTAACTGGTCATTCTCGCTCGCTCTCCCTGTTTTTACCCATATTTCACGGTGTTTGAGGCTGAATAATGGGTGATACTAGTGATCGAGATGTGGGGGAAGGTTCACCGTTGATGCCTAGTAGAAAACGGCACCCTGAAACCTGGAAAAGTGTAGTTAAGAAGAGTAAAAGAGATTGTGGTGGCGAGTATGTTTCTCGTAAGGGCACTGTTGTAGGGGCTCGTGTTTTGGGGCCCCCGTGTAGTTGTGCTATGAAGTGCTATGATAAGGTGGGGAGGGATCATGTGCAAACAGTTTTCGATGCTTACTGGGGACTGGGCAGCCACGATGCCCAATCTAAATATATTCTGTGCCGAGTTAGTGATTGTGAGAGTAAGAGAGTGCGGGTGAAAGGGAGGGAGAGCCGTCGCAGTGTTACTCGTTCATACAGTGTCATGAGCAATAATATTAAACAAGATGTGTGTATGGTCGCCTTTGAGAACATGCATGCCATTACACATAAAAGAGTGCATAATGTGATGACCAAGGCTGCTTCCTCACCTAGTGGGACACTGACACCAGACCAGCGGGGCCGCAAAGAACCACCAAACAAAACCAGTGACATTCTCCTTACTGTGGTGCGAGATTTTTGTAACGAGCTGCCCACACTTCAGTCGCACTACTCTAGAATGAAGAACCCTGAACAACTCTACCTGCCCCCTGGATCAACCTGGCACAGACTTTACAAGGCTTTTCAAGATTATTTAGTGACGAAGGACCACCCCAAGGATGCAATGATTATGTCCAGGTTTAAGGCGAAGGTCCAGGAATACAAAATAAGTATCCAAGCCCCTCGTAGTGACACATGTTCAACTTGTGACACCCTTAAAATTAAAATACAAGCCCTCGACCCAGAGAAAGACCAAGATGCCATCGCAACTCTTACTGTACAGCGCCATACACACCAAGCCAACGCTGGGAGGAATTTTATCAATGTCTACATAAAGGATAAGAGTCCGGGGATTATAGCGATTGCAGTCGACCTACAACAGACACTACCTACCCCAAAGTTGACTGTCAGTGCCCAATATTACCGCTGTAAACTCTGGAAATCAAATCTTGGAATACACAACCTGAAAACCAAACATCCATATTTTTATGTTTGGAACGAGAGTGAAGCCAAACGCGGGTCAGTCGAGGTTGCTAGCTGTCTCAACCACTTCCTCGAGAATCACATACCTGGCCAGGGATTGTACAAGCTAATCGTCTTTTCCGATAACTGTGCTGGCCAGAATAAAAACATTAATCTTGTACTATTCTATCTTCGCCTCATTCACTCCAAGCGTTTCTCGGGGATACACCACTACTACCTAGAGAGTGGCCACTCCTTCCTGCCCTGCGACCGTGACTTTGGTGTGCTGGAAAAGCACCAGCGGCCCCATGAGGTGTACACCACAGAGGACTACTGCAAGTACATGAGGTCCTGTCGCAAGGCCGATCCTGCTACCGTTGTCCGTATGTCTGCTGATGACTTTTTGGACTACGAGGTCCTTCAGCAGCACGTCTCGAAGGCCGGGCAGACGGCATCGGGGTTCAAGGCGGCCAAGCGACTGATTGCCTCCAACGAACACCCCCACTGCATCAAGGTGTCAGGTGGGTATGCTGATGGCTTCTATGAGGCCCGGGAATGGAAGCTTCAGAAAGGCCGCTCCAACAAGTATAACCCGGACACCTTTGACCTCTGTAAGGTCGCCCTGCCCAAGAGGTACCCCAACGGAGTGGTGCTGAACAAAAAAAAGCTAAATCACATTAAGTACCTCTCCACGTTTGTACCTCAGTCCTATCTGGACTTCTACACCAAACTCTTCGCTGCCCAGGATGCATTGGGTGGTGGTGGTCACGTCAGTGGGGATGAGGAATCCGATGTCGACGACCCCGCCGATGACATCCTCGATTACTAACACCCCCCACCCCCACCCCCACCCCTCCCACCTCTCACATTGACAAGCGGATTGGGCAGCAGTTTAGAGGTAAATAATATTCAACTTTATAATGATTTTATTACCATTGTTCACACATCAAACACGAAGGAACTAAGTATTTTCTTATAATTTATGAAATTAAATTATTATAAAATGTAATTATGGGAATTATGCTTTCTAATTTGGACTAATTCTTAGTTACATCATGGTTATTCAAAAATATGAGTATGAAATAAATCGGCCCATAATTAAGGATACACCAAAAAAACACCCATTACGTGTTTGTTTGTGCTTTTTAGGAATTACAGATTTTCACACAAACACTGATACGATTTCATCCATTTATTTACACTCTATCTTTTGATTATGCTATAATATAATTTGTGTGCTTTTTTATGTTTTAATAGAACACCACCAAACAGGAAGATGGAAAAACACGCATAAAACACGAAATTTTAGGAATTTTGCTTAAATGTTTCGGCTGTCTCCTAGTTATTGCAAAATGTTGTAATGTTCCAAGTATGAATGTAATCGAATAACATTTACGGGTACATAAAAAAACACCACTATGTGTTTGTTGGTGTTTTACCTAATAATTACGGATTTCCACAAAAACATTGCTATGATTTTTCTTTACAATGTGTACACTCATGCTTTCGATCATACTACCATAATAATTTGTATGCATTTTGTATGTTTTGATAAAACACCATAAAACATGTCGAACGAAAACACACATAAAACACGCAATTTTTGGAATATTGCTTTCAAATTTGAACTGCTTCTTAGTGTTATCAAGTACTCTGAAATTATCATGTTTGAATTTAAATTGAACAATAAACACACATACACAAAAACACACCCCTTGGTGTTTTATGGTGTTTTATTATTATTTTCAGAAAAAAACACCAACATCATTTTTATTTGTCAGGTCGAGAGCTTTCCATTGATGTATAATATTGTCATAGGAGTATAATTTTGGAGTGCAGTACCTTTCTTAGACTTTAACCCCTTATTACTCGAAACTGTGATTTAGTTCGTAGGCCCCTTGACTTCGAGAGGCCTCTTTATTTATTATATTAATTTATTATATTTATTAATTAACATAAGAGCTTATGATCCTAATCGGGTGTCTGCTAGGCTAATAAAGTCTAGCTGGGATGTCGTAGGCTAGGAAACAATGGCTGAGCAAGTGGCTCATAGCCTAGCGAGGTCCTTAAGACTGTGCGGCCAAATTACGTTAAATGACGGGGTGCTCTCTTGAGAGATCCAGATCGCTAGTATCTGGTTCTCTCCTGGCGACCCTCTCAAAGTCAAAGCAAAATGAGTTAGCACAGTGTTGGGTGGCAGAGGCAAAAGCCCTCACTCGCAACACAGCGCTAAACTCACAAGGTACACAGTCAGAAAGACCACCTAGGCTTCCCACGTCTCCGTTGCGATTGTACAGGTTCAACAAAACCTGTTACACATCGGAAATCACAACACAAGTAGCCTTACCCCAGTCTAGCATTAAATAGCCCAGCAGACAGCCAAGGAATAGGTAGGGAGACACCGTGAGTGTGTCGAAACTCTACAGACAAAATGGTAACCCCTCCAAAATGCCTAACTAAACATGTAATATCTGAGAGCTTCAGCATATAATACGATGGCCGATATATGAAATCGTGCAGAACCAAAAGGGAGTTATGATATTAAATAGAGAGGAAGAATGAGAGGTAAGAAGTTGAGAGAGAGAAAGTGCTCTATAGGTAGAAGTCGGGGGACAGGTGACAAGGGATATGTTAAGGGTATGCTGGTCAGGCAAGCTCTGAAGAGAGTAGCTCCTCGGGACCCCAGGATCACACAAAGGCATGGTGGACAGCCAATCACAGGCCGCTACGTCACCAGACAGCAGGCCTGCAGAAGGCGCCAGGAACCACCAGCCAATCAAAACCGAGAGAAAGCCACGCGGGCGAGGGACTCCTCCGGGAGGGAGGAAGGAGGAGGGAAAGCAACATTCTCCTCCCACGCTGCTCGCTCGCTCTCTCTCCGTCACTACAATGCATCTTATGTTCAACTCATGATATAAAATATAATGCATTGTCACAGGTGAAAATAAAGACCACTTCTATACTGCCTGTGACATGACGATTCGCAAGAAAGAAAGTACAACATTGTAGATAGACTGCAGCCCATTTCACTGCCCTGGCGAGCGCTAGTGGCTACCGGGAGGCGATTCTGCCAACGCTGGCAGGCGTCACAATTACATTAAGTCTTTAGTATTCAATTTGTGGGATCAATAGTTATATAGAATAATTAAGAAGTTAATAATTATGTTCTATATTGGATATTGGGTAGTCTATAATTCCTATGAACTCAGCCAATTATAATTGGGTGGGAAAATATATACCTACCCATTTGCGCATGCGTGATATTGGCAGACCTCTCGCGAATATTGTGAGGGTCCTGCACTCTCTACCTAGCCGCCACCACAACCAGACCGTCTGCTTACACTCTCGTGTTTCACCTCATATTTAGCCCCATTAGTGATAGTACTTAGCTCGTCAATTCTCCATCTATCCATACTAATCCATAGATCATTAATCATCATTCCCATCAATCATTAAGTATAGTGGCCCCCTTCTTTATTCATCAACTCTATCCTATTAGCTAACACTCCCGTTTCACACACCATCTTGTAACATCATCACGGCTCAACAGGTCAACTAAGTTCTACAGCACTAGTTCCAGTCTTCAGGTGATATAAACTATTATATGGTATTATTATACAGTCCACTAAACCATCTAACTAACGAATATCCATATAATATATGGTCCTTCGCCCGTCCTAGTGTTGTGGCACCTAGCCGGCGTGCTCCCATTATTTCCTGGTCCGTGAGCTTCTGCATGGCTACCCTCTCGCTATTATTTTAGTCTGTTTCGGCCGCGAGGGTTTTTGTGTATTGCCAACATTGCGCAAGGCTTCTTTAAGCACGGTGCGACAGGGGGTAGGCATCGGCGAAAGTTTTGAGCCAGAGAGGGCTATTTACCCTGGCCTTATAAGAAAGGTGGCCATTATAGGCCATTCATATGTGCGGGATCTGTATGTAGATAAGCCAGTTTACCATCCCCACTACACTGTCAAACCTCTTGCCGCCCCAGGGGCTAAAGTAAGCACTTTAAGGAGTACTGAGGCCTGGGAGCAATTACTTAGCTGGCGTCCTAATTTGACATACCTTGTCATCGGTGGCAACGACGTGAAGTCAGGCGTTGCACCAAAGGATTTAGCCAACGAGATCCAGGAGTTGGTTAGGGAGATAGAGAATAGGACAGGAGGCCATTGCTTCATAATATGAATAGAGAAGCGCCAGAACCCTAGAGGAGTCTAACCCGCCGAGTTCAACAAAATTCGCAATTCGGTTAACCAGTGGCTCAAGCGCAACCTGCCATGGACTCGGAGCCGGTACCAGTCCATGAACACCTCAGCAGCTGATTTTGGGTGGGATGGTATCCATCTTACACCGCCCGCCTCGGATCGGCTGTTCCGGGAGGTAATTGAATCGGCTCGGGTCTTCTTTGGTGCAGACGCTTAAGCCATAGGCCTATAATGCATTTTTCTGATTAATTGAAAGTTCAATGTGTCTTGCTTTTCTGATTATGCCTAATTAAATTTAAATTTAAAGATATTTATTGGCTTTTCTAAATTATCAGTGAATCATGATGCATCTAGTTAAACCTTTTCAGAGTTTCTGTGATAGCCTATAACTTTTCTGATTATTGTGTCATCTAATTTTCTAGTAATAAAATTTGAAAGGTTGTAATTTGAGTTTTAACTTTGATGATTTCCAGCACTCGGCAGGCGCAAATTCTACAAGTTCTAATGCCACTCATGTTCTGATAATTTGCCATGTATCCCGTCGCTCGCGTTTAGTGTTAGGTCCGAACCCGAGTTTGATCGGCTATTTATCACCATGTCTTGTTAGTATATCCTCTGTTTATTCCCTTTTTATTTCTTGCCGTTGCTCGCGATTTGTGATAGAACCCGAGTTTGATCGGCATGATAAGTATTGCAATTTGTTTTCCCTCTCGCATTTGATGTTACTCGCATTTGTTCTCGCTCTTTGATTATCTGTCATTGGTCGCTCACGTTTAGCATTAGAACCCGAGTTTGATCGGCGGAAGATTTCCTGTTTCAAATAAACTGTCATAAAGGTCTGGGTTTTGTTTTGGACTAAGGGTGACAATATGGAAGCTCTATCCCAAGGCAAACGCCGTAGGGCAGGTATCAAAGGTTCCTTGACTGTCCTGGCAACAGGTTTGGATGAGTTCTTGGAGTCCGCAACTCGGGTAGAAATCGAGGCAAAACTTCATAGCGTGCAAACCCAGGTGGCCAAATTTGAGGCCAATCAAGAGGTCTTGTTGCCGCTATACACCTCAGACGATGAATATGTTAAAGAGAACCAAGAGGATACCATCTACTTATTTGACATCTATGGGATAGTCGCCCGCCTAATGGCGGAATTGGGTAGTCAAAAAGGGCAAACTCGATCCGACAACAAAAAGGTATCGGGAGTTAAATTGCCGCACCTGATCCTACCCACCTTCGCTGGCGACTCCACATTATGGACTGGGTTTTGGGACATGTTTCAATGTGTGGTGTATGAAAGGACTGACTTAAGTGCAATTCAAAAGTTAACATACTTAAAGGGTCAGTTAAAGGGGGATGCCTATAAGCTGATAGAAGGTTTCTCGGTGGAGGGTGCAAGCTACGTCCCCACCTTAGACTTACTTCAAGAAACCTTCGGGCACCCCAACAGGGTAAAAGCGGCACACATCATGCATTTCCATAATCTTGTCGCTCCTAAATGTCAGGCCGTAGAACTAAAGGCTTTCTACGCCACCATGGAAAGTGCCATGAGATCTATGACTAGTCAACAGGTGAGTCTGACAGAGTTCTGTGTGGTTACATTGCTGAATAAATTGCCATCACCAGTTATGGAGACCATTAGGAGGGAGATGGGTGAGCAAAGCCTAGATTACAAGACTTTCACACGGTGTTTTCAGGCAGAATTGTATAACATGGTTGGTCAGGACTCCCCAGGAAAGAATATGCCTGTGGCTACGGCTGCATTCGCAACACAGAGTGGTGGTAGCCGGTTCCCATGTAAACTGTGCGGTGGGAATAACCATTCCTGGTATAAATGCTTTAAACATAAAACGGGACCGCTCAAAATAAAAAGAGCTCGGCAACTACGACTCTGTGAAGGATGTCTCTCCAGTGATCATGGTAGTAATGGGTGCACTAACCCTAACATCAAGATTTGTAGGTATTGCCAGGGTAAGCACTTTCACTCCCTGTGCCCAAAACAGAGAGAGGCAAGACCGGTAAGTGGAGGTACTACTAGGGAAGAGTCAACACCTACAACCTCAACAACAATGTCTGTAAGTATGAATAAGCAAACTGTGATCCTACCCACAGTTCAGCTGCCTGTAAAGGGTAGACACAGGAAAAGTATAAAAGTCAGATCGCTATTAGACCAATGCTCACAGAGGACCTTCGTGAAGAAATCCGTACTACCGTCCCTTTCATACGAAACCGTGGGGACGGAAGAATTACGGCTTCATGGTTTCACCGGAACTCAAATCCCTCGTGAGTATACTATTGTAGCACTGAAATATTTACATCGGGGTAGGTTCCATCGTCTCGAAGCAATTGTGGTCGAGGATCTTCCCGAACATAAAGATGAGTCTAGTCTTAGTGCTGAAATGATTAGTTTAAAGCACCATGGCATTAAATTGGCCGATTCATGCGTCACAGAGACAGCACAGCTGGAGGTACTAATTGGTGCCGACTATTACTACAACATAGTGCGACCTGGTTATAAACGGGTAGGAAATTTGGTTTTACTTCCAACCAAATTCGGATATGCACTGAGCGGTTCTTATGCGGCATCCACATCCAGTTCCAATACTGAGGTTGTAACAATTCTAAAAGTGGCAGTAACTCCAGTGGACCAATATATGTCTACTGGACAGTTCCCATGCAAAGAAGAACTGAATGCTTTGTGGGATTTAGACCACATTGGCATATCACCCAAAGAACATTCGCAAGCCAAACGGCAAGCTTTCATCAGTTATGAGGAGACAGTCACATATGATCCAGAAAGTCTACAGTATCAGGTACGTCTTCCCTGGACCGAAGAAAAGGGACGGTTGCCCACCAACAAAGGTTTGACTGTGGGTAGGTTATGAGGACTCCAGAAGAGGTTCATTGCTGACCCTGGTTTTTGTCAACAATATTCGCAGGTAATTTCTGATCAGTTGTCGCGTGGTTTCATTGAGGAGGTTCCATTCGAGGACCCTAGGTCATGTCACTATCTGGCGCATCATGGGATCTTGATGGATGTGTTGCTGCGGAACAACAGGATTTGGTGAGAGTACTTGGCCTGGTGTGGAAAACTGACTCTGATTCTCTTTCCTTTGGAGTTCAGTATGCTCCTTTTGAACAGGTTACAAAGTGTGAGTGTTTAAGGTTTGCTGCCAAACTCTTTTATCCTTTGGGTGTTGTGTTGCCAGTATCAATAAGGTCTCGAATCTTTCTCCAACAATTGTGGAGACTGAAATTGGGTTGGGACGATGATCTCTCTGTGGACCTGCAAGCGGAATGGTGGGGGATAGTGGATGACATGGTTCTCTGTAGTTGTATTGAGTTCTCTAGGAGGATCTGTTTCAGAAAGACGGTTTCCCTGCATGCATTTGCTGACGCAAGCAGTGTCGCTTACGGGACTGCTATATATCTAGTCAGTCCAGAGGGTAGCCACTTGGTCATGGCAAAGGCTAAGGTGGCCCCCATCAAGTCCCTTTCCATCCCTAAATTGGAATTGACTGCAGTTCTGCTAGCCGCCAGAATGATTAACTTCGTTGAGAATGCCTATAAAGATAAACTTCATATCTCTGAAACCTATGTGTGGAGTGACAGTCAAATTACGCTACACTGGATTCACAGTCAAAAGAAACTGCCAGTGTATGTCACTAACCGCATCGACGAGATACATGCCCTAGTCCCGACTGCTTATTTCCGGTATGTGTCGACTAAAGAGAACCCAAGTGATATGGTATCTCGAGGCGTGTCTGCTACATGTTTGAGTTCTTCTGCGTTGTGGTGGAATGGGCCTTCTTGGCTCCCGAAACCCGATGGATGGCCAGAGAATATAGATCTCCAACAGCAGCCCGTTGGTATCGTCACCCAAATTGTAGGCACAGTGCCCCAAGATGACACACAGTTATGGGACTGGCACAAATATAGCAGCTATGAAAGATTGCAGCGTGTCACAGAATGGGTGATACGTTTCGTAAATAATTTGAAGGCAAAAAGAAATAGCCTGGCCCCCACAGGTAGTGATCATCTCAACGTACATGAAATTAGAGCTGCAGATAATGTTTTACTCAAATTATGCCAAAAAAGAGACCTATTCGCAGGAACTTAAAATAATGGTGAAGGGTAAATAGTCCAGAAATAACTTAATCAACCAGTTAGGACTACACCTGAAGGGAGGTATAATTCATTGTGGAGGCAGATTGAGGTTAGCGGCAAACTCGGAATCATGCAAGTATCCTAAACTTCTGCCCTCCAAACATCCCTTGACCCACCTGATAATTGATCGGTGCCATCGGCTCTGTTGCCATTACGGGGTCGGTCACGTGGTTACATATGTTCGTCAAAAATGGTGGGTGCCTAAACTCAGGCAGGTGGTGAAAAGCGTACTGGGTAAATGTCTGAAATGTCGTCGGGTAAAAGGTAAGCCCTACGACTATGCAGGACTGCCACCTTTACCAGCCCTGCGAACCACCCCTGGAGACCCGTATAAGGTCACTGGAGTGGACTATAGCGGAGCAATCCCGATCAAGGACTCGCCGACCTTAAAGGCTTACATGCTTTTATTTACTTGCGCGGTCACCAGAGCGATTCACATCGAAATAGTCACCAACCTCACTTGTGACAGTTTCCTCCACCCATTCAGGATGTTCTGTAGTCGACAGGGATTTCCCCGGATCATTTTAAGTGACAATGCCAGCACTTTTGTTGGGGCCTCTGGGTACTTATCGGACATTTATAATCACCCTAAAGTTCAGTCCCACCTTGGCAGTGTTCAATGTGAGTGGCGGTTTATCCCGGCTAGGGCGCCGTGGTTCGCCACTATATGGGAAAGGGTCATCGGCATTGTCAAGGCGGGGTTGAAGAAGGTGTTGGGATGTGCCTTAATTTCCTTGGAGGAATTGACTACTCTACTGTTGGAAATTGAGGCCACTATCAATGATCGTCCCTTATATTATGCTTCCGGCGACCTAGGGGATCTTACCCCAATAACACCCTCTGTGTTGGTGCGGGGTCATCGGTTGCGGATCTTCCTGATGATAATGAAGTAGAGGATGGGTTGGAAGATCCAGACTACATAAATAAAGATGTCATTTCAGCCAGATATCAATATATTCGCAAACTGTCGAAAGATATCTGGCGACGCTGGTCTAACGAGTATCTGGTGACCCTCAGAGAGGCGCATAAGTGTAAGCTGAGACCAATAAATGGTCGGTGGCCGGGTATCGGTGATGTCGTCATCATCCATGATGAGGGTCCGCGCGCTTTTTGGAAGTTGGGCCGTATTATCGAGTTATTACCCGGTCAGGACGGAGAAGTCAGAGTGGCTAGAGTCCGGACGAAGACGGGAACATATACGCGGCCGACTGTCCGACTGTACCCTCTTGAGGGGGACATTGAGTGCAAAGAGGACTCCTTGGAGACGCCTGGAGGCATTCCCACAGGCGCTACCTCGACCGATCAACCGGTCAAAGTACCCAGTGGACGTCCTAGTTGACAAGGCGGCTCAAGCCTCCTCCCAATCATGGTGGAATAAAATAGCCTCCGGGCTTTTGTAGATACTGTATTATATAACCTGGTGGCGGGAATGTGTCCAAACTCTGATATGGACAGTCTTACTTTAAGTATTACATTAAGTATTTAGTATTAAGTTTGTGGGATCAATGGTTATATAGAATAATTAAGAAGTTAATAATTATGTTCTATATTGGATATTGGGTAGTCTATCATTCCTATGAACTTAGGCAATGATAATTGGGTGGGAAAATATATACCTACCCATTTGCGCATGCGTGATATTGGCGGACCTCTCGCGAATATTGTGAGGGTCCTGCACTCTCTACCTAGCCGCCACCACAACCAGACCGTCTGCTTACACACTCGTGTTTCACCTCATATTTCGCCCCATTAGTGATAGTACTTGGCTCATCAATTCTCCATCTATCCATACTAATCCATAGATCATTAATCATCATTCCCATCAATCATTAAGTATAGTGGCCCCCTTCTTTATTCATCAACTCTATCCTATTAGCTAACACTCCCGTTTCACACACCATCTTGTAACATCATCACGGCTCAACAGGTCAACTAAGTTCTACAGCACTAGTTCCAGTCTTCAGGTGATATAAACTATTATATGGTATTATTATACAGTCCACTGAATCATCTAACTAACGAATATCCATAAGAGTTGTAGATATGTGGAATAGGCTACCGAGTCCTATAGCCAATCGGCTCTCTGCAGACTCCTGTTTACTTATGTTCTCATTTGTGAGAGAGAGAGAGAGAGAGAGGGAGGCTCCCTATTTCCTGTTCTCATGCACTAGTACAGTATGTCGTAATCGTAAGGAAGACAGCGATAAATAAGAGAGGGAGAGAGAGATAACTAATGCGTAGCCTATAGCAACACTCAAACAAGCACACACATAGCTACACAAGACCATCACACAAGCACACACATGCCTATCTAGCGACGAACTGTCATACACACCCCCCCCATACCCATTCCATCACTTCGTATGTACGATATTATTTCCGTCTTTTTTACTGTGTATGGATTAAGTTATTGGTGTTTACTCTTGACATATGTGTCCTGCTACTTCTGTATGCATACATAATAGCATGAAAGTTATCAATACGCGCATATGAAGCTATGTATCTCGTATATCGGGGTTCTCTTCCCTTCCATCGGTCCACCTCTTATACCTCCCTCCCTCCTCCGTATCCCATATGTGTAAACATTATATTTTAGCTTTCCGAAGGTAAATACGTACTTCCGATAAATATCTAGCCTTGTATTTAAATCATGAATCCTGTTTAATGTCATTATTTAATAGAAACATGTGTAAGGGTTACATTTATACACAGGATAAGATAAGCAAATACAAACCTCAGAGCATAATCATTGGCGATGAGAAGGTGGTTGTAGGCAGTGTTGCCAGTTGTAGCGCTACATATTATCGCTAGATGTAGAGCTATATTTACTTCAGTTTAGCAGCCATTTTTTCATATCTATAGACATTTACTCGGGATAATTTGAAAATTTCAGACATTCTAGTTATATTACATTGTAAAATTTGCAAAACAAACAAATCAAAACTCTTTAGGAATTGCAGCATTATTCTACCATTGTTTGACTATGTAGCAACATGCTACAGACTTTTGAGAAAGGACCTAGCGGTATTTTGTGGAGACATACTGGGAGGGAGGTGGTGGTTGCAGTATTGCCAGTTGTAAAGCTACATATTACCGCTAAATGTAAAGCTATTTACTTCAATCTAGCAGCCATTTCTTTTATATCTAGAGACATTTACTAGGGATAATTTGAAAATTTCAGACATTCTAGTCATACTACATTGTAAAATTTGCAAAACAAACAAACCAAAACTCATTAGAAATTGCAGCATTATTCTAACATTGTTTGACTATGTAGCAACATGCTAGCGACTTTTGAGAAAGGATCTAGAGGTATTTTGTGGCAACGCTTAGGAGGGTTAAAATAAGAGTCACACGGGCAATTGCCAAAACTTTAAAGGTCCATATCATTGTTATTAAACTAAGCATTTGGCAAAGGGAGGAATTGTTAAAAACCTTAGCCAATATTCTGTTATTTACCAAAAATAAATTTGAATTATCATTATTATTTGGTAGGGTAGGTATGTATAGGTAGGTTGGCTAAATAATTGGTGAAATTCGTAGGGACTCGAACTGTTTTGAGAGAGTTAAATAAAAAAATAATTTATAGATCTGAATAATAAAGTGACTATGTTATTAAGCAAAACTGGGGGATGCGTGGAAGCCTATAGACTGTAGACGGTAAACTTTGTGTGGGTAGCGAATGTGGTTTTAAAGTAATTTAAGAATAGACAGTTTTCAATGCTGCAGCCAAACTATTCCACCCATTTATATTCTTTTGGTATCAAAACGTTCAGAAACGCGAGCCTCACTCAACTACACAAGCATAGCTTTGATCATCGGCGCAGTTTTCAAGATGTGGAATTTTAAGTGGAATTAGAGTTTTTTTCAAGATTGCCGGAAAAAAACCCACGTGCAAAAGCAAAACCTTCTCTATAACATTTGCGGAGAATTAGTAGTGGAGTCCGTATGCCAAAGCCCAGTCATTTCCTATGAGTGGGAGAGACGGTATTTAGGCGTCAAGTTTTTCGGGAAATCGGCTGCCACGGACCTGTTTGGCCGCCATCCCGCATGTTTAGTATATCAAAAGTTGCCCAATACAAAAACGCACCTCCTGTGAAAGTTTGATCCCGATCCAAAAAGTGGTTCTGGAGTTATTGCACCGAAACCGGCGTGTAAGAAGAATTTGGATGAAAAACCGTGTTTAATGATTACAATAGCAGTTCCCCGTAGGAGTCGAACCCCTAATAATTATCATAATAATTATCATAATAATAATAAGGAAAAGAAGAAAGAGAAGGAGAGGGTGGGATAATGATAGAAGAAGGAGAGATGGGGGGGGAGGAAGGAAAAAGATACATGTAAACAAAGGGAGAGCAGGTGGGCTAATTAAGGGGGCCCACCTCGCTTTTTTTTCTCTTTATCTCCTTCTCTCTTTGGCTTGTATCCATTCGGCCCCATTCAGCCTACATCCAGTTGTCAATATTTTCCTGGCGAGTGGTAGCAAGCCAGCATATATATATATTTGATTTTTTGCTTTAATAGCAAGCTAAATTTGTACAGAGTACCTCATGAGAGATTGATGAGAAAGTTTGGAGCGCATGGAATAGGTGGGGCGTTGTTGGGATGGATTTGGTCATGGCTAATTGGTAGGAAGCGGAGAGTCAGCATAAATGGTACCAAGTAAGAGTGGGGAGCAGTCAAAAGTGGTGTCCCCCAGGATCTGTATTAGGTCCTCTGTTGTTTGTTATATACAGAAATGACCTTGATTTAGGTATAACTAGTAGGATAAGTAAATTTGCAGACCATACCAAAATGGAGAGAAAAATTTATTCAGATAGAGATATAGAGTGCCTCCATAGGGATCTAGATACCTTACACGAATGGTCAGTAAATTGGCAGATGAAGTTTAAAATTTCAATTTTGATGTCCCTATTACAGAATGGACATAGATTCATTGGAGAGAGTACAACGTAGAATGACAAAAATTATCCATAATTTCAGAAATCTTCGATATGAAGAAAGGTTGAAGAAATTAGGCTTACATTCGTTAGAGAGACGCAGAGTTAGAGGGGATATGATAGAGGTGTTCAAGTGGGTTAGTGGGATTAATAAAGGAGACATGAAAAATTTACTAAAGCTCAATGATAGCGAAAGAACTCGAACAAATGGTTTCAAATAAGATAAATTTAGTTTCAGAAAAGATATAGGCAATTATTGGTTTGGTAAGAGAGTTGTAGATAGATGGAATAGGCTACCAAGTGCTATAGTGGGATCAAGAACGATAGGAAGCTTTAAAGTAAAAATATATACAGTAGGCATATGGACGAGATGGGTTGGGTGTGAGGGGGATCTGTCAGGTGTGGGCCAATCGGCGCTTTGCAGACCCCCGTTTTCTGACCTGACCGTTTCGGTGAGGTCAGTCCTAATGGTGTTAGTGAGCTAGGCCTTATAATTAGGGTTAGGTGTGAGAGGGATCTGCCTTGTGTGGGCCAATCGGCTTTCTGCAGACTCCCATTTTCTTATGGTCTTATGTTTTTATTTTTCGGGAGAAAAAGGGATACAAGCCAGAGAAAGAGAGAAAAGGAGAGAAAGATAAAACAAGCAGGTGATCCCCCTTATGATGTACGTAATGAAAGGTAACAGGAAAAGACAAAATGGAAGCACAGGGAGACTGATAAAGAGGAGAATAAATACCGAGAGAGAATAGTAAACAAGTAAGGAAGTATGGAACTGAGAAATGAAGGGGCGGATAAGAGAGAAAGAAAATACGAAAGAGAACGAAATAAAGAAGGAAGGAGATATAATGCAAACACGAATGGTGGTTAGAGGAATTGAGCTAAATTAAGATGAAGGGGAAAGGAAGAAAGGGGAGACAAAAGGAAAAGAGATGAAAAGGAAGGAAGACAAAAGGGAAGAGGGAGGATGGGAAGCAAGAAGGAAAACAAGATAAAATGAGGAAAAGGAGTGGTTCAGGAAGGAAGAATGGAGAGAGGAAGGAGGAAGGGAGGAAAGCATGAAGAAAGGAAATAGAATGATGTAAACAAGAGGGAGGAAGAGAAAGGAGGGAGGGAGGAGAGTATGAGGGAGAGAAGAAGGAGGTAGAATGATGTAAATAAGAGGGAGGATAGTATGAAGGAGGGAGGACGGAGGTAGAATTATGTAAACAAGAGGGAGGATAGTATGAAGGAGGTGAGGACGGAGGTAGAATGATGTAAACAAGAGGGAGGATAGTATGAAGGAGGACGGAGGTAGAATGATGTAAACAAGAGGGAGAAAGGAGGTAGAATGGTGTAAACAAGAGGTAGGAAGGAGGTAAAATGGTGTAAAAAAGAGGAAGGAGGTAGAATGATGTAAACAAGAGGGAGGGAGGAAGGAGGTAGAATGGTGTAAACAAGAGGGATGGAGGAGGTAGAATGGTGTAAACAAGAAGGAGGGAGGAAGTAGAATGGTGTAAACAAGAGGAAGGGAGGAGGTAGAATGGTGTAAACAAGAGGGAGGGAGGAGGTAGAATGGTGTAAACAAGAGGGTGGAAGGAGGTAGAATAGTGTAAACATGAGGGAGGAAGGAGGTAGAATGGTGTAAACAAGAGGGACGGAGGAGGTAGAATGGTGTAAACAAGAGGGAGGAAATAGATTGGGAAGATTTAATGAATAACCTGACACCAGCAGAATGTCTAGTCCTAATAACAGAAACCATGACCCAAATTTGTAACCACCATAATACCTGCAAGACAAACAAGACGAAGAAGCAAACAGGATCGGGAAAGAAGGAAGCTGTACAGAAGAAGAAAATTACTCACACAAAGGCGCACACATCAAAATCTACAGGATAGACAAAAGACCAAAATAGATAGAGAAATTGTGGAAATTGAAGAAAGACTAAGAATATCATATGAACTACAACATATGGAAGAAGAGAGGAAAGCTATTGCAGGTATAAAGGAAAATTCCAAGTACTTCTTTTCATATGCCAAACAAAAGGCTAAATCAGCATCAAACATCGGCCCACTAAGCAAAGGGGATGGTTCATTCACAGGGGACAAAAAGGAAATGAGCGAACTCTTACGCCGGCAGTATGAAATGGCCTTCAGTGAACCTGATGAAACAAAAGCCATCAGAGATCAAAATATATTTTTCATGGAAACCTCCCTCACGGAAACCCCCCAGATGCTGGATATTGATTTCGGTCCAAAAGACATAGAAGAGGCCATTTCCAACATGCCATCCCACTCGGCACCAGGCCCGGACTCATGGAATTCGATCCTAATGAAGAAATGTAAGGAAAACCTCTCAAAACCCCTGGCTATAATGTGGAGGAGTCTAGACACTGGTGAAATACCAGATAGCTTAAAAAATGCAATAATTGCCCCACTGCATAAAGGAGGGAGTAAAGCACTACCAAAAAACTACCGCCCGGTAGCTCTAACCTCCCACATCATTAAAGTTTTCGAGCGAGTCCTGCGAAGCAAAATCTCAGCATTCATGGAGGCAAATGAACTACACAACACCGGTCAACATGGGTTCAGAGCGGGAAGATCATGTCTCTCACAACTTTTGGAACATTATGACAAAATTCTTAAAGCGCTAGAAGAAAAAAAAAACTTTGATGTCATCTACACCAATTTTGCTAAGGCATTTGATAAATGTGACCATGGTATAATAGCCCACAAACTAAAAGCAAAAGGTATAACAGGGAAAATCGGACGGTGGATATACAATTTCCTCGTAAACCGGAAATAATCAGTAGAAGTAAACCAAGTCACATCTGAGCCTTCGGATGCCAAAAACTCAGTGCCCCAAGGAACAGTGCTAGCGCCCCTTCTGTTCCTCATTCTAATTTGCGACATAGATACCAACACAAGACACAGTACGGAGTCGTCTTTTGCAGATGACACAAAACTAAGCAAGATAGTAAACACACAAGAGGACACGGGCCAGCTGCAGGAAGACATAAATGTAGTGTTCCAGTGGACCAGGGAAAACAACATGCAATTCAATGAAGAAAAATTCCAATTAATAAGGTACGGAGATAATAATGTCATTAAAGAGAACACAAACTACCTAACAGAATCTAACCACATAATAGAATGGAAAGACAGTGTGAAAGACCTTGGGGTGTTAATGTCTGAAAATATGGGTTTCAAAGAACATAACCAGGTCAAAGTTGCAGCTGCGAAACGTTTAACGGGTTGGATTCTGCGTACATTTAAAACACGCGGTGAATTACCTATGATAACGCTCTTCAAATCTCTAGTGCTACCACGGCTTGAATACTGTAGCGTATTAACATCCCCATACAAAGCATGTGAAATAAATGACTTTGAGAGTGTACAAAGAAATTTCACTTCGTATATAAGTTCGGTAAAACAGCTACACTATTGGGATCGTTTAAGAGCACTGAAACTGTACTCGCTGGAACGTAGAAGAGAACGTTACCTAATAATTATACACGAGGAAAATCGCAGAGGGTTCAGTACCAAATCTACATACTCCGATAGTCATGAAATTCAGTGATAGGAGAGGCTGGGAATGCAGTATCCCCCGGATGAATAACAGGGGTGCTATGGGCTCTCTGCGAGAGGGATGGTTATCACACAGAGGCCCACGTCTCTTCAACAAACTCCCACGGCGAGTAAGAGAAATGAGGGGTGTCTCTTTAGACAACTTCAAGAGAGCCCTCGATGTCGAACTGCAAAAAGTGCCAGACGAGCCCATCTTCGCAAGGGAGCGTGCTGTCACTTTAAACAGTCTGCTGCACCAAAACACAACACACAACGAGGGGCGACACGCTCCTCGGTGCTGCTAGGAGAGTGGCGAACACAACCTTAGGTAGGTACCTTAGGTAGGAGGGAGGAAGGAGGTAGAATGGTGTAAACAAGAGGGAGGAAGGAGGTAGAATGATGTAAACAAGAGGGAGGGAGGAGGTAGAATGGTGTAAACAAGAGGGAGGAAACCATGAGGGAAGGAGGTAGAATGATGTAAACAAGAGGGAGGAAGGAGGTAGCATGATGTAAACAAGAGGGGGGAAGCAGGTAGAATGATGTAAACAAGAGGGAGGAAGGAGGTAGAATGGTGTAAACAAGAGGGAGGAAGGAGGTAGAATGGTGTAAACAAGAGGGAGGAAGGAGGTAGAATGGTGTAAACAAGAGGGAGGAAGGAGGTAGAATGATAAAAACAGGGCAGAAGGAGTAGAATTAATTAAAGATATGGGGAAGAGGAAAGAGAAAACAGACCGAGAAGAACAGTTGGAACATGTATAGGAGAAGCAGGAGGGAAGGAAGGAAGGAAGGAGAATGCTAATAAGAGGCAGAGGACAGGAAAGTTTATTAAGGGGGGTCACCAGCTTTTGTTTTATCTTTCTCTCCTTTTCTCTCTTTCCCTGGCTTGTATCCATTCGGCCCCATTCAGCCAACTGTTTTAAGACGTTTATCCCAATCCAGGTGTCGATTTCTTCTTGGCGAGCGATAGCGAGCCAATTTGTATGGAGATATCCGGCTTCGCCGGAGACATTTTTCTATCGAAAAATTTACAAATTTAGCTTGCTGTCAAAACAAATATTTATATATATGCTGGCTCGCTAACGCTCGCCAAGAAAATATTGGCACCTGGATGGGGGTAAACGTCTTAAAACAATAGGCGGAATGGGGTCGAATGGATACAAGCCAAAGAGAGAGGGAGAGAAAGAGAAAAAAGCGAGGTGGGCCCCCTTAAGGGGAGGTATTTAGTTTGTTCCCTAGACCTCCATCAAGCTTAAAATTACACCCCCTTGAGTCCCTTTCAAGATAATTTTGTACATTTTTCGGTAGAAAAATTTCCCGGGCGGGTTCCTCTTAAATTACAGGCTCGCTATCGCTCGCCAGGATAAAATCAACACCTGAATTGAACGAAAGGTCTTAATATGGGGTGGAAGTTCTTAAAATCGCTAAACTAATGGGGCAAACGTTTTATAATATCAAAAGCAATGGGGCTAAACATGAGGGAAAAGAGGTAAAGAAAAAAATCCCTCAAGTGGAGATCTGCCTTTAAGGAGGTAGGTATTAGTTATTTGTTTATTTATTTATATTTATATTTATTATTATCTTAGTTTCCTCCCTAGACCTCCATCAAGCTTAATATATTATTCTCATGCCCCCCCTTCCAGATAAATGTGTACATTATATTCAGATTTTAAGACCTCTAGGATTTAAGAGGATACACAAATACCATTAACCCCTTCTGTACCGCGACGTCTTTTGAACTTTATTCTGGCTACTATTAGACTATTTATTCAGTTTAAAAAGGGCCCCCAGCAATCATCAGGCTTCGAACCATCTCATTGAACCCCTTTTACTACCGCATATTCTTCTTAAACTGCACAACATCGTCTAAATATAGATAGAATACAATAAAAAAAGACATTGCCAGTACAGAAGGAGTTAAACCTTTGACCTACCAAGGTGATTTTTAAATAATATTGTTCTAGGTAAACCCGCATATTAATTAGGGTGTAATCTTTGCACATGGGTTAAAACAATTTGACGGTTAAAGGTCTTTCGCATTGTTGGCCAGAAAGAAGTATAAAATATAGACAACAAAAGTAAAAATACATAGATGTGTGAGTTTGTGGTGGATGGAAATCGAGTTATAATAGTCTTATTATAGTTATGTGTGTAATTCTATCGTACTTCAACCTGTAATTTTCCTAAATATCGATGTCTACAGCTTGAATATTCCTATATTCAAAAACAATCCGAGAGTGTGAGAGGAAAAGAAGAGAGGGCGAGAGTTGAATCGGGGTTTATTGATACTCTGAGAGGAGAGGAAAAATAAATTATGATAATTATAGCTGACAGAGCTGAACTCTTCGCTCAAACATTTGCTAGAAACTCCACCTTGGATGATTCTGGTGCTATTCCTCCCTCTCCACCCCTCTCTCTCCTACTTTTGCCTAATATCCTAATCTCTTCTAAAGATGTACTTTCTACCCTCTCTGTGCTTAATACTAAGAAAGCATACGGTCCGGACGATGTTCCTCCTGTTGTACTCAAAAACTGTACCGGTACTTCTGTGCTGACCCCTACCCCGGCAAACTCTTTCGTCTCTGTCTCTCCTATAACGTCTTCCTTTCAAATTTTGTTGCATCCCTAAAGCTTTTGAAACTATTCATAATTCAACAGTTGCTAAGTATTTGTCTTCCCATAATCTATTTTCAGATCGCCAGTATGGTTTCCTTATGGGTCGCTTTACTGGTGATCTTATTTCTTATCTTACTAAATCTTTGTCATCCTCCTTTCGGGACCTTCTCTATTGCGCTAGACATAACGAAAGCCTTCAGTAGAGTCTGGGACAATTCTCTAATATTTCTAAACTACACTCCTTTGGTTTCTATCCCTCCATCTGTGCCTTTATCTCTAATATCCTTTCTGGCCATTCCATAGCTGCGGTTGTGCACGGCCATTATTCACTTCCTCATCCTACCAACTCCGGTATTCCTCAGGGTTCTAGCCACCCTCCAGTTATCTTTATAATATTCATTAATGATATTTGCAACTGTACCTCTAGTACTATCCAGTTATATGCTGATG
The DNA here is from genome assembly GCA_032716605.1 of Paralithodes platypus. Classification (NCBI taxonomy): domain Eukaryota; kingdom Metazoa; phylum Arthropoda; class Malacostraca; order Decapoda; family Lithodidae; genus Paralithodes; species Paralithodes platypus. Next base: position 20,657,324 of record CM064569.1, read on the forward strand.
AATCTACCTTACACTATTCAACTATGTTTCCACAACGACCCAGCATGCAATCACTCCTAAACCCACAGGATGAGGCCATAGTGTGCCTACTTTCTGATCTATCAACTATCTCTAATTGTGGCAGAGATAATCTTGTTACTTTCAGTGCTTCCAAAACCAAATTTCTCCTTCTATCTACCCGCCACCATCTTCTATTCGATTTTCCCTTCTTCAACAATACACTTTTTCTCATGTCCTTTCTTGGAAAGATCATATTACCACTTGCGAAAACATCTTCCCAGAAGTTAGGTGTGCTCAACTGTCTCTGTGGGTGCTTCACCCCCGCACAGCTTCTTGCTCTGTAAAGCGGCACAGTGCGCCCATGTATCGAGTATTGTTTCGCACTTCTCGAAAGGGTAGTCAAAAGCATTTCATCTAGTCAACTAACTTCCTCTTATTACTTCCCTACAATCTCTCTCTACACGCTGCGATGCTACATCTCTCTCTACACGCTGAGATGCTACATCTCTCTCTCTACACGCTGCGATGCTACATCTCTCTCTACACGCTGCGATGCTACATCTCTCTCTACACGCTGCGATGCTACATCTCTCTCTACACGCTGCGATGCTACATCTCTCTCTACACGCTGCGATGCTACATCTCTCTCTACACGCTGCGATGCTACATCTCTCTCTACACGCTGCGATGCTACATCTCTCTCTACACGCTGCGATGCTACATCTCTCTCTACACGCTGCGATGCTACATCTCTCTCTACACGCTGCGATGCTACATCTCTCTCTACACGCTGCGATGCTACATCTCTCTCTACACGCTGCGATGCTACATCTCTCTCTACACGCTGCGATGCTACATCTCTCTCTACACGCTGCGATGCTACATCTCTCTCTACACGCTGCGATGCTACATCTATCCCACTATTCTACCGCTATTACAATAATCAGTGATCTTGAGAGCTTTCTCAGTGTATACTCCATCCCTCACAAAGAGGGGGGGCACCCGCCTTTCAACACACTTCCACTCTGTCCATCTCTAACCAAGGAGTGAACCGATTTTCCCAGTCTTCTACTCAACATGTAAGCTTTGGAACTCTCTCTTCCTCAATCCATCTTTCCCTCATCCTATGACTTAAACTACTTCAAACTCTATGTGTCCAGATATTTTAACTGAAACGTAACTTGAATTTGGCTCTCTGTCACTCTTTCAGCTTTGGGGGAGACATTCGTTACAGGCATCTTTGCCTTTTGTCTCCTTCACTCACATAGACAAAAACATAGTATAAATAGATAAGTGAATGATGGCACTCTCTGTTTACAATACATGAGAGGCTAGGTGTTTGGAAGTGGCTGTTGTTATTGGTGTTGTTATTGTTGCTGGTATTGTTCACGGCTTGGAATAAATTGACAGTATACGGTAAGAAAGATGGATGGATAACAGGGACAAAATTTATACAATGGTACCTTTAGTTTCACAATGTAATTTAAGCAAGATGTTGACGTACCTATTATCGTTGTTATTATTGTTCAAGGCAAAGATTTATTTTAACCCTTTCAAGCTCCAATACGCGTTTCTGTTCTTTTTATGGCTACTATTAGACGATTTTATTCAGATTAGTAACAGTATATGAAAGTCAAAGTGTTGATTGAGATAGTATTTACCCTTTTAATACCCACAGGTACTTCTTAAGCTGCATAAAATCGTCTAATGATAGCCAAAATAAACTGCTAAAACGCGTCAGAGCTTCAAAGGGTTAATAGTTAAGCAAAAGAAGATGTCAGTATATACATAGGTATAGACTAAAATATATTGGATATTGTATTAGTATAGTTGTGATTGTGGTTGGTGGTGTTGTTGGTGTTATAGTTGCTGGAGTTGTTGTTATTGTTGGTGGTGCTATTGTTGTTATGCTTGTATTATTGTAGTTGTGATCACGGTTATTGCTGATGCATTTGCTACCAGTATTGCTAATGTTGTTGTTGTTGTTGTTGGTAGTGTCGCTGGAGTTGTTGTTGTCATTATTGTTGCTACACCTCTTGTTGTTGTTACTATGGGGAGGTTTTCTATTTTCTGAAACTCACTTCTCCCTTATATTTAGCCCCATTAGTTTTGGAGATTTTACGCCGTTTGCCCTTTTTAGATTGATGATAATATTAAGACCGTTCGCCCCTTTTCTTTGTCAATATTAAAACCTGTCGTGCCTTTTAGGTGTGTATGTTTTACCTGGCGAGTTAGATCGAGCCGGGAATATACGAGGAACCATCTTTTCGCCAGGCCATTTTTCTACCGAAAAATGTACAATTTTATATCGAAGGGCGGCCTTGTGTGTGTGTGTTTTTTTTTTTTTTTTTTTTTTTTTTTTTAAAGGTCTAGGGAACAAACTAAAAACGCCCCTGGATATTGTCCTTGTTATAGTTATCGCTATTGTTATTGTTGTCGCTGTTATTGTTTGTGTTGTCATTGTTGTTAAGTGTAATGTTGGTTTTGTTGTAGTTGTCCTTGGTATAGTTATCATTATTGTTGTTGTCGCTGTTATTGTTTGTGTTGTCATTGTTGTTAAGTGTAATGTTGGTTTTGTTGTAGTTGTCCTTGGTATAGTTATCATTATTGTTGTTGTCGCTATCATTGTTTGTGTTGTCATTGTTGTTAAGTGTAATGTTGGTTTTGTTGTAGTTGTCCTTGGTATAGTTATCATTATTGTTGTTGTCGCTATCATTGTTTGTGTTGTCATTGTTGTTAAGTGTAATGTTGGTTTTGTTGTAGTTGTCCTTGGTATAGTTATCATTATTGTTGTTGTCGCTATCATTGTTTGTGTTGTCATTGTTGTTAAGTGTAATGTTGGTTTTGTTGATCATTGTATGCGTTGCCCTTATTGTTAATTGTAATGTTGTTGTTGTTGTTGTTGAGAATAGAACCCTCCCTAACCGGCAGTCCCTGAGTGGCGATAAGATCAGAACTAAAGGGGTAGTAAATGCCCCGAGTTACTCTCACTCTCACTCTCACTCTCTCTCTCTCTCTCTCTCTCTCTCTCTCTCTCTCTCTCTCCATTCCACACAATAAACTACGATTCCCATGTTCCTATTTAAATGGAAAGCAGGACAAATTCCTTCTGAGGCAAGGCCCCTAGGTAAAAACAAAAGTTTACTTATGCATAAATACATATATTAAATTACAACATGCAGACTCTAATCAGCTCTAGCCTAACATATTCTAACCAATAGTATCCTTTATTTTGTCTATGTGAGTGAGGGATACAAAAGGTAGAACTGCTTGTAGCGAGTGCCTCCCCCATAGTTGAAAGTGTGACAGGGCCAAAATCAAGGGACGTTCGAGCTAAAATGCCTGGACAAACTGAGTTTGAAGCAATTTAAGTCATAGGAGGAGGGAAAGACTGATTCTGGGAGAGAGTTCCAGAGCTCAGCTATTGAATAGAAGAAAGACTGAGAATAACATTTCGCTCTTGGGTTGGAGAGTTGCACAGAGTAGGGATGGGATTGTGTTGCAAGTCGGGTACCATGTACCCTACGTAGAGGAGGTGGTATACACTGAGAGACCTCTGAGGAGCACTGATTATTGTATTAGCGATATAATAGCGAGAGAGATGCAACATTGCGGCAAAGAAAGAGAGAGAGAGAGATTGCAGAGAGTTAGTGAGTGGACGGGAATTAATGATATGAAAGGCCTTCCTTTATACTTTTTCTAGGAGTGCGGTGTGAGAGGATCCTCCCCACACATGTGAACAATACTCAATACAAGGATGCACTGTGCCCCTGTACAGAGAAAGAAGCTGTGCAGGGGTAAAGAACTCCTTGAGGCGGTTGAGCACACCCAGCCTCTCGGAGGCTACCTTAGCAAGACTGGTAATATGGTTGTTCCAAGTAAGAGCAGAAGAAAGAGACACCAAGAATATTGAGAGAAGATGAAGGATTGATTTTTGTGTTTTTGAAGAATAAAGGATAGTCCGCTGGGAGTTCCGGACGGGTAGTAAGATGGAGAAATTGGGTTTTGGAAGCATTAAAGGCAACAATGGTTGTCTCTGACCTAATTGGAAATAGTAATTAGATCAGAAGATAGGTGTTGCATGGCTTCATTAAGTTTGTTTTTGAGGGATTGCTGGCTGGGGTGTTCTGGAAAACTAATCGAGTACCGGTAGTGTAAGGTAAAGTCGTCTGCATATGAATGGATGGGACTGGAGGTACAGTCGAGAAGATCATTTATGAAAATTAGAAAGAGAATAGGAGATAGGACAGAGCCCTGAGGAACACCGGAGTTGATAGGATAAGGAAGTGAGCGATGGCCATCCACAACAGCAGCTATGGAACGGCCGGAAATGAAATTAGAGACAAAGGCACAGATGAAGGGATAGAAAACGAAGGAGGATAGTTTAGAAATTAAAGATTTATGCCAGACTTTCGAAGGCCTTCGATATGTCTAGTGCAATAGAAAAGGTCTCACCAAAGTCCCGAAAGGAGGATGACCAAGAGTTAGTAAGATATGAAAGAACATCACTAGTAGAGCGACCTTTAAAGAAGCCATACTGGCAATCTGAGGGTAGATTATGAGAAGGGAAATGCTTAAGAAATTTGGAAGCAAGAATAGTTTTAAAAACTTTAGAGATACAAGAGATGAGAACAATTGGACGATAGTTGGAGGGTTGAGAGCGGTCACCCTTCTTTGGGACAGGTTGAATGAGAGCAAACTTCCAGCAGGCAGAGAGTCAGCACGGAAGAAGAGTGTTTTAGTACAACAGAAGGAACACCTTCTATGTATTTAATAATGGCCCCTCCATCATTGACGATATACCTATTAACATAATAGTCTCTATTCAAGCGCCGCGGTAGCCAGTTTTGAATCTACCGCGCGGGGAAGAACAGAGTACTCGTCATAAGTGCAATGCTAATTCTCTTATGGAATTGTCTTATGAGTGGGTACCTACTACGAAAAAACCTTCGTAAAAAATAAAAAAATAAAAAAATACTTAAAATGTGTAATACTAAGCTTTCCATCTCGGTGGATTTCTTATGTTGTGGATCCCTGACACTACTAACCAAGTGTCCATACGTCCTTCTCTTCCCCGCGGGCAGCCTGTGTGGACGTGTGTCGCCTGAGCTCCGCCACATTCTTCGTTCGCACAATTCTCGTGAGTCCTTACTCATTTAGATATATTCCTGAGTTGTATTGCACAGGGTTTAGACTAGCTAGCTCAGGCTGCCCCATTGGTATGCCCGCAGGAAGTGTTAAAATTAGGGTACGTGTTACAGGCGCCTACGTGTTCTCCAGGACCGACGCCACATGGTTTGTGATATTTTGTTTCTGCTGCACCTTAGCTATTGTTTTTCTCTAGTTAGGAGGCTATTATCTTCGCAGACAACATGCGTTGTAAATCGTGAAAAGATGCCGCATGATTCTTATTATAGCAGACGCGCTAGTTTAAGGGTTGTCACACTTGGTGTGGACCCTTCTAGCATTCGAGTCCGCTACGGGCCCCTCTCGTGGGCCTCTTCTCTTCGTGCTGTGGCTGTGATGTCTCCAGATGTCGACGTCTTCATTCAGGATATTTCTTCAAGCCTCGTGGCTAGCATCAGTAGGGGTCTCCGTTAGCTTTTAAGGGTTTGTTTTTATATTTACCATGTTATGTGTGATATAATTATGTTCCCCTTTATCTTGGCCCCTTGTTGTCACGTGTCGATCACGCGCATTGGGAGCCTAGGAGACGTCCTTTTTTCTTGGGTTTTTGTCGGTGTTAGTCGTCTTTTGTAGTTGACGGCTTTTCCGTGGTTGTTTCTGTCCCGCCGGACCTCGTTTTGCGTTTTCGAGGTCTGGGTCCCGCCGTGCTGGTGGCCGGGCAAAACCAACCCTATGTAGTGTGCCACTACACACCTTTTGCGGCGGGTATGCCTAGTCCGGCGGAAAAGGTTGGTTTATTGACCGGTTTTTTTACTTGCCCTGTGAACAGTCCAGTACCTCACCACCCGGCGGTATTAAGTTAGTATTAAGGTCATTCCATAAGTATGTCGCGATGATCGCAAGAAGGAGTTAATATTCATGTCTATACACTGTATGCAAACAGCAAGTCATATCCATGTCTACAGCCTCCGTCAAGTCAGCTCAAGTCCAACTGTTCAAATCCATACGAATTCTTGAGAAATTCTAAGCTAGGTTTTCCTGGCCCTAAAATGTAAGTTCAGAGGGCTGCATTTTCCAAGAGTCATGGGAAATATTTGAGCCGGCAGGGCACGGCTGCAATCTCAGGTCCACTAAACCGTTCTAGTTATACGTTTCCATAACCATTACTAATTTTATTTAAAATGAATGAACACTGGTTTTACAGTCCAAGCTCCGACTAATGGGCATATGCATATCCCTTGGTGCTAGGTGCATGTTTTTCGTTTTTAAGAATTTAGAAGGTCAGCACAACCTTATTATTCCAACCCCTCAACAGGGTCGTCCAAGCAGATCTCTCGTCACTCACAGAGGTATCAATGATTATAATCAGAGTTATCTCCGCGGCCACACAGTGACCGCTTGAGAATCACTCTCCTGACACAAGATCGTGCTATGACCCAGACTAGTCAAGACACCCATACCAGGCAATGTTGTGGCAGAAGAGTTCGTAATCTGTGCTATTTACTATTAAGGCCTACGGCGAAAAGAAAAGGGGAGGGAGTGTGCAAGTAGCCCAAGATCCCTAGAACCCCTGCACCGGATATTACCTCCGCCGGAGAGTAGGATAAGTGTACATTGTGTAATACTTATTTAAGAGCTAAGAAGAAAGCTCAAAATATTGTTTCTTTTGTTATTTTAAGATATCTATCATAGTTGCATCTATATAGTGTATGTTACAGTATACAACTAGTAAGTGGTATACAGGTAAAAATGTTACCCAGAAAATTAAGTATAAAATGTTATAAGTCTGGATAGTATGAGAAGGTTCACAGTTAAACCCCCTTACAATGGTTAGACGGGATCTCAAGCAAGATATCCAGTCAATTAAAAGCAGATCTTCTTTGAAGTAACACACTGCTTATCTCCTTTTATATTGTTTATAAGTATTGTATGTAAACAATAAAGACATAAAATAGTTATACGGTTTCTGGTTTTTTGCCTTTGGATTGGTTGGCTGGTAGGTTTGTTGATATTGTCACGAATGTCCCCCTCCAGTCTTAAGAGATCAGGCATATCGTCAATGATGGAGGGGCCACAATTAAATTATAGGTTTGATTCCCAGAGGGAAGTAAAGAAAACCTAATATTTAGTAGGGGCCCCGTAATCATTGACGAAGCAGTGCCCTCCCGTCCATCCCCTTCCCATTCGCTTGATGTCTTAAAAGTTTTTCTTGATATGTCAGTGAAGGACGTATGGATGCTTGGTTAGTAGCGTCAGGGGTCCACAACATACGAAATCCACCGAGATGGAAAGCTTAGTATAACACATTTTAAGTATATTTTTCTTTTTTACAAAGGTTTTTTCGTAGTGGGTACCCAATCATAAAACTATTCCATAAGAGAATTAGCGTTGCACTTATGACGAGTACTCGGTTCTTCCCCGCGCGGCAGATTCAAAACTGGCTACCGCGGCGCTTGAATAGAAACTATTATGTTAATAGGCATATCGTCAATGATTACGGGGCCCCTACTAAATATTAGGTTTTCTTTACCTCCCTCCGGGAATCAAACCTATAATCTATCTCTATCTACAGTATCAATGTTTCTATTTATCTGTCTATACATACCAAAACAAACCCTCCTGAGCCAACAATAACAGCCACTCCAACACCAAGCCTCCACTAGCCAGACAACCATTCTGTTATCACCGGGAAGACAATAGGTCCCACCGTAAACTGAAGGATACTGCTGCCAACAAGGTGGGAAACAGACCTTAAATAGTAATAGTAGTAGTCTTGCTGGGGTGTGGGTGGATGGGGGTGGGTTAGTTATGAATCTGTGAGAGTGTTGGGTGGGGTAATAGAGTGGACATATCTATCTATCTATCTATTGCCTGACGCCGTGATCCCCGAGGGGGTGGCCACGAACGAACCACCCCCATGCACCTCTGTCCCCAGTCAGTCGACGCCCCTCCCCCCAACCAGCACCGCCTTTGTTCATATACTTCCTCACTCCATCCTTCCACCTCTCCTTCGGTCTACCTCTCCCTCTCTGTCCTTCCACCTTGCTCTCGTACACCCTCTTAGTCATTGCCCCTCCCCCCAACCAGCACCGCCTTCGTTCATATACTTCCTCACTCCATCCTTCCACCTCTCCTTCGGTCTACCTCTCCCTCTCTGTCCTTCCACCTCGCTCTCATACACCCTCTTAGTCATTCTCTCGCTTTCCATACGTTCCATATGACCGAACCATCTCAAGTTGTTCCTTTTCACACTTTCCAGCACATCTACCTCCACACCACACCTCCTTCTTACTTCTTCATTAGTCTGTCTATCCCTCCATGTAACTCCGCACGCACTTCTTAAGTAATTCATTTCCACTGCTCTCACTCTTGGTCTGTCTCTCAGACTGCAAATAATAGGGGTTTTAGGGATACAATTAAGAGTGGTAACTGTTGTTTAACTATTAAAAAACACAGATATACAATAAAACGCTTACACATCTACACACACTCACGTGCACAAGTGCCAATGAGACATTATGAAATATATTATCCTAGCTATAGGTAACCAGTGTTGAAAATGTTCAATGCTGTGAATACATTAGAGAAAAGTGTGCTAACATAATATTTATATTTTTTAGAGAGAGAAACAAGTTTCCAATATGCCTAACTCCTCTTCAGTGTAGACATAGTCTATCTAAACACACATAAAATGATGCTATTGTATTCATAAAGTTAATCAACACCAATGTATACACTTCTTCACAGTAACTGTTGTCATACCATAACGATATGCAAACACAGTCATTACAACCATTGAGGCTCGATGATGGACAACACACGGGCGACAAATATAAAAAAAAAAATGATCCTAAAGAGAGCCCAGAGCAGAACCAATACAACGATTCCATTATTACCACACACATTGCTGACTGGGGACTAGTAATGGTGAATCATACCTGTTGTGGTGAAGTGTAGTGTGGTGGTGTGGTGAAGTGTGGTGTGGTGGTGGTGGGAGTATGGTGGTGTGGTGGAATGATGTGGTGTTTGATATTGCAGTGTGATGTGGTTCTGTAATGGGTGGTGCTGAGTTGTGTGTTAAATTATTTAAAAGTATGGTGTTGCGAGAATATGTAGAGCCCAGGCCAAAACCAATGCACACTTTGACTTTGGCCATAAATAATAATAATAATAATAATAATAATAATAATAATAATATTTATTCAGTTAGCTATTTACAGAGTTGGTACCACATAGTTTGTTATAAATATGACATGTACCATCCTTGCATAATTCTAACTAAGGATAGCCCAATAAGGCCGTTAGGCCTGTAACTTAATCAATGAAGTGGTAGTATGTGTGGTGTAATGAAATTATGAGGTGGGTTAAAAAATTGATTGATAATTTATATTTCATGTATGAGAGTAATCAGCGACGGTGATAACATATTGTAAGTGTAACTTGGGTTAAGGGGAGGTATTTAGTTTGTTCCCTAGACCTCCATCAAGCTTAAAATTACACCCCCTTGAGTCCCTTTCAAGATAAATTTGTAAATTTTTCGGTAGAAAAATTCCTCTTAAATTACAGGCTCGCTATCGCTTGCCAGGATAAAATCGACAACTGAATTGCACGAAAGGTCTTAATATGGGGTGAAAGTTCTTAAAATCGCTAAACTAATGGGGCAAACATTTTATAATATCAAAAGCAATGGGGCTAAACATGAGGGAGAAAGGGGTCAAGAAAAAAATCCCTCAAGTGGAGATCTCCCCTTAACATACACTAAAATATTTACTATGATCGCGGATTACTATACTACTTTGGCAAACTTTATATGATTGTTCTCAATTTATAAAGAATCACCAGGAATGTGATGGGCATACAAATAATTTGAAAAATACAGAAGTGAACAATTGGTTATCACTTCAGAATAATGACACCACATTAGTTTTTCTGAGTCAGGAAGTTAATTGTGTATTTTCACTTTGATATATGGTGATTTCGATAGCTAGAGTCGTCACTCTTCCAACCTTTTGTCCACATAAATGATCATGCTCCCTAGTTACTAAATAATGTCTCTCACTACATAACATAAGGATGGGGATACCCATACAATACGAGTGTATATGAAACAACAATGGTGCTTTGATGACATGTTGAAGGGCTTTGATGATCATGCGGTGACGTACTAAAGATAAGTACAGCATATTTTCAATCCCAATAATATCTTCCCTGAATATACTAGGATCCCCAATACCAAGTAGGGGAACTGAGAGGAAAAGGGTACCAGTATTGGTGGTAACAGGTAGTCAGATATACGACGAAAGAGTAAACTCCAGAGTTAATAGCGGGAATGTATGAATAATGAAAGTGAGAGATAAACTGCACAATACAATGGTATGATAGTTAGCATAGAGTTGGAGTTATTCTAGGTTAGCTATAAAATCAGACACCGGATATTCCAAATAGGTCTTATAAAATGTCCACATCCATATGTCTATATGTCTGAGAAAAGGCTATTGGTAAAAGGGTAACTTAATTGAATGCAAATATAGTAGAGGTAAATATAGTAGAGAACAACGGAAGAACACAATTTGTAATAGTAGCTAGAATGAGGAAAAGGGGAAGATATATACTGAGGGGAGGAGGGAATGGAATATTGTTGGAAGTGGAAGAAGGGAAGGAAGGAACAATGACCATAAC
>CM064569.1:20670629-20723205 GCA_032716605.1 Paralithodes platypus
CATATATATATATATATATATATATATACAGTATTTATATACATATATATACATACAGTATATATATATATATATATATATATATATATATATATATATATATATATATATATATATATATATATATATATATATATGTATATATATGTATATATATATATATATACAGTATATATATATATGTATATATATATATATATACAGTATATATATATATATATATATATATATATATATATATATATATATATATATATATATATATATATATATATATATATATATATGTGTATATACAAGTATCTACTGTATATAGCTGGGTGTCTCGCAAGTTTCCAATAAATCAAAGATTGCCATTCTGAGTAAGAAATGTTCGAAAGACAAAGTTTTTTGGGGAACTTTGTTCAGCTATTGTTTTTTTAAAGCCGGCATTTATACGATTTTTGTCATTTTGAAACTCAATTTTCTACAATATAATAGATATATGGAAAACAAATATGAAGTGTATTATGGTATCAATACTTCAAAGTTACTCTAAGAACTCAGCTGTATCGGCCTTTGTATCCCTGTGGCGATGAGTTGAAGATTATACAAATAACAAAACCGCAATTTCAACTAATCATCACAGGAAGAAGAATAACAATATAGAATATGGTTTGGTATGTTTAGGAATTTTTTGACACCATGTTTCATCAAGCACTACATTGCGTTATCACTATATATTGTATGTACATGAAAAAATGGCTAAAACCGACCATAAATGCCCCCATCAGTTTTCCGACCCCTGTTGTAGACTCTGAAAAGTGCCCTGGACCTCTACCTTCTACTCTATCTATCAATGTATGGAACATTTGCGGCCTTTCCTCTAATTTCCTCTCTGTAGAACACCTTCTCTCTTCTACCGAATCTGACTTACTTTTCCTCAACGAAACTCAGTTGTCTAAGGCAACAGACAGCAATCCCTTCTCTATATCCCCCTACTATCTTTATCCTTAATTCAGAGCCAAAGGTGGATGTTGCGTGTACATATGCAACCATCTTACATGCTCTCGTGTTCCTAACTTTGACTCTTCTGAATTCTCAACTATCTGGCTAAAGCAATCTTGTCACTCTCCCACAAAATATATCTGTGCTATTTATCTCTCCCCTAATTCTACTGATTATCCAAAATTCTTTGACTATCTTACTTCTAAAGTGGAACACATTCTATCCATCAATCCCTTCTCTGAAATCTCCATCTTAGGAGCTCTCCTCTCATTTCACTGACCAACCTGGTGAACAAGCCTACATCTTTTCTGTCATAAATGACCTAGAGCAGTTAGTTCAGCACCCCACCCGTATCCTTGACCGCCCTGGTGATCGGCCCAACATTCTCAACTTGTTTCTAACCTCTAACCCTTCTGCTTACACTGTAGTTCTGCTCCCTCTGTTTGGCTCCTCCGATCATAACCTTATCTCTGTCACCTGTTCTGCATCTCCAGTACGGCCTTCTGATCTCCCCCAGCCGGCGGCACTTGTGGCATTTTGGCGCTGCTGATCATGGAATTATTTTTGATTCCGTGGCCGGGGACCCTCAGAGAGTGCCGAGCTCTTTACTGAGGTAATCCTTTCGGGCATGGAAGCATACATCCCATTCTCTTTCTCTCAGACTAACTCGCAAAAATCTTGGTTTACTCACACTTGTTCTACTGCTGTCCACAAAAAGGAGGAATCGTTCAAATGGTACCGCCGCCTTCAAACTAAAGAATCGCGTACTTTTTGTCTCTGCCTGGAATCAAGCCAAATCTGTCCTTCGACTCGCCAACAATTATTTCTTCAATAACAAATGCTCTGAACTTTTCAACTCTAGCTATTCCCAAGCTTTTTGGCATCTAGCCAAAAACATCTCCAACAATTTCACTTCCTCGTCTTTCCATCCTCTTTTCCACTCCGACGGTAACGCTGTCACCTCTTCCTCTGACAAAGCTGAATTATTCACTCAAACTTTCACTAGCAACTCCACCTTCGATGATTCCAGTGCTACTCCGCCCTCTCCATCCCCCTCTAACTTACTTATGCCCAATAATAATAATAATAATAATAGTCTGATTACTAATATAGCGCCCGTATCTCCTCCTTCGAGGATTCACAAGCGCTTGGCTTTCTTTAGTCTACCAGAGACCATTACCCATCCCCCTTGCTCATGGGGAGATGGTACCTATTCAACTAGTTTTTCATTATTCAACTAGTTTTTCATGTCAACCCAGCCAGCAAACACTCCAAAGCTCACGTGTCAAGGCCATAGAACGCCTATCTTCTGATTTATCAAATATTTCTGATTAGAGCAGAGAAAATCTTGTTGTTGTTGTTGTCGTTCCCTAAGCTACCTGGCTGAACAGCCCCGAGTCCCTAAGGAAGGCCATGGCCATGGTCGGGCTTTCCCACAGAGCTCTCAAGGTGTGTAGATTGTGTTGTTGGCGTAAGTGATTGTGTGAAATGCAGTCTTCTATGATGTGTTTAATGGTATGGGGTGCTGTGTTACATCCCGGGCAGGTGTCGACGACGGAGTTTTCCAGTCTCTTCTGATAGCTCAGAAGAGCTGGACAGTGTCCGCATCTCAGCCTGGCCAGGTGGACTCTGTCCTCGCGATGAAGGGAGGATTCAGAAGGATGGATATCGGAAGGTCGTGCCTGCAGCTGCGTGTTGTCTATGAGTGACTGGATGGAACGACGAGAGATATAAGCATGGATGTACTTCTGGAAGCTGGTTTAGGGTGGGCAGGGATGGAGAGAAGACAGTATTTGTGCGTGTGATACCGTGTGTTGGGTGTTGTTTTAATATTTCTTGGTGTTTGTGGGTGTGTTGCCATGTAGTGTAGTGGGTGGTGTTGGTTCGTGGAGGCTGCTGCCAGGAATTGAGTGCCTCTCATGTCCAGATGGTCTTTAACTTTGAGGACTTTGGTTTCTTTATGTAGGTGATCTGTAGGTGTAGTAGCTGTGCAGCCTGTGACGATTTTTAGCGCTTTATTTTGAATAGTCTGTAAGGTATTATCATCTTATGATGTGTTTCAGCTAGGTTAGAAGCCCAGAAAATCTTGTTACTTTCAACGCCTGCAAGACCCAATTTTTCTCTTTAACTCTCCATCGCAATCTTACACAAGACTATCAATTATTCTTCAACAATACACAAATCATCTCTTCATCTTCTCTCAATATTCTAGGTGTATCTTTTTCATCCGACCGTTCTTGGAAAGATCATTATACCTATCTTGCTAAAACGGCTTCCCAAAGGTTGGGTGTGCTGAACCGTCTCTGTGGGTTCTTCACCACCCGTACAGCTTCTTGTTCTGTATCGGGGCAAAGAGACAGATTGAGGAATGAAGAGGTACGGTATGGAGGAGAATGAGGCAACAGGAACCCTTTTCGACCAGAGTGGACAGAAGGGTACTATGTTGGTATGGACATATTGAACAATTGGGAGATGATAGACTTACAAGGAGAATATATGAGTCAGAAACAAGGGGAAACAGAGGGAGAGAGAAAACCTCGAATGAGATGGAGAGATGGTGTAATACAAGCGTTGGAAAGTAGACAAATGACTGAAGAACAGGCAAGAGAAGTGGTTGGGAGAGAGGTACCATCATTTGATAAGAGAAGTGGTAATGAATAGGAATGAATTGAGAATGCTTGTGAATAGATTAATGATAATGCGGCTGTAGGGGGAGGATGTCGGGTGCCTCTTGGACTAGATAATAGTCCATCAGGTACCTGGCCAGGGTGAGCTGGTCTATGTTGTGAAGGGCCATGCCTGGAAGTGTTTTTTGTTGTTGCTGTTCCCCAGGCTGTCTGGCCGAACAGCTCCAAGGTCCAGAGCAAGGCCATACAAGGCCCCACATAACCCTCCCTGCTTACCACTAATAAAGCCAGGGTGACCGAAGCCACTCCAAGGCGGGGAGCTGAGGAGGGTGCGGAAACGCCTGGAAGTAAGGTGGGTGGGTTAGCTTGGCTGCGTGTCTGCGTGGTGAGACCAAAACCTCTCCAGGAGGTATAGGATTGGGAGAGTGTTGGAGGCCCCTAGTTATCCTTGGTCTCTGGGTCTTCTTCTGGGTGACCTAGATGTGTGCGAATTTTATTTTATATATTTTGTTGTTGTTGTTGTTGTTATGCTGTTTGGGCACTGAATCAAGTTGGCCACCCCAAACTATGTGGTATGTGCCTGAGTATATACATACATACAGTACATCCAGGAATTTATGTGTGAGTAATATAATTACTTACATATACCAACAAGAATGCTATTTCTTTCCCATATTTCATAGGTTTGACTCTCTGTTGAATTTTGTTTTGTATTTTGTGTTATTATGATAATTATACTGTATAGTATAGGTTTCATTTCATATATTTGTATATACTTATATTTATGAATGTATCTACAGTATATAGTAATGATATTATTTTGATAAAATTATATATTTTTTTGTCATTGAGGGGATGGGTGTCATTCAGGTATGTTTGGAAAAGCAGAAGAAAACGGGAATTGGTTAATAATTATTTGACCATAATATAATGACATGGGCGGGATGTATGGTAATATTGTGTATGCTACAATAGAGTACCTATGGTTGTCTTCATTGTTGTCTACAGCCAAATTCAAATGTTTGCCGAAAGATAAAGAACACCTATAAATCATCTCCATGTCAACAGTGTCCAACCATAAATGGACTTCTCACTATTTTCAATATCAGTATTGTCAGATTAAGTTGGCTCTTTTTATTATACACAATTATTCATTAACGCTTTTATAAGGTATACATCACTGGATGAATGATCATTTACAGTCAAACAAACAATTAATATTGGATTTCAGCTATATTTAGATGATTTTATGAAGCTTCTACGGAAGGATAATTATATGATAGCTAAAAGGATTAATTGATATAGTCTGTAGCCTTTTAATGGGAAGACGTCCTTCTTAAGCTGAATAATATTGTTTAATAGTTGCCAGAATATAATGAAAAGGACGTTACCGGCACTGAGGGGGTTAAGGGAGAGAAGATCATCTCTCACAAACTTTAAACTGGTCGAGGTAAGAATCTGACCAAACAAACACCACAGAATAAACAAACTACAAATCCCACAAACCAACCTCCATGTATTCCCAACGAGAGATCAGATCCCTTAACACAATTTATTCAACTAGGGCACAGCATTTTAATGAGATCACAATTTATTTTTTCTCATTTTTTTTTTCTTGGTCGGCAGTGAAATCATGAGTAGAATTTAGGAAGGAGCGCGAGGTAGGGGAGGGAGAGAGAGGGAGGAGGTGAAGGGGTAGGGGAGAAAGGGGGAATGGGGAAAGACAGGAAGGAGGATGGGGAGGGGGAGGAGGAGGAGGAGAGGGGGTAAGGGAAACGAGGGGCTGCAGGAGAAGGAGAAGGATATGAGAGGAAGGTGCATGGGGTAATTAAAGGGGGAGAGGGAATAATGGGAAATATGAGAGGAAAGGCGAACAAAAGAGAGATGAAAAAAAGATAAATAAGGAGAGGGACAACTATTAATTACTGTCAAAAAAATTACCAACATAACAGAAGTAAACAATTAATAAATCTATAAATAGATAATAATAAAATATACAGGGTGTTCCAGTAATGCTTTTCATAAATTATATGGTGGACTCATCAGACAAAAATAAGAATAAATTACTCTATGAACATGAGCTTGAGTATTTATAATAACGAAGTTATTACACGATTTAAGTTAACGATAGATACAATGCCATTCAGTCCAAGGGTTAATGTTGCCATTTTAGTGGATTATATCCATTTGGCCTTCGCTATCGCTTGCTAGCCTCAAGATAGTGAACAGAAGCGATCTGACTTTTCGGTAGAAAAATATGTCCGGCTTCGCCGGATTTGATTATCCTACCGAAAACATCAGCTCGCTACCGCTCGCTAGCCTGAAGAGAGAACGCCGATCGGATCTTGAGGCTAGCAAGCGATAGCGAAGGCCAAATGGATATAATCCACTAAAATGGCAACATTACCCCTTGGACTGAATGGCATTGTATCTATCGTTAACTTAAATCGTGTAATAACTCCGATATTATAAATACTCAACCTCATGTTCATAGAGTAATTTATTCTTATTTTTATCTGATGAGTCCACCATATAATTTATGAAAAGCATTACTGGAACACCCTGTATAATAGCAGTACAGCCGTGGACATGAATATCTGGATACCTTTTTGAGGCACAATTATGACACACAAGCGAACTATTTTGAACTATGAACTGCTCGAACCATAAAGCTCAACATACTGGGATTAACTTAATAGCTCTCAGTCTATCATTATAATATTAGTCGGGTGAAACAGAAACTCCCCGACGTGTCCACCCACGCCGCTTGTTCTCACCTTTATCAGCATGTGATGAGTCACCACACTCACCGCCTTGCCACTCTACACCACCACCATCACCTCCTGGTTCACTGCCGTATTTCCCCATCAGGCCTTATGTGTCACCACAGCCTGTGTCCCCGCAGCACCGACGCCTCTCAATGCCCCATCACCGCCTCCGTCGCCACAACCCACAACACCCTGCTAGCCAACGACGTGGGTGTGTACTTTGCATCCAAGGTGACCCTAATTCGACGCCCCAGCACTGGATCTATCTCTAGTTCGAGGTCAGGGTCCCAACCTAGATCAAGGTCTAGGTCAAAAGGCAGGATAACTTCCTCCCGCCCTGGTGCCCATGGTGATGATGACCCTTCTGACGACAGTGACGACGAAGGTGCCACCGATCAGTTGGAGTGGAATTTGGTGGATGGGGCATTTTACCAGCCCAATGTATACAACTTTGTGGGCGCCAAGGAGGCTGACCCCGCGATTCCTCATGCAGGACCCAGGACAACAAGATTTGGTGCTTTCCTGCAATTTTGTACTGCCAACTGTCCCTAATTATTGACCAGACAAACTGGTATAACTATTACTTCATGACTGGCAAAGAAAAAATGCCCCAATCTACCCACCTAAAGTGGACCACCCTTCGAGTCCCAGAATTCTACACGTTCCTGGCAATTGTCATCCTGATGGGGGTGACAAAGAAGTCATCGCTGAGGAAGTACTGGTCCTGGGATCCACTCATACAAACCCCCATCTTTGGCAAATTAATGAGTAGGAACAGGTTCACGGCCATCATAAGATACATACATTTCATAGACAGCCTGACAAGTCATACCCACAACCAGGACCGACCCGAGCATATGAAAGACCCCATGGAGATGATACGACCGATCTTCGAATACCTTAAGACAAAGTTCGCTGCCACCTACACACCCCATCAGAAGTTGATTGTCGACGAAAGTGTGCTCCTGTGGAGGGGAAATATCAGCATCCGGAGTATATCCCCAGCAAACGTCATCGCTATGGCCTGAAACAAAATTGTGATGTGTGCCTGTTACACCAGCTATCCAGGACATCATACTGTATATGGGATTTTTTTTTGAAGGACTGAAGGACATACAGGATATCTGGGGCTGTCGTCATCACAATGTTGGAGAACTACTTCGACAAAGGCCACATCATGTACTTCGACAACTGGTACACCAGCCCCTCCCTTGCCAACTACCTGCATAGCCGAAAGACAGGTATTTGCGGCACAGTCAGGAGGAATTGCGCCTTTATGCCCGCGCTACCAACTAGGGGAGAAAAGGGCTCTGTCATCTACTGCCAGGCAAATAATCTCCTACTGCTGTCCTGGATGAATAACCGGTATGTAAACGTCCTTACAACAGTCCACCGTTCCATCTTTCAAGACACCAGACGCTGTGATCATGCAACAGGTGAGCAGGTACAAAAACCTCTGGCCATCTGTGATTATAATATCAACATGTGTCTGGTGGACAAGTCAGACTCTGTCATCTCGTCAGTCGAGAGTGCGAGGAAGACATAACCCTGTATAACTGCCACATCCCCCACTCATCTATCTCTGGCAAGACAGAAACGATGGAGAACTTCTGCATCGAGTTGTCCAGGGAGTTGTTGGGGATGAAAATTATTGGCCCACGCCCCCAGCAACGCCCCGCACATCGGTGCCCAGCAGCAGAGGGGATTGCCAGACTAACTGAACGTCACGTCCCAGACTACGTGCCTCCCACAGCCAACAAGGAAAAGCCCTACAGACGGTGTCATGTGTGCCGGAACATGACACAGAGGACCCCAAGTAGATCAGAAACCAGATTCTACTGCCTAAATTGTGATGTTGCGCTGTGTTTCCCAAGGT
This sequence comes from Paralithodes platypus, assembly GCA_032716605.1. Taxonomy (NCBI): domain Eukaryota; kingdom Metazoa; phylum Arthropoda; class Malacostraca; order Decapoda; family Lithodidae; genus Paralithodes; species Paralithodes platypus. The sequence continues at coordinate 20,678,888 of CM064569.1, forward strand.
GCTTCAGGGATTATCACACTCTTGAGCACTTCTAAAACAGTGTGTGCAAAGACTGCGATAAAAGACGCTAAGACTATTTTCAAAGAAAAACAGTGTAAATATATAAATATTTTAAGTACAGAGTGCTGTTAAGACCGTCACTACGAAATAAAGAAGGGCACTTAAGAATGGACTAGATGATAGGCTATATCTGCAACAACGGTACGCTAATTCCAAACCCTCGAACTCTTACGCCGGTGAACAAACACTTAAAACCCTCCAGAGTTAATCTACTGGATAATGGGGTATCAATTAACTGGGTTTTAGTGCACTTCTACAAAGGCTTTGCGATGACGGCAAAGCCTACTCACAACAGGAGTACTTTACGTTAATAAAATGCTCTTAAGTAATAACAATGCTTGAATAAACTATAACAAGATTTAATAAAGGAGTATATGCTTACGTTAACTTTAGTGTGAGTCTGTACTCAACACTAAACTCTACAATGCTCTATGTAAACACTGGAAGTCTAGTCCTACAGCAATCAGATAAAGAATCTTCTGAAAACGTCTGATGCTCTAAGATGCTCGTTAATATAGAACAGAAATAATGCAGGGGCAGGACACCAAAGCGTGTATCTTAAATACACCAAAAAGTAGGATACATATATATAACAAGGGAGTGCAACAACTCTGTGACAGCACTAATAATCGCCACTCAAAACAGTACTTCCTTAGCCAACGTAACAGCCAAGCTGGGTTGTGCACTATGCATCAACCTAGGCTAAAATAAGGCGTGAATAATTCCTAAAGCATACACAGTTAAAGTTAATAAACACAATGCCGTCTTTCTCACTAATAAAGTCTAGCAGTGGCATAAAAGGTACTAGGAAACTAGGCAGAGCGCAAGCATGCTCGTAGCCTACTGTCTCCCCTTGAACAGATTTCCCTTATGTTACGTTACGTGACTTGGAGGCTCTCTTGGTAAGTCCAGATCTCAAGTATCTGGTCTTACCCTGGCGCTCCACAAAGGTCAACACAATGAGGTAGCAAGCATACAGGTAAGTGTAGGCAAAAGCCCTTCACCTGTATACTGCTACACTCGCAAAGGAAAACATGCACAAGGGTTACAGGCTAGCTAGCTTCGTCGATGTTGTACAGGCTCTGACTTGCACACATACATAACTCAGACAACGACCAAAGATACCTTCCACTGTCTAGCATTAAATAATAAGAAAGAACAGCTCAATAATTAGAAGCACCCCAACACTAGGCTACCATATGACTATGACTCTACTAATCCCTAAAGCTAGTGCAAACATATATGGAGAACTGGTGCTGGTAATACGACTGGCCGACTATGGAAGTCGTATGCAGAACCAGAAGGGATAAATAATTGAATAAAGATGAGAAGTATGAAAAAGAAGAAGTTCAGAGAGAGAAATAGTAGTATAGGGGGTTATATGGGGGGACAGATTGCAAAGGACATGTAGGACCAAGCACGCTATGCCAAGCTCTGCAGGAGAAACGCGGGCAGGAGCCCTCCAGCACTAACAAAGGCAGCAGCACCCAATCACAGACGACTACGTCATGAGGAGCAGGCGTCATATGACGCGTCAGGCCCGTCGGCCAATCACGGGCGTGGGAAACTCCTCCGAGCGAGGGAGGCACATGTACATACACACGCGCATATTACCACCTCACTGCTCGCTCTCTTTCTCCTTACAACTTCACACAATGCATCTTATATTCTATCAATGATATAAAATACTTCCAAGTGTCACAGACAAGAATAAAGATCACCACTGATCTGTCTGTGACAACATGAACTCTATGAAAGAAAGAACATCGTTCTACGATTATTGTAGCCCATTTCACTGCCCTGGCGAGCGCTAGCGAGTTACGAGTGCATTCTGGCAAGCTGGCCAGCGTAACACCCCGTCCAAAATGTGGAACGTTTCAGCCTCAGGTGAACTCCACATCTGACCAGACAGAATGCCCACCAACCCCGCATCACCCAGCTACTCACCCAAGTTGTGAAAACAAGGCACAATCACAAACATAAAACACTGCATTATAAAACAAAATCTGCACAACACTTCCCCAAAATAATAGCATCATAATAATTATATCAGCCTCAACGAGCAAACTTCACCAAGCCTAGCCTACTAGGACAACAACTCAGAGTGTCTTAGATTCTTGCTGTGATATACTGCACTTATATACTATCAAAAAGAAAGAGTTTTTATGTGAGGTTTTTATATTTTTAATAGTGTTTTTGGCGGCGTTGCACTACAGGGACAAGCCTAATTTTTCTCCACTCTCAAACAAACACTGACTGAACGGCAAGGGTTCTCCTTCAAACATACCCTCCCATGACAAACAATCAGCCAGAACATTATCAGTGCCCTTAACATGCCACACATCCAACTTGTGTTCCGGCAGCAAAACAACACCTGACACTGATAAACTGGCCAGTTCATCACAAGACTGGCACTTCTCTTCGCTCTCTCCGGCAACGGGGCCTGCCAATAACCTTTCACTATCTCCACCTTAGTGACAAACGAGGCAGCCCCGATGCGGTCTATGGGGTCGTCAACTCTGGGTAATGGATAAGCGTCTGTCAGGGATAATGCACCAACACCCTTGCAATTAACACAAACACGAATCTTGCCACTCAACTCAGGTTGCAAAGTCACTGGCAACGACCACTCACGATATCCCTTATCCCTCAGACCCTTTTTCCACATGTAGTCTAGCTCTGCTTTCACGACAGGCTGTTGAGCAGGATTTATACGGTAGGGAGTTAACTTGAGCCTTGCACTGTCTCCAGCCTCCATGTCGGATTCTACCCCCTACATCAGGCCTGGAGAAGCAACAAACATGTGGATGTACTGCCACAGCCTAGCAAACAACTTCTCTTGGCGCTCAGGTTGCAAGAGGTTGCAACTTATCTCGAACAACATGCCTAGTGCCCTCCCACAACCCAGCCGAGACCATAGTTTCTACACTATAGTCTCCCTCCTTCTCCACCTTTGTCCCTAGGACAGCCAGGTCATGAGAGGGACAATCTGTACCACCTGTGCAGTCACTCCCATAGTTCATAATTGCTAAGGCTTCCCCGCCGATACCGTACATGCGCACCCCCGCATTCCTTGCGACTACATCTGCCTGCGCAGCATCACCGCCTTCAGCGACATGGCCAGATACAGTCGGTCAATGGTAGGGCTGTTGCATTTTACTAGGGCAGCATTGGGAGGCTATGCGACGGCCGGGCGCATCCACTCCACAGCCAACCTCACCAATCTGCTCAATGTCCTGATTCTGAACACCTCCCTTAGCAGCCATGGGTCGACCCTGACCTGACAACCATGCCAAAGCCTCGTCGCCCACCTTGAACCACTGAAACAACGAGGCCAACGGTTTACGAACACTCAAGTGACCTGGCAGCGGAACATCGTGCACCGCATGAGTTGTGAGGCCTGGGTGCTCGGCACAAACAGTGGGGTATGGACCGAGCAGGTGCTGGAGCGCTGCACACTGCTGCTCTGGCAGGTGCTCAAGCGCTTCCACAGCCACCTGACTCGTGTCCCCCGCCCACTGCTCCACCGAGACGTGACAATCCCAACTCTCCTCCACCTGTGCCCCACTGCCCCCCTCTCCTTCTCCACCTTGGCCGCTGCAGACCACCACAGGGACAGTAGGCTGCTCAGGTTGTTGCCTCACAAACTCCTTTAACAGGTTCACATGACATGCTTCCCCGTCCTCGAGTTCAATAGCCCCGTTCCCACAACTCTCAAGACTAAGATCTTCTAGTTCCCCTGGGAACTACTCTGTCGCGGAGTGCCATCACGCCCTACCATGTCACTAGGGGGGACAGGTTCTGGGGCCACTCTGCAGCTCATAATGGGTGCAAGTACCGAGTCACCAAGGAGTGTCACTGGGTCCAAACTCTCAACCCGACCACCAGCCTCGACTTTCTCCTTCCGACCCTTCTTCCGCTGGTCTGCAACTTGGGTACTAGGCTGTGACACCTGAGCAGACTGAGATCTCTCGAGCCCCTCTTGCCCCTCCCTACTCGTGTCGGCCGCCCTCTCGGCAACGACTAAGGGTGGAACCTCGGAAGTGGGCACCGCAAAGTCATTGCCGAGAAGGAGGTCGACCCCCTCAACTGGCAATTTCTCCACCACACCCACATCCAACTCCCGTGTCACACCGTCCACCTCAAGCTCTACTCTGACCAGCGGGTAAGACCGCGTAGCATTGATACCTTGAACCACCACAACCCGAGCCGCATTAATAGGCTTGCCAGTGAAATTCTGAATCAGTGTCTGGGAAGCGCCCGTATCACGCAGCAACTCAAGCCTATGCTTCACACAAGCCCACCTCACAGTGCCGTGCCCCCTATGACCACAAAAAACATCACAGACGGGTGACAAGCCCTCCTGCTGCTTCTGCACCGGCGATGACTTCGCAACCGACTGTTTACCCCGAGCAAACGCGGAAGACCTCAAAGAAACGCCAATGTTGCTCACTAGTGAAACCACTGCTGTAGGCGGTGCGCTCGGACATGAGCGCGCAATATGCCCCTTCTCATGACACTTGAAACACTCCACTTCGCTCTTGGACTTCCTCTGAGGTGAGGAAGGGCCCTGGCCTTTCTTTAACGGGAAGGGTTTCGACTTGGGTTCATAATTGGCAACAGTACTCTTAAATGGATAATTAGTTGGGTCATTAATTCGGGGGGGTGGAGTGGTACGCCCCTGGTTACCTGCCTCAGCTCTCTGTGCAGACCCGCACCCACGAATCAATGACACCCTAAGGTCAGCCAGCTCAGCCGCCTTCTGCAGAGTTTTTGGTTGCTTTTCTTTCAGGTTAAGAGTCAAGTCACTGCCAGTACACTTAAAAAATTGCTCCAACAACACTAATTGCTTAACTGCATCAAAAGTATTTGCCTTCTCCGACCTCAACCAATTTTCAAGTGCATCTGACAGCTCTCTAGCGTGTTCTTGGAAAGTACTCTCCTTTCCTTTTGGAACCGCCCTAAACTTCAGCCTATAGGTCTCTGGCTGTAGCTCATATGCCCTCAGGACAGCCTCTTTCAACAACTCGTAATTCACACAGGAATCTAGGGGCAAAGCATCGTACGCCTTGAGTGCTTTCCCCGTCAATCGTGAAGAAACAAGGGCTGCCCACTTCTCCTCGGGCCATTGGTGCTCCTGGCACTTTTTCTCGAACCGGAGAAAAATTCTGTAACTCCTAACTCATCAAACACTGGAACCAACTTAAGTAGATGCGACAGGGACTGGTCATGGGCTCGACCCCCCTGGGCGACCCGGTTCCTCGTCACCTCTACACGAGTTTTCTCTAGGTCAACATCGGCACAATACCTTTCAGACTCAAACTTGAGCTCAGCCTCTCTCAGCTTGAGCTCCTTCTCATACTTATACTTGCGCGCAGACTCTCGCTCACGCTGCTCGAGTTCAGCCTGTCGCTCCTGCTTTCGCTGCTCGAGCTCAACCTCATGCTTCTCATGCTTTCGCTGCTCGAGTTTGGCGAGCTCGAGCTGAAACAACATCTCGGCAGACAAACCTTGAGGAAGGGGTGCTACTATCGGGGATCCACCCCGTGAATCACCTAGAGGCATACCCAACCGCCAGCGGGCATCGGCCTACGGGAACGTACCCGGCTCCGGAGCCCGAGGGGGCGCCATGATAGGAGTAGAGTGGAATGGGGGCTGGGCCGAAGGTGCCCCAGCTCCCGCTCCACCTGAAGCCCCATGCACCCCACCGAGCACACAGGTAACCAGCTCACCTCTCGACAAACCGCTAGTACCGGGAAACCCTAAGACCGTGGCCACATACTGCAGTCCGTACCGGTCTAGCCCCGACACATGATCCGCTGACACAGGCTCCTCCAAAAATCTCCGAGCATCCTCCTCATTGTTCACCACCCGAACGCCGTTAAACAACTCCACCTTCTCCACCTCCTCGCCTGCCTCTCGCACTGTGCCCTCACTATGCTCAGACCCGTCCAGTGACATGATGGAGTCAACAACAAAATTCTCGAGTCAAGACAAAAGTAGCCAAACTTTCGCGTAGATTTATTCACCAAAAAATATTTGAAGATGTTTTCAAGTGCAATACTAGGTCACCATTAACTCCAACAAGTTCTATATATCCTCAAAACAATGTCCACTGCCAACAATGCGAGAAATAAATTCAACCCCAAATGGCAATAAGATTTCCCCCCAAAAAACCTGCAATATTCAGTTCACTATATACTGGTCTAAGGTCGCCATTTGTTACGACCGGCACTACGAAATAAACAAGGGCACTTAAGAATGGACTAGATGATAGGCTATATCTGCAACAACGGTACGCTAATTCCAAACCCTCGAACTATTACGCCGGTGAACAAAACACTTAAAACCCTCCAGAGTTAATCTACTGGATAACGGGGTATCAATTAACTGGGTTTTAGTGCACTTCTACAAAGGCTTTCCGATGACGGCAAAGCCTACTCACAACAGGAGTACTTTACGTTAATAAAATGCTCTTAAGTAATAATGCTTGAATAAACTATAACAAGATTTAATAAAGGAGTATATGCTTACGTTAACTTTAGTGTGAGTCTGTACTCAACACTAAACTCTACAATGCTCTATGAAAACACTGGAAGTCTAGTCCTACAGCAATCAGATAAAGAATCTTCTGAAAACGTCTGATGCTCTAAGATGCTCGTTAATATAGAACAGAAATAATGCAGGGGCAGGACACCAAAGCATGTATCTTAAATACACCAAAAAGTAGGATACATATATATAACACGGGAGTGCAACAACTCTGTGACAGCACTAATAATCGCCACTCAAAACAGTACTTCCTTAGCCAACGTAACAGCCAAACTGGGTTGTGCACTATGCATCAACCTAGGCTAAAATAAGGCGTGAATAATTCCTAAAGCATACACAGTTAAAGTTAATAAACACAATGCCGTCTTTCTCACTAATAAAGTCTAGCAGTGGCATAAAAGGTACTAGGAAACTAGGCAGAGCGCAAGCATGCTCGTAGCCTACTGTCTCCCCTTGAACAGATTTCCCTTATGTTACATTACGTGACTTAGAGGCTCTCTTGGTAAGTCCAGATCTCAAGTATCTGGTCTTACCCTGGCGCTCCACAAAGGTCAACACAATGAGGTAGCAAGCATACAGGTAAGTGTAGGCAAAAGCCCTTCACCTGTATACTGCTACACTCGCAAAGGAAAACATGCACAAGGGTTACAGGCTAGCTAGCTTCGTCGATGTTGTACAGGCTCTGACTTGCCACATACATAACTCAGTCATCGACCAAAGATACCTTCCACTGTCTAGCATTAAATAATAAGAAAGAACAGCTCAATAATTAGAAGCACCCCAACACTAGGCTACCATATAACTATGACTCTACTAATCGCTAAAGCTAGTGCAAACATATATGGAGAACTGGTGCTGGTAATACGACTGGCCGACTATGGACTATGGACTGCAGAACCAGAAGGGATAAATAATTGAATAAAGAGAGAAGTATGGAAAAGAAGAAGTTCAGAGAGAGAAATAGTAGTATAGGGGGTTATATGGGGGGACAGATTGCAAAGGACATGTAGGACCAAGCACGCTATGCCAAGCTCTGCAGGAGAAACGCGGGCAGGAGCCCCCCAGCACTAACAAAGGCAGCATCACCCAATCACAGACGACTACGTCATGAGGAGCAGGCGTCATATGATGCGTCAGGCCCGCCGGCCAATCACGGGCGTGGGAAACTCCTCCGAGCGAGGGAGGCACACGTACATACACGCGCACATATTACCACCTCACTGCTCGCTGTCTTTCTCCTTACAACTTCACACAATGCATCTTATATTCTATCAATGATATAAAATACTTCCAAGTGTCACAGACAAGAATAAAGATCACCACTGATCTGTCTGTGACAACATGAACTCTATGAAAGAAAGAACATCGTTCTACGATTATTGTAGCCCATTTCACTGCCCTGGCAAGCGCTAGCGAGTTACGAGTGCATTCTGGCAAGCTGGCCAGCGTAACAGTGCCAAACAAAATGTTTAAGTGATAGTGACACTAAAATATTTGTATAACAGTGACGGACACCTAAACTTTTATATGTATAAAGTATAAACTCATATAACTATGTGTATAAAAGACTGCGATAAAAGACGTTAAATGTGAGTAAAGAGTACAACAATACAATGTGATCTATTATCTAATTCAAAAGTGCCAAAAATAATGACAAAAGTGATAGTGAAACAATAAAATATGTGATAACAAACAACAACAATAATAAGCAGGGTTAATGAACGAAGAGAGAGTGGCCACGGAAAGTGAAAGTTGGGAGTGTGGGTGGTAGGTGTGGCAGTCAGCCAGCTGAGCGTGTGTTCGTCCGTGCGTTTTATTATTGTCTGGGGGCAAAATGGCCGCTCGTCTCCATGGAAACCAGGATGCAGGCAAGGCTTGCTACTCACCGGCAATTATAACAATGGACTCTATGCACTTATAACACTGTACCTACACTTACAATGACATTCAGTGATACTTATTGTTATTTTACGCACTGTGGAGGCACACATGATGCTCAGTTGGTGTAAATTAGTCACTCGAAAACTGGAGGTATCGTACATCAGCCACACTCACCCAGCCCGACGCAAGCTGCCGGCCCAGGAGGCGAATGGCACTCAGTGGTGGTGGTGACACCCCCCTAGGACCCAAGATGACCTCGGTGAGCATTTCTTTGTATATATTCCTTCATTTCTAACCCATTTCATGCGTTTTCAGCAAAACAAATATAATAAAAAATCCCTTGGGTTCTGGGTGTGAAACATATATTTTTTTAGCTGGGGCTCAGGGGGTTAAGTATTTTAAAACACTCGATAAGGTGGCCTTGTAACCTCCTTTCCTTTAGCGAGAACACATATATTTTCTTTAATCTTTCATAATATGGCTTGTTTCTCATAAAGGGAATTAGCTTAGTTGCTCTACGCTGCACGGATGAGAGAGAGAGAGAGAGATATAGAGTTTGTGTGAGTGAGAGTAAGAGAATACAAAGGAAAACAAGCAACAAGAGTAGTATTGATCCTTACGAGGCTGCCTATAACTAATATACCGAGCCTATTTCGAATAATGATCAGATAAAGACAAACTATGAATGATGAAGGTAGGGTGTGAGCCTGCCAACAATGTGGAAGAGACAACACACAAGAGAAAGGGAGAAAGCAAGCAAAGAGGAAAGCGATCGAGGGAAAAAGCAAGAGAAAGGGAGAAAGCGATATTGAGTGAGAAAGTAAGAGAAAGGGAGAGTGAGGGAGAAAGCAAGAAAAAGAGAGAAATTGAGCGAGGGAGAAAGCGAGAGTGAGGGAGAAAGCAAGAGTGAGGGAGAAAGCGAGAGTGAGGGAGAAAGCAAGAGAAAGAGAAAGCGAGAGTGAGGGAGAAAGCAAGAAAAAGAGAGAAAGCGAGTGTAAGGGACAAAGCAAGAGAAAAGGAGAAAGCGAGAGTGAGTGAGAAAGCAAGAGAAAGAGAAAGCGAGTGAGTGAGAAAGCGAGTGAAGGAGAAAGCGAGTGAGGGAGAAAGCGAGTGAGGGAGAAAGCAAGAGAACGGGAGAAAGCGAGTGAGGGAAAAAGCGAGAGTGAGCGAGAAAGCAAGAGAATGTGAGAAAGCGAGAGAGGGAGAAGTCAAAAGAGCAGAAGGGGAACCAACGGAGCGGCAAAGAGAGCATAAAGAAAGATAATTGAAAGGGGGAGACGGTGGAATAATGAAAATATATAATATACTTGTACCTGTATATTAAGGGGAGGCAGACCGTTTTTCTGGACCCCCTTCTCCCTAATATTTAACCCCATTAGTTTTCAGATGTTAAGGTGTTTGCCCCATTAGTTAGTCGATTTTAAGACCTTTCGCCTCATTTCTTTGTCAATTTAAAGACCTTTCGTGCCATTTAGGTGTCGATTGTCTCCTGACGAGCGATAGCGAGCCTGCAATTTTAAGAGGAACCGGCCTTCGGCCGGGATATTTTTCTACCGAAAAATGTAAAAATTTGTCTTGAAGGGGGGGGGGGGTCTAATTTTGTTTTTTGTATAAGCTTGATGGAGGTCTAGGGAGGAAACTAAACAAATATATGAATAATGAATTAATAGACCAAACAAGCGGTCTGCCTTCCCTTAATAATTGTGAACTATTGATACCGGTATATTATACAAATATTAAAGTAGAGATGATTTAACAGTGAGAGGAGGGAATAATATTAACGCTATATTAACACGGGTAGGGTAATTGCATCATGATCTATTTAATTATGGACGCTCATTATCATCAACAATCTTATTAAAAATAAATGTCAGTATATTATTCAGCACCATTACATAAATAGTTGTTCATATTGACAATAGAATTGGTCGAAAGGTCTGACAATCGAGAAACTACCGAGGCGAACATCTTAACATGTTAAAACAAATGGGGCTATACATGAGGGAGAAAGGATTCCAGAATAAAAATACCTCCCCTTAATGATTTTCATTATTAAATAATTAAAATATGAATATCTCAGTGACAAAGGTCACAGATCAAAAGGCGGAAATTAATCGAGATGATTAAGGGGGGATGGGCGTATTTATTTGGTCATTTACATCGTTTTTATATAGATCTAATTTTCCTCCCTAGGCCTCCATCAAGCTAAACGAAAAAGACCCTCCTTCGAGATAAATTTGTAAAAAAATCCGATAAAAAAATGTACCGACCGAAGGCCGGTTCCACTTAAATTACAGGCTCGCTTTCGCTAGCCAGGAAAACATGGACACCTAAATGACGCGTAAAGTCTTGTTTATGACAAATGTATGTGGTGGAAGGAATTAAAATCGCCAAAATAATGAGCCGAACGTCATAAAATCTGAAAACTAATTGGGGCTAAACAGGAGGAAGAAGAGGGCGCAGAAAAACGAGCCATCTCCCTTTAAGGTGTAGAAGAATGAAAGCAATCAAGAAAAGGAAGGGGAAAGCAAAAGTGGTCATAAATTTAGATTTAGAAAGATAAAGCAAAGTATGTTATCAATATCGTTAATATCTTTATTAGGATTGTCATCGTTATGAATATAATTATTTGTATTGTTATTAGTATCATCATCATCATATTATTACGAATATCACTAACGTCACCATACTATTAAAAAGAACACCATTGCCAACATCACAATTACTTTCACTATCATCACCATCATCATTATCACTACCATTCAATATATAATAAATTATCGGCGACATTCTCAAACAATTAAACCCAAGTTCCTGAAGCTATCAAGACAAAGGTGGGAGATCAATGGAACGATGAAGGGGAATAATGAACAACTGAGAAGAAATATTAGAATCAAAGGAAGGGGAAGGGAAAAGTGAGGGTGGTAAAAGCATTGTTTTTGTTTTTGTTTTACTTTTGTTTTTTTGTTTTTTTTGGGGGGAGGGGAGTGAGTGTGTGTGTGTGTGTGTGTGTGTGTGTGTGTGTGGATTGAATTACGTTAAGAAGAGTGGTAATATCTGGCTGTCAGATAAGACAAGGGAATACAGAAAAAGACACGAAGAATGGATATTAAAATTAATGAAGTTACGGAATGTCAAAATACCATAGCATGTACGATGTTGTATTAATGAGGGTGGAAAGTGAAGGGAAACCCGCATAGATTTGTGTACACATTTATTCACAGATCTCGACAGTGTGCTCCTCTTTGCTACAGGATAAAGAACATGTTCAAAGTGGCCCCCATGTGCCTGCAACACACTGTACTCCTGTACTCAAGACGTGTGCAAAATATCTTCGGAAATCTATGCGAGTTTCCCTTCACTTTCCACCCTAATTAATACAACATCGTAAATGTACTGTAACAGCCAAACTATGTATAATTCAACATTTTACCATAGATACGTTGTTTTTTAAATTATCCAAGGAGGTCATCCTCAAATTTAATACATGCAATTCTGAATCACCCTGTATGTATATGTATGTATGTATATGTTAGTAAAGCCAGGTAATACATTTTCTTTGATACATACGAGGTTGAAAGAAATGGCAATTTCTGCGTTGGAAATTTTATTATTCAAAGTTTCCAGGTCTCTGATGAGTTTTCGCTGGGTGGCAGGAAGTAGATGAATGAGATGAGCAAAATTCATGGTGGTACAGGGTTACATAAATGTACATGATACAGGATATAAGACGCGTTTCACTGGACAACCAGCATTATCAAGTAAGGGTAGAATTTTATAAAAGGTAAACAGGAAGGGTATATATAGAGGGTGGAGGATCAGAGGAGGCGAAAATCAGGGGGCAAAAGTCTCCTATTGGTGGAGGGGTATTCTAGGAGTGCAAAAGGGGAAACCGCTTCATGCAGGCGCACTGGATGCGGGATGGTGTTGGTCGGTTGGCGGGGTCAAAGCTGATTGGCTGTGTATCGAGGGGTGTGGCCTAAGTAGCGTGGTACGTGGTCGTCTGCCGGCGCCACACGTACCACGCAACTTAGGCCACGCCCCTCGACACGCAGAACTTCACCATCATGCATTAATCCTGGACTTGGCATGACACTGGTATTTGTCCTTGTGAATACTAAAGCAAAATAGTTGTTTGGGGATTTAGCTATATCAGTGTCAGAGGTTTGTAGTTGGGCTTTTGGATCCTTTAGAGGTCCAATGCTACTTTTGAATGGTTTCCTGCTGTTCACATAGCTGAAGAATTCTTTAGGACTCTCTTTGCAGAAGGCTGCAACCCTGAGTTCTTCATTCCGCTTTGTTTCCTTTATAAGAGATTTCACTCTTTTACACATATTTTTGAAAGACTCTAAATCTCTTTTTTCTTGATTTCTTTTGCCCTTTCTGTATGCAACCTTTCTCTTTCTAATTGCTGAAGTTATGTCCCTTATGAACCATTCTGTTTGCATTCTGTTTGGGTTGAGCCTGATTTGGTAAATTTAGTTGGAACAAATACAGCTTGTCGAGCCATAAACCACAAATCGCATTAATATTCTCACCCTCAAATCTTATCTGGGATAAACTTCCTCGAACGCCTTAAAACTTTGCACAACGGAAATTTAGTTTTGCACTCTGAGGACTGTTGGGTCTGCTGCTAAAGGTGCGAAGAGAGAACCTAACTAGATTGTGGTCACTACCTCCGAGCGATTCCCCAACAGATAAGCTGGTCACACTTTCATCTTCAGTGGTTATCAAAAGATCAAGTATATTGTTCCCTCTAGTTGGCTCGTTCACCCACTGAGTCAAAAAGTTATCATTAGCAAAGTCCACAAGAGGCCTACCTTCAGCATCGGCAGTTCTTGCTTCCCAGTTTACTAGGCAATTGAAGTCACCTAATATCACACTGGTTTTTCCCTCGATAACAGCACTCAGTCTTGTGTACAGAAGTTCATCCTTTTCAAAATTTTGATGTGGAGGCCTGTTCACCAGAACGAGAGAGAGAGAGAAAGAGAGAGAGAGAGAGAGAAAGAAAGAAAGAAAGAAAGAAAGAAAGAAAGAAAGAAAGAAAGAAAGAAAGAAAGAGAGATAGATAGAGAGAGAGAGTGTGAGAGTGAGTGAAAGTGAGTGAGTGAAAGATACAGAATGTGTGGATGTGTTAGCGCGAGAGAATTAGGGAAACACAAAGGAGTATATACGTTTGCGTGTAATAGAAAACTTCGATTTCACACTCAATTACATATCATATTGGTGCACAAATGCGCGCACAGACACACACACACACACTGGCACATGTTCTCGATCGAACAAACACACACATACAATTACAGACCTTGGCAAGACATGTAGTTTTTGTTTTGTTTTATTCACCTGCAGCAAAAATAAAATAAAATAAAATTATAAAATATGAGGACAATATACCAGCATACAGTATATTGCGAACATCGCTAAATTTGTTCCCTCTCGTTTTCTATGCAACGTGAATGAGATTGAGTAGGTACTCTTTTCTCTATCTTTTCGCTTGGGTCAAAAACGTATTTATATAGAATCTCCAATTTTTCCACACAATTCAAATTAGTTACACTTAAAAGAGGAGATATTTATCAACTAAAATTTTCATAATACAATAGCAAAATATATTCAATGGTGCTAGGATTTTCAGAGATGCAAACCTTTAATTATGACCAAATATTTCGAAACATGCACCAACATTATATGACCCTGTTGAAATGAGCAAAACTTTATGGCACCCACACACCAGAGGGTAATGGAAGTGAGATGCGACGGGATGAAATTGTTCCAAGCATACCCCTCCACCACCAAACGACAACTAGCACCACCTCAGCGACACCACTACGCATTGCTTCCATACAACCAAAATGCAACATGGAGCAGCGCCCCCCATCATACCCTCACCATCAAGAAACCAGGCTCAAATAAACATGGGTAACTATGCTAAAACCCCAGTGATCATAGAAAACTGCAAAACCCCAGTGATCATAGAAAACTGCAAAACCCCAGTGATCATAGAAAACAACAGCTTAGGGAGGAACTGTCCTAGCCGCCCTAATTCACACGTGGATTACGAGTCTATGGAAATTCTGTAACAACCCCTTCAGTGTGCCCCTGTGCGTATGATGATTCAAGCAAGGATAAAGTAAAGAAGCATATTAACCATTCCTCCCAAATAATCCACCCCAGTAACCCTAGTAATAATAAACATAAACAAAGTAGTCATCATAGACTCTCATCACCCATCAGGCCTCCCCCATGTCCCTTTTGGCCCCGCGCCCGGCCCCCCTGGAGCTGACTAAATGAGAGTCACTATGTGCGTTGAGCATAGAAAAAGTAAGCCTTCAGCCCCTAGTTTCAAATACCACTTTGGGTTAGTGATTAAGGAATACCAAAGGAACCTCATTCCTTGTATACTGATCTGCATCCGTTAATCTATCTATCTATCTATTGCCCGACGCCATGATCCCCAAAGGGGTGGCCACGAACAAATCGCCCCCAAGCACCTCTGTCCCCAGTCAGTCGACGCCCCTCCTCCCACCCAGCACCGCCTTCATTCATATACTTCCTCACTCCATCCTTCCACCTCTCCTTCGGTCTACATCTCCCTCTCTGTCCTTCCACCTCGCTCTTGTACACCCTCTTAGTCATTCTCTCGCTTCCCATACGTTCCATATGGCCAAACCATCTCAAGTTGTTCCTTTTCACACTTTCCAGCAACATTACCTCCACACCACACCTCCTTCTTACTTCCTCATTCGTCTGTCTATCCCTCCATGTAACTCCGCACGCACTTCTCAAGTAACTCATTTCCACAGTTCTCACTCTTGGTCTGAGTCTCTCCACGAACATCCATGCTTCGCTTCCGTAAGTTAGTGTCGGGATTACCACACTGTCATGCAAGGACTTCTTCACTTCCATACTGACCACTCTATTTCTTGTTACTGCTTTCAACGTTCCTACAACCCTCTTCCCTGTTGCACCCTCTCCCGCACTTCTTCATCCACAGCCCCATCTTTACTCAACACACTGCCCAGATACTTAAAAGAGCTGACGATCTCCATAGCCCGACCGTTCAACCCCACCTCACACTCTGTGACTTCACCCCTTTCGAAGACCATAACCTTGCTTTTCCCCGCATTTACATTCAAATTCTGTTTTTCGCAAACTGTTCCAAATTAATTTACCAGACCCTGCAACTCCCATTCATTATCGCTCATCAGAACTGTCATCCGCAAACAGCGGTATAGGCAGCTTCCACTCATTTCCCTCCCTTTTCAGCGATACACCAACATCCACTGCTCTTGATAGTATTTCTTTTATGACTCCATCCATATATACAGTAAACAACCACGGGGACATCACACACCCCTGTTTCAACCCAACACTCAGGTCAAAGAACTCGCTCTGCTCATTCTCCACACGTACTGCCGCCTTTGCACCCTCATACATGCTCTTCACTGCTTTCAGCAACTTGCCATCTACTCTGTGTATT
Source organism: Paralithodes platypus (assembly GCA_032716605.1). Classification (NCBI taxonomy): domain Eukaryota; kingdom Metazoa; phylum Arthropoda; class Malacostraca; order Decapoda; family Lithodidae; genus Paralithodes; species Paralithodes platypus. The sequence goes on from CM064569.1 coordinate 20,694,864, forward strand.
CTAAGTACTTTCCACATGCCTTCTCTATCCACTCTGTCATAGGCCTTCTCCAAGTCCATAAAGGCAACATACACCTTTTGTTGCTTCTCCAGATATTTCTCCACAACACAATTCAGGGTAAAAATCTGATCTACACATCCTCTTCCCTTCCTACAACCTCCCTGCTCGTCACCTATCCATTTCTCCGTTCTCACTCTCACTCTCTCAATCACTACTCTGCTGTACACCTTCCCTACTACGCTTAAAAGACATCCGTTAATAAGGAGCCTAATAAAAAAAATAATTGCAAGCCCCGTTTTATGCGGGCTAGCAATTGAAACCCCAGACTTTGCGAAGACCAGCCCCTCAAATCTTTCTCAGGACTCGTTAGTATACTACAGGAATGAGATAGACTTAATTGTTGAATCACCCTTCGATCAAAGCATTTTAAGTGACTCTAGTACCTTCGATGCTGGCTTAGATAACGATCCAGACTTCGTTTGCATCACTGTACCCATTCACGATTCCAGATAGTTTGCATTTGTCTTGTCCGCCTATGCCTGTTAATACCCTCAGTATTCCAAGTGTAGGGGATTCTTTATCTTCCGCCAGACTCAACGTGGATTGTGACAAAGTGAGGGGTGTCGAGCCAAGGAGAAAGAGAGTCATGCCCTGCAGCTATTTTGGGTTGAGTCTACCTAGGACGTGTGAAAGCCTAGCCCCTGTAGTCAAAGTGTCGAGACAAACTACAGCTACACCTAGTGCTCCCAAGTCGCTCTACCAGTGCCTTCTCTCTCTACATAAATCATTTAAGTGTTCTTTCTGTTTGTAACGGTAATGATGATTGTTGTGAGGGTCTAGACCAAGGTATGAAAAGGTTCACTAATATTTAACGTAATACTCGAAGATTGTCCATTCTTCCCTCCTTTGTTTTATCCGATGCTCTGCTTAGGTAGAACATTATACACTTCTATCAGGCGGAAAATGTTTATATAATTTTACGAATACTGGCTCCTGTATTTGTTAATGTAGAAATATACAAAGGTTATCCGGAGAATAAATACATACCTATTACACGTAAACTTGAACGCTTACTCAGATCTTAGTTTATACGCTACGGTGGTGCGTATGATCAGGGTACAAGTCCAATAGTGATTAGTTCAAGTCACGAGTAATTTGCTCCTCAGTCACGTATTTTCTGACTATTATATTTATTACAAGTTAATGAGTTTCTAATTCATATTTATGACACTTTGAGGTTATTCTATTTAATTATATGTTCAAGTTGCTTAGACTTATTGTTCGCTTAGAAAACAAATACTGTCCTATTGTTCATATTTATCAGTGCTACGCTATTGACCTCACAGTAACTATTATTTGCACTTTTGTCAAGCTATATTTGAGAGCTTGTATAATTATATCAGGACTTTATTTATTGTGATTTGAGACTTATCCTCTCCTATGTTATTATTCATTGTTCAGTCGTAACACTATTATTCTATTTACAGTATATGAATGTTATGATTATTGTTTCCAGAGACATATTGAGATTGTACCCTAGTTGTCAAGGAATAAAACCTGTTAAAACCTTTCATATGTATTTTGTGTCCATTGCTTATTACTAGAGTGCCATATAATGAGCTGAGGCAATTCAGTTGATGATTAGTGCAGATTCCTAAGGTGGAAATCGCAATCAGACTATCTCAAGTTTTCTTATAAACGTGTCATAACAGGAAGTAACACCTACAATGACATACTGGACAAAACCTACTGGAACAACCGTTTGACAGGCACGCTAACGTTCAAGAGTCGTTCGATGCTTCCATAAACTCAACTGGGGTTAACCACAGTAATACAAACTAAAATAGAAGTCCTTAAAACCACATGAACATAATATTTCTTTGAAAATTCATGGTTTGTTCAGATTTGCTTAGTAGTTTTATCCAATAGGACAAAATAGTAAATTTTAGTGTCATACTGGTAAGGGAAACATACTAAGTATATATGAACCGTCTTGCATACAAAGGTTTTGTACGGACTTTGTATATTGTTATATAGAGACAAAACAAAGTTAAATCATTGAGGTAGAACAAGCCTTTTAAACGTGATTGTGTTGAACTAAGCTTTCTGACACACTGTTGAAGGCTATTTGTAAAGTCATTTATAAAAATTCGTGGACCCGCTATGTTGGTATTTATGCAATTATATTTATTTTAATTGAATTTTGGATGGCACATGCTTTTCAATAAATAGTGAATATAGTTTTGTAGTAGATGTGCAGAAAATTATAGTCATACCGGGTATATTAATTTCCAAAGAGATACTTCCATAATTAGAAATAGGTGAGGTCCGCGAATTTTTATGAGTGACTGTACTATATGAGTGTAGCATTGCAGTATCGTTGGACAGTATCGTCCTGGAGTGATAAATTGTTGCGCATGAAACACTACAGTCCCACGGAGGTCAAATCAGTGTGAAACATATGAGGGCTTGGAACTAAGGGAATTGAAAACTTGCGAGTTTCAGGCTATAAGGAAGTTGGAGCTGTAGACATCGGTATTTAGCAGAATTACCAGCTAAAATGCAGTTGTCATGCATTTATAAATACAAAATCAAATTCAATATACTTCATATACATCAGAAGCCTATATTATTTGTTATTTCTGTTTAATATCAATGCTAACGACTTCAACTTCCTTATAGCCTGAAACTCGCAAGTGGTCAATTGTAAAAAGTCAGCTTCTGTACTGAATGATAATCTGTGAAACATTAACCTGCTATAAAACTAACAAAATATTTTGAAACATGAGTGAGGGAGTTGTCGAGACTTTTAAGCATCTCGACAATTTAGGAAAAGTAATATACTGTATGTTTGAATTAGGCGCCAGCAGTAGCCTAGCATGCATATCTTAATACAAGATATGTACAATTTCGTATTAAGTTTCTATGGGTTTATTATCCCTAGACAAATCGGATTATTATTATATTTAATCCGGTATATCTTGTAGTTAGTTAAATGACGCATTAATGAATAGGATATTAACTGCGCATGCATCATTTTGGAAACTGTGCGGGTCCCCCGCTGAGAAAACGCAGATCTGCTCTTACGACCGTCTCATCAACACCTACTTCTTGCCGTTCCTACTAGAACCACCTTATTTACGCCAAGTCATTCTAATTATATATCCTAGTGGCCACTATAGCTTCTACCTATCTCTAACTCTATTATATATCCTAGTGGCCACTATAGCTTCTACCTATCTCTAACTCTATCCTAGAGCTATCAACACTAATTATATATCCTAGTGGCCACTATAGCTTCTACCTATCTCTAACTCTATCCTAGAGCTATCAACACTATATATCCTAGTGGCCACTATAGCTTCTACCTATCTCTAACTCTATCCTCGAGCTATCAACACTAATTATATATCCTAGTGGCCACTATAGCTTCTACCTATCTCTAACTCTATCCTCGAGCTATCAACACTAATTATATATCCTAGTGGCCACTATAGCTTCTACCTATCTCTAACTCTATCCTCGAGCTATCAACACTAATTATATATCCTAGTGGCCACTATAGCTTCTACCTATCTCTAACTCTATCCTCGAGCTATCAACACTAATTATATATTCTAGTGGCCACTATACCTGCTACCTATCTCTAACTCTATCCTAGAGCTATCAACACTATACATCCTAGTGGCCACTATAGCTTCTACCTATCTCTAACTCTATCCTCGAGCTATCAACACTAATTATATATCCTAGTGGCCACTATAGCTTCTACCTATCTCTAACTCTATCCTCGAGCTATCAACACTAATTATATATCCTAGTGGCCACTATAGCTTCTACCTATCCCTAACTCTATCCTAGAGCTATCAACACTATATATCCTAGTGGCCACTATAGCTTCTACCTATCTCTAACTCTATCCTCGAGCTATCAACACTAATTATATATTCTAGTGGCCACTATACCTGCTACCTATCTCTAACTCTATCCTAGAGCTATCAACACTATACATCCTAGTGGCCACTATAGCTTCTACCTATCTCTAACTCTATCCTCGAGCTATCAACACTAATTATATATCCTAGTGGCCACTATAGCTTCTACCTATCTCTAACTCTATCCTAGAGCTATCAACACTAATTATATATCCTAGTGGCCACTATAGCTTCTACCTATCTCTAACTCTATCCTCGAGCTATCAACACTAATTATATATCCTAGTGGCCACTATAGCTTCTACCTATCTCTAACTCTATCCTAGAGCTATCAACACTATCAAAATCAAAAAGTAATTTAATTCTTATAGGTTTCTGGATAATTAATCTTTGTTTACTCCCGGATTCCCATAGAGTGGTACAGGAATAATATATGGCTATATATTCATGGTGAAATATATGTTGAATGTAACATAATCAATAGCATTTTTAACGTGGAAACGTAACTGCCAAGTGTTGATTTGAGAAAGAACATTTTGTATCACTAATAGTGTACAGATAATATACAGTATACGTATTTCTCTCATTACGGATAAAGTAGATAAACCCTTCGCCAATCACTGCGCTCCCTTTTGCTTGCTTGCACAGCCAGCTGTGCAAGCAAGAAGAAAAAAGCCCAGCAGTACTTTGTTCTGAATGAGGTGAAACAAGCCATGCCTACCAAAACTGCCCAAATGACTACAAAGCTTGCCTTAACTGTATGCGGCAAGGCAAAGCTAAATATGACCATCGCACCCTATCAATGACCTGCCCAATTAGAAAAGATGTGATCAAAAGGAAAAAAGAACAGAAAGATAACAAGAAGCTAAACTCAGAAACAAAAACTCTAGCACAAGTAGTCAGAGCAGCAACAAAGGAAGCAAAAGAAAAAGAAGTCTCTACTAACATACAACTCAGTAGTATTAAGCATGTAAAGATACTCACAAGCATTCTACATGTTCATGTACTTAATCTAAGAACTCCAGGTTGTTACAAGACAGAACTTAACAGAATGCTGAACGAAAATAAATTGCCTGAAATGTGGTTTCCAGAGAACCCAGACTCCAACAAAGTACTAGGAGCAACAATGGAACCGAAACCAACATTAGAAAGCATGGAAACTCAAAATACAGATGAAGCAACAATGGGGAATGAAGAACAAACCTCAACAGCTGCTACGCTAGATACAACAATATCAACTGAGGATACAAACATAGTCAAAGATCAATCACGAAGACAAACACTATCAAACTTAGAACAAACAAGAGAAATAAGTGAACGACGCTTGAGCACGAGTGATGTGAGAAGAAGTTCTCTATCACAAATAAATTTGGACAGAAGTGTGGAAGAAGGAGAAGTGCACCCAACTGACCCAAGTATTTGGAAGGCAGATGCACTGGGCATAACATTATTTATTACGCCCAGTAACCCATTCCCAACTAGAACACCCGAGTCCCAAGAAGTCTTGAAGGGTATCAACAATAGCACAATTAAATGGACTTACACAAATAGAGATTATAAAGATACACTGGTCAATACACTCCTATATCAAGGAAAGATACAATTCAGGAAACACAACTTTAAGAAGGTACACGAGAGCTCTTTTAAAAAGATAAGAAATGGCCCAGATGCTAGATCACCCATAAAACAAGCAACTAAAACGAAACAATTAAACCCGAATGAATAAAAGGCTAAAAATAGTACACCATAATGTAAGACACTGGAATACTAATAAAATAAATCTAGCCAATACATATCAAACACTTGATCCTGATATTATCCTACTCAACAGCCATGGACAAAACAATAACAACCAAATTAAACTCTTCAACTATGATGTTTACCAAAAGAATACAAACAACGAACTTCACGACGGAGTAGCAATTGCTGTAAGAAGAAATATAAAACATAAAATAATTAATAACTTTACAAGTGAATGTATGGCCGTAAAGCTGTATACCACTATGGGAGAAGTAATTATAGCAACACTATACCTACCCCCCAGACGACCATATCTTCCATTCAACGACATTATCAATTTAACAAACTACAATCAACCTACATACATACTCGGTGATTTTAATTGTAAACATAGAATATTTGTCAATAATAACAATAATGTAGTAGGGACATCATTGCATACTTTAGTCGATGCCGGAAGACTTATGCACTTGGGACCTAACTTTCCTACTTTTATAGGGAACAACTCACTTACAAATCCTGACAAATTTGTTACCAATAATAAAGCATTTTATAATTATTTTATAGAAGAGGGACCACTCACAACCAGTGACCACATTCCTATAGTAATGAGCATATCAACCAGTCCCATACAAATACCAGTAAAACCTAGATATTTAATGAGTAGAACTAATTGGGAAGATTATCAAAGTGAACTCTCCAGCTACGAAGTACCGGACCTAAATGATAGAGACAGCTGTGATAGATAGCGAAATGGAGATAATCACACAAACAATAAAAAGAGCAGTAGAACACAATATACCAAAAACCAAATATCGCACCTTACCTCATAATAAATACAACAACAATATTAGACTACTACAAACAATATTCAACCAACAAATGCAATATATAAATAACTTTGGACCAAACCATAGAGTGATGAACTTAATTCATCTAATACAAAGACAATTACAAACCGAGTGCATAAAAACAGAAAGGGAAATGTGGGATTCATTATTGGATGAACTGAACATAACCAAGGACTCGAAGGAGTTTTGGAAAAGTGTAAAGAAAATGACGGGGGAAAGTGAGGCACCAGTTCCTCACATAAAGAATCATAATGGAATAGAATTAACAGAAGACACAGATATTGAAGAAGCATTCAGAAGGGAGTGGAGTGATATATTCAGGATTACAGAGGAAGAAAACTAAGAGTTTGATGAGGACACGAAGACAAAATTACAGAGTGGATGCAGGACAGGCAAGACAGGATAAATCCATATAATAAAACTGACTTCCACAGACTTAATGAGATAGGAAGAGTGACAGAGGGTGAATTCTACCACCATCTGCGAACATTCAAGGAGAATACACCAGGAATATCAGGTTTGACGAAGAACATGATAATGAATCTGCCGATTAATATGACCACCGCTATTATTCAGGTATTTAATGCATGTCTCTCTGTTATTTTCCTAAGTGCTTTAAAACTGCAAAGATGATATTTATACCCAAACCTAATAAAGATAAAACTCAAATAACAAACTACAGACCAATATCGCTACTGGAAATACTTGGGAAGGTACTAGAGAAAATAATAAATAGCAGAATCCTAACACTAGTGGACCATCAAATAAACCCTAGACAGCACGGATTTAGGAAAAATAGAGGCACACATACTGCAATAGCCATGGCCACAGAGATGATAGCAAAAGCTAAAAACAAGGGACACCAGGTTACCATTGTGTTGAGAGATGTTTCCAAAGCGTTCGACAAGGTGTGGCATTTGGGATTAAAGTATACAATAGTACAGTATAACTTACCAATTAAAGTATACAATAGTACAGTATAACTTACCAATTAAAGTATACAATAGTACAGTATAACTTACCAATTTTATATGAAAAAATACTCAGCCACTATCTTGACAACAGATATGCTCAAATAAATATAAAACACATACAGGTCCTAGAATTCCTTTATTAAGCGGAGTACCACAGGGGCGATGTCTATCTCCAACACTGTATGCACTTTACACGTCAGAGACATGCCACCACCTATCCCTAATAGTGAATATATCTTGTTTGCCGATGATATAACGCAAATAATCACCACACCAGGCAAGTCTAAGAACTTTGCAACTATTAACGTACGAAGAGCAATAATGTCAATCAACGAGTACGAACATAAGTGGAAAATAAAAATCAACCTAAGGAAGTTCAAAGTAATACCACTCGGAAGACAACAATACCCAAATCTAACAATAAACAATAACCAAATAGAATATGCTACAGATGGAATGATGTTGGGACTTAAGATCAGTAAAAACGGCTACCAAGGACATATAAACCAAATAAAAATTAGGACAAATTCTCTTCTAACAAAACTTCATAGATTCCAGGAATCAAGCAGTAAAACGAAAGAGAAACTATATAAGGCATTAATAAAACCCCTATTAACATATCCGCCAATTCCAATAAATACATCAGCAAAAACTAATCTCTACAAATTACAAATTATTAAAAACAAATCGTTAAAGTTTATCTATAATATAAAATTCCCAGATCTGGTCACAAATGAAGCACTACATTTGCATTCACAACTCTGCCCCATTAATGTTCTGCTACATAATTTATCCAAAGACATATGGAGCAAAACATTACAATTAAATCTGGGTAATCAGAGACAACTAATCATACACAACAGAGAACAAGAAAGGCATAACTCAAAGTACTTCCAGAGCAGTTATGACCGGAGTATGCAACCGGAGCCAGAACCAATCTATACCTTAAGGTATTGACTCTGCTGCTGGGGGTGGGTTCATTCCCAGCAGTGGAGTACAATGCTAGGTGACTGAAGTACTTTACTTTCACTAAACATATATATGTGAAATCTCCAATCATAATCAGTCGGCGTCGGTGTACGATCAGGGTCTGTGGATCCTTGGTGATCCATTGACTCAGACAAAGACCAGCGCGGGCGATGTGATTGGGATGAAGCATTTTGTGATCTATCCCGAATCTTACCTATAGATTTTGACAAACCAGATAAGACTACCTAAAGGGCAATGTGGATTGGCTGTGGTGGTAGGGGGCCCCACATACTCTGACCACATCCCAAGACCTAACCGTTTGGGGGCCAGCATTAGAGCACGCGTGATAGCACCGATCATGCGTGTGTCTCTCCGAGCCCCAACATAACAATCCCACAGTACTACTCTTATAGGACCACTTCAAAGTGACCCCCTGCAGCTGGTGCACTGCTGCAACTACCGGAGTTGGTACCTAGTGATCTTAGAATCACACTTTCACAATCTAGAAAAATTAATGCTGAATTTCCTGCTACTACTAGCTGTCCGGCTTCCGGGTGCTGTGCCCGTGGGACTCCTCGGAGTCTCATGGGTTCGGGCCGGGAGTGGGCATGGCGGTGTAGTGGGGAGGATGCAAATATATGACTATAATATATAATTTATGAAATATAGTTACTTTGGTATTCAATAAAGCAGAATTTCTGATCATTATCAGTTGGGGTGCGCCTAGCACTGGGGTTGGTGCGGTGCTTCGGTACCGCTACAGCTCGCAGTGTGGGTGTGTCCCGACGATATGATCGGGAGGACGCACTAGCAGGTTTTACCAGAGAGAGGCACAAATAAAAACATCATTGGAAAATGTTAAATATAATACAATGAATGTTAAATATAATACAATGAATGTTAAATATAATACAATGTAGTGTTCAGGTCAATCCCAGAATCTATTAGCCTTCATCTATTCTTCGATTTCCAACTTTATCTTCACTCTTACCCATCCCATTTTTCCCTCCACTAATCCCTCCAAAAGCCTTCCCAATCCTCAACCCACCCTCCAATTATCCCTACAGTTAACATTTCTACTCTTTACTTTAGCCACCTAGACCTGCAAAGTCATTCGCCGGGTGGACGGCACTGGGCTCAGTTCTTGCAACCTAGTTTATCCCTCTCGCTTGGGCACTCACGGGAATTCGGCTCCAGTCTCCCAGCCCTCGCCTTTTTGTTCCAGCAGGCACAACCCAGGCCTATCATCAGCTCTTCCCTGCTAAGGCAGATACACCCTCAGTATCTGACCGCCTGTCGTCGCATCGCAGGCTTGCATACCACTACAGCCAAGCGATTCAAGAGGACGACAGATAGTAGAGGAAAAGCAAAGATTTCCAGTTGAGATAAAGAAAGAGAGAGACTGCAGAACTAACCCGGTGGCCACCACTTATAAAAATTAAGGTGTCCTTCTAGGACAAGACTAAAGAAAAAAGAATTTAGACTCGCCTGAATATATAAAGATGATGATGTGTTATTAATTAGTTATCTTTGTTAGCAACGGCGCCATGCCGAAAGAGTTATTATATAGGATCTGATAGGAGATACTAAAGATTAAAAGAGTAAAAGTAAAGAGGGGAGGGAAAGAATACTTGTGTTAATAAATGAGGCAACCAGTAAGTTAGAGGGAAACAGTTGTTTAGTTGCCAAATAGGTTAGCTATAACTAGTCTATATGAATCATTCATTAAGTTGTGTAAAAAGGAAACTGTGAAGGACACTAGTCCAATGTGAGTTGCGTTATTAATTAAGTCTAAAAGAGCTATTCCGTGTATGCGTTTGAGGCACGGTTCATCTTTTGTTAGAACGATTATTGATCATATTGAAAGGTAACATAGCGTGTTGGTAATAGGGTTAATTAAGAGTAAATTCGGAAGGTGTTATTGAGCTAAAGGTTATAAACCTATATTGTGAAGTAACTGGGTGGCGGAACCCAACAGTATCATTGAGATAAATATTGTAAACCTATATGGTGAAGTAACTGGGTGACGGAACCCATATTATACCTTGTAATCTCATTCGGTAATTTGTATAATTTTATGCCATTGTGGAGGTACTTGTGTAGTAACGACGGTTGTGTCAAAGGAATAAATAGATTCTATGTATTGAGGAGATAGATTATATGTGTTATAGCCTTGGTATTGAGGAGATAGATTATATGTGTTATAGCCTTGGTATTGAGGAGATAGATTATATGTGTTATAGCCTTGGTATTGAGGAGATAGATTATATGTGTTATAGCCTTGGTATTGAGGAGATAGATTATATGTGTTATAGCCTTGGTATTGAGGAGATAGATTATATGTGTTATAGCCTTGGTATTGAGGAGATAGATTATATGTGTTATAGCCTTGGTATTGAGGAGATAGATTATAGGTGTTATAGCCTTGGTATTGAGGAGATAGATTATAGGTGTTATAGCCTTGGTATTGAGGAGATAGATTATAGGTGTTATAGCCTTGGTATTGAGGAGATAGATTATAGGTGTTATAGCCTTGGTATTGAGGAGATAGATTATAGGTGTTATAGCCTTGGTATTGAGGAGATAGATTATAGGTGTTATAGCCTTGGTATTGAGAAAGGATACAGAAGGCTCAGTAAACGTGGGAAAACCTAAAGAGCAGAGGAAAGAATAACACTTGTTTTAGTTAGGTAAGGAGCAAATGGTTCATTAGGCCCTGGTCTCAATAAAAGACACAGCAGGGTTTTGATTTATTTATTTAGGATTAATCACTAATAACAGGTCGTAGGATCGAAACCGACTTGAGTCAATACCTGAATAGCGGGGATTCAGTTAGGGAGTACGGTAACGGGAACTTTAGGGGTCCAAAGTACAACCTAGCATGAATAGCGGGGATTCAGTTAGGGAGTAACGGGAACTTTAGGGGTCCAAAGTACAACCTAGCATGAATAGCGGGGATTCAGTTAGGGAGTAACGGGAACTTTAGGGGTCCAAAGTACAACCTAGCAGGAATCTACGTAATATTCAATCTGCGTCTTGAACTCATCTCGGCCCGAGCCAAGAACCTATTATTAGAGTAGTTAGGAAGTCTGTTAAATAAAATATACGAACTTCTAAATGACTGTCGAATTATCCCCCGTAGTAGTAGCATAAAAGATTTAGAATTAAATACTACAACGGATAATAGTTTCATTGTGGTAAGGTACAAAAATATAGTCATACACAACAATATTTAAAAAGACTGTATTCAATAGTATAACTAAACCGCGAACCTATAGTTAAGTCTAGTATTGTGAACCCTGATCGTGTTAGTGGTATAGGATATATTGGTGGCCATATCCTCATGGTATAACTATAGTCCTCTACAGTCACCATCAAAAGCTATGGGTAAGGGACAATTGGAAAGGGAGGTACTATCCAAGGACTAATGTTCCCGGCAGGGTTGGGAGATGTTAGAAGGGGACAATTTAGTGTATTAACATAACACAGTAGGGCAATTAACGGACGGGATTCTTCGTCTGATCGCCCTTAAAAGCCACCAAGAACATAACACAGCTATAAGTGATCCTTCATGAGATTGGGGAACAGTGAATAAAATCTTAGTTATTTAGTGATCTCCAACATATATGAGGAAATAGGAGATAACAAAGTTATTAACCCATTGAGGACCAGCGACGCACGTTATGCGTCGGCAATGTATGGAACGCTAAACCCCAGCGCCGCATAGAGTGCATCGCGGTTAATTACTCCGGTCCTATGGCACCTAGAGAGTTCAGAGTTGTATGGGAACTGCGTAAGTATCCCATGCAACAATGCCGATGGTTGAAAACCCTTAAAGTCCAACTGCGTGCGCTCACAAAAAACGTGGTTTGTTTTTGCATGTTTTTGCCTACCCATTTCCCCTCTTCTAATTCCGACTTCCGGGCGCCATGTAGGACCCCTTAATGACCTAAGGGATATTTTTTTTGGGGGGGGGGTTTTCCTTCATTTCTATCCTATTCCAGGTGTTTTCTGGATTTTTTTTTTTTTTTGTTTTACATCCCGCTGCTTTTATTATTATTATTATTGTTTAAAGGTAGGGGGGGGGGGGGGGAGAGAGAGAGAAGCACCATAGAGTGGGTGGGGGGAAGAGAAAGTAGTCCTGGAGTGTACATTTATATTATATTGCCTGGTGCTCAGTGGGTTCATTTACAAATGCAGTCAGTCATAGGTTTAAGGCAAGGTGTTTCTTTATGTGATGTTTAAAAGGTATCAACGGTGCTGCAATCTATAACCTCTCGAGGAAGCCCATTCCACAAGTTCACAGCTTAAATGAAGAAGAATTTCTTAGACTCATGTGAGTTATAAGATTTACCAATGATTTTACAACCTTTGCCCTGCGTGTAATTTGATTGGTCAATCGTAAAGTACATTTTACAGTTGTTGTTGATGTATTTGAAGACTTGAATTAGGTCACCTCTTAATCTGCGCTGGGCTAAAATAAATACGTTTAATTCTATAAGAATCTCTTCTTATGGGTAGTTTTTTAGATTATGGGAGCCCACCTCGCTTTTTTTCACTTTCTCTCCCTCTCTCTTTGGCTTGTATCCATTCTACACCATTCAGCCTACTGTTTTAAGACGTTTACCCCCATCCAGGTGTCAATATTTTCCTGGTGAGCGGTAGCGAGCCAGCATCTATATATTTTTGTTTTAACAGTAAGCTACATTTGTACATTTTTCGATAGCAAAATTTCTCTGGCGAAGCCGGATTTCTTCATACAATGCTAAGCTATCGCTCGCCAGGAAGAAATCAACACATGGATGGGGATAAACGTCTTAAAACAGTTGGCTGAATGGGGCCGAAAGGATACAAGCCAAGGAAAGAGAGAAAAGGAGAGAAAGATAAAACAAACGGGTGACCCCCCTTAAGTATAATTTTGGTAACTCTACGTGGAAATCATTCCAGTTTGTCAATATCTTTTTGGTAATAAGGGGACCAGTATTGAATGCAATATTCCAGAAGAGGACGGACTAAGGAATTGAAATGAGTGAGGATTACATCTTTGGATTTTATGCTCAAATGACCTGCCTATCAAACCAATTATTTGGTTTACCTTCTTAACAACTTCTGTCCATTGGTGACTGGGATTGAGAGAGAGAGAGTGAGAATGAGTGAATGAATGAATGAAAGAGAGTGAGTGAGTGAGTGAGAGAGCGAGAGAAAGAGGGTTAGGGTGAGATTGATAGTGAGTGAGATTGAGAGTGAGTGTGTGTGTGTGTGTGTGTTTGGCTGGAGGGTGAAATCCATGGAGGTCGTGACGGTAGCAGGAGGAATTAATATCCAGGAAGAGGAAATTGAAAGGAGGAGGGAGAAGAGTTTTGAGGAAGAGGAGGAGGAGGAGGAGGGAGGGGAGGAGGAATAGCAGGAGTAGGAGAAGGAGGGAGTGGAGGAGTACAAAGGAATACAAAGGAGAACAAACTGCAACAGACCTTTTGGTCCTTACGGGGCAGTTTGGATGTCTAAAACTACTAATCTATTGACTACGAGGTAGAGAAAAGGATAGCAAAGAAGAAGGCTCCTCCCCACCCACCACTCCCTCCAGCTAATGCTGGCATGGACACAGATTGGAAAATACCATGTAGTATAGATAGTATAGTATAGGTATAGTAGGAGGAGGAGGAGGGAGGGAGGGGAGGAATACCATGTAGTATAGATAGTATAGTATAGGTATAGTAGGAGGAGGAGGGAGGGAGGGGAGGAATACCATGTAGTATAGATAGTATAGTATAGTATAGTAGGAGGAGGAGGGAGGGAGGGGAGGAATACCATGTAGTATAGATAGTATAGTATAGGTATAGTAGGAGGAGGAGGGAGGGAGGGGAGGAATACCATGTAGTATAGATAGTATAGTATAGGTATAGTAGGAGGAGGAGGGAGGGAGGGGAGGAATACCATGTAGTATAGATAGTATAGTATAGGTATAGTAGGAGGAGGAGGGAGGGAGGGGAGGAATACTATCGTATAAATACGATAGAATATGACTCTTTTGTGATCTCTTATGTCTCTGTGACGTCATAATCTCTCCTACAGAACGACGTAGGACGAGTAGATCGTATATTATAAGATTGTAAATAAGTTAAGTTATAAAAGGCCTAATATGCTATTAAGCAATATTGCCATGGTCTTATGTAGTATATATGAATTTATCGTATGTATTAATATAATTTATCGTATAGAGCTACCTAAATGCGGTACGATAATTTGGGCTCCTGGCGGTTTGCCAAGGCAGCAAGGTGTGCTTTTGAGGTACGTCAGAGCCTTCACGAACACCAACCAGTTAACATCTAATTTTCCGCCCTCAGTTAATCGTGCTTTTGTGCCTCTAATCACAATACACATACAGCAATACACACAACTACACCATCACGACGCTCTCATCGACATCATGACTGACTGATAGATAAGCATAAATTATAATAATCATGTCCATTCCCATGTAATCATTTATTCTTTCTTTAACTTGACTCGTGTCTTGGGACCGAAGTCTCGTTCCCCATTGTCCACCGCCATATTGGGTAAAACGTTCTCCCTTGCCTCATTGCCACGTGGAACTATTGGTGAGTTAATTCCTGGCTAATATTAACCCTTATAACCTTACCCTATAATTATATACATTTATTATGTGAGACCTTTGGATATAAATTAGCTTGTTTCAGATTGAATTCAATTTAGATATAGAGTATTCATTTAGATTGATTTTATTTGATTCATTATAGCTTAGTAATATTTAACTTCCATTGATAGTTTACCACATTGGTGCCCAGACCCGGGAATTAGCTACCAGTAAGGGATTTTAAGGCAATGAACAAGGGGACATATAACAGGATGCAGGAACAACTCTATGATAAACTGGCAAGGCTAGCCAAGCGATGGTTAGAGCCAGAATGCAGGGTCACATCGTTGTGCCTGCCTAAGTCCTGCTTCCCACCCATCGTCTTTCCCCAATAATTTTCTTTTCTTCTTCCTGTGACATATGACCTGACCTAACATTTTTTCTTGTTCAATATGATCCATTAGTAGGTATTGCTATTTAGTGTACTATTTGTTCTCCATAACATAGAAGTCCGCAGGTTGGCGTCTCTTAATTAGACTATTGATTTGCCGTTGTCCTTGTAACGTAACATTTAGATACATAGCCTATAGGCTCACATGCAAAATGGATAAAGACCATAAAGAGACACCGTCTAGTGGGGTGCTAAGCAAAGCCCCTAAAAATCAAAGGGCGGGACTTCGGGGAGTGTTAAATAGGCTAATTGTGGACTTAAACACTTTCATCACTACTGCTGATCTAGAGGAATTGGAGGCTAGATTAGATAACGTCCAGGCTACCCACGGTCGTATTACGGCTCTGAGTGAGGTGATTGTGGCTGACATGATAGAGGAGGAAGAGATAGTTACAGAGTGTGATAATCGCGCCCTCTATGACGAACCTGTCTTTAGAGCGAAGCGCCTATTACAGCGTGCTGTCGCAAGTAAGAAGGGAGGCGATAATGAGGCCCATAGAAGGGCTGACCCAAAAACATACTGTACACCTCCCAAAGCTCAATCTTCCTACATTTGGGGGCAAGTTAACCGAGTGGTTAGCTTTCTGGGACGTATTTCGATCTACGGTTCATGAATCCTCTTTGGATAATGTCCGCAAGTTTCACTATCTGAAGGGACAAATGGAAGGAGAGGCCTTACATTTAATAGAGGGTTTTGCAGTAGTAGGTGGTAGTTATCTTGAAGCGGTACACTTATTAGAGTCCACATACGGGGATAGAGAGCAGTTGAAGATGGCCCATGTCGTTGCCTTGTTGGGGCTCGCAGAACCACAGTATAAGGTTGATGAGTTGACAAACTTCAGGGCAAATATGGAGTGCCATACTCGATCGCTAGATACCCTAGGGCTTACCACGCAGGAAATGATAGTCATTATCTTGCGTCAGAAGCTTCCTATGGCAATACTTGATAAGGTAAGATCATTTGAGCTGGGGGAATTCAAAACTCAGTTCAGTAAGGAGATCAATAATCTACAGTTGAACAAAGGGAGAATGTATGAGTCGGGAGGGAGTGAGAATGTGGAGAAGAGGGGAACAGTAAGCATGACAGTGGGGACTAAAGTAAAGAAAGAGGGTGTGTATAAGAAACCTGCTCAGATTCTATGTAAGCTATGTAACAACAAACATAAATGGAGTTTCTGTGTAAAATACCCGACAAATGAGACAAAACTAGCACAGGCGAGAAGATTGAAGCTATGTGTAGGTTGTCTAAGTGGGGAACATGGTAAGCAGGGACAATGTAATGCTACATACTTAAGGCCCTGTCGGCACTGCAAAGGACATCACTTTGATAAGTTGTGTCCTACTGTAGATAAAGTCAAAGACGTCAAAAATGAGGGTACTACAACTGTGGCACTAGGTAGCACGCAAGACACCACTATATTGCCCACAATACAGATTCCCATGGAAGGTAATGACATTAACAAAGTTTGTCGGGTACTTCTAGATCAAGGATCTCAACGTTCCTTTATAAAGAGGTCCGTACTAGTGGGATTGAAGCACCGAATCGTAGGGGCTGAGACTCTTCGATTACAGGGCTTCACAGGGGTTACTGATAAACAAGACTACGAGATAGCGGAGATTTCATATTTCTATCGTAAAAACCGGTACTTTATGACTTGTATCGTAGTAGACACCCTACCAGAATATGTATCTGTGGGTGTGAAGAAGGTGGAACACGCATTACGTAGCAAAGGGGTTAACTTGTCAGATCCCATGGGAAATCAGAGTGAGGTGCATGTTCTACTTGGTGTGGATCATTATTATGAAGTAGTATACCCTGGATTTAAAAAGATGTGTGGTGTAATTTTAATCCCCACTAAATTTGGATACTGCATGAGCGGAAAGGTGCATACTACACAGTCAAAGGTCCTGGTCGACACGGTCTCGATATATAGAGTCAATGTAACCGCGGCAGAGGAGTTGGGAAGGGAGGATTCCCAACCTAGTGACCCTAAGATGGCTGCCGAGTTCGACCTGGAACGACTGTGGAGATTGGATCACATAGGCATTAATCCTATGGAGACTGATTATGACTCGGAAGTTGCGCTACAAAGGTTTAAACGAGTCTGTGTGCTACTGTGCCTCAGACAAGCAATATAAAGTTAGTTTACCCTGGAAGAACAGTGAGATAAGCCTGCCTACCAACTATGGTTTGGCATTAGGTCGCTTGCGCGCATTGCAGCGGAAATTGTCTAACGAACAGAGCACGCGCCAGGCGTATGACGATGTATTTCGGAGTTATGAGGATAGGGGTTTTATTGAGAGAGTCGATGTCAAGGAACCGTGTAAGAAGGGTAGGGTTCACTATCTGGCCCATCATGGGGTAAAGAAAGACAGCAATCACCACACCAATACGGGTGGTGTATGACTGTTCTGCCCACCAAGGTCAACAACCCAGTCTGAATGACTGCCTGTTGACAGGTCCGTCCATGGTGTCGGACCTGTCCCAACATCTATTGCGGTTTAGGCTGGGGAAAGTACGCCTATACCAGTGACATCGAGAAAGCATTCTTGATGGTCAAGCTAAAGGAGGAAGATAGAGATGTTACCCGCTTTCTTTGGTTCAGCGACATTAGCGACTCTGAAAGTCCCATCATAATATACCGTTTTCGGGTTGTACTCTTTGGGGCCACTTGCTCGCAGTTTTTGTTAAATGCCACAATCAGAAAACATCTAGCTGACACTCATGAGGACACAAGTAAACTATCTCGCGGATTATACATTGACAATTTGCAGGGTACTAGCGATAGTCAAGATGATTTGTTGTATGCATACTGGCAAGCACGCAGATTGTTTGCGGATGCACATCTATTTCTCCGCGAGTGGGTTACTAATAGTGAAGATCTTCAGAGTTTAATACAGGTGGATGGTACGGCATCTCTTAACCAGGAAAAGTCCAGAAATTTGGGGATGATCTGGCAACCTAAACATGACATACTAACTTTTCAAACAAGGTCTTTTGCTCAGCAGACAGGAGCGCACACAAAAAGAAGTCTGTTGAGCAAAGTTGCGCAATTTTTTGATCCTTTGGGTCTAGCATTACCTGTTACCATAAGAGCTAGGATTCTAATGCAGGAAGTTTGGAGACGTAAAATAGGATGGGATGACAGTTTGCCCGAGGACCTGAATGACCAAGGGACATTGTTGTTGAATGAATATGCCATCCTATGTACTAAACCTATACCTCGTAAAGTGGTGGCGTTCGGTGACGTTACGTTACACACGTTTTGCGATGCTAGCGCCACGGCATACGGGGTAGCCATATATGTTGTTACTTCATTTGGGGCACATTTAGTTACAGCCCGGGCCAAAGTAGCCCCGGTTAAGAAGGTAACTATCCCTAAAATGGAATTGACTGCCATGCTGCTATTAGCACGTCTGGTGCAACATGTACGCGCAGCATACGAGAGCGAATTAAATATTGAAATCGTTCACGTATGGTGCGATAGTCAGGTCGCACTCAACTGGATACATAGCAAGAAGTCTCTGCCAGTTTATGTGCGGAATAGGGTAGATGAGATTAGAGCCCTTTTGCCAGACGTTGCTTATCATTATGTAAATACAAAGGAAAACCCTAGTGATCTCATAACTAGGGGTATAACGGCTAGCCAGTTAATGAAGTCCGAATTGTGGTGGCATGGTCCAAAGTGGCTGCTCCATGAAAGTGAATGGACGATATGGCATGCTGTTGGTGAGGGACTTCTGCCACTGGAAACAGTGGCAGTTACAGCCCAACCAAATGAGCCACCGGGTCCTATCATGAAGTGGGCAAGATTCGGTGACTATAATAAACTAGTCAGAGTTGTAGCTTGGGTGTTGCGATATGTATCCAATCTCAAGCTTAAAGTAACGGGCCAACTCTGCAACAGGGGTCACAACATTGATGCTCGTGAATTTAAAGCAGCTGAAGTAACTTTGATCAAATGGGTTCAAGTAGAAACCTTTTCCAATGAATTAGAATCCTTGAAAGGCTCGAATAAGACATTAATGCCTAATATAGTGCGTCAACTAAGGTTGCACCTAGACAATGGCCTCATCAGGTGTGAGGGTCGCCTGAAGTGGTCGGGTGTACCAGACGGCACAAACCGACCTATACTTATGCCAACAAGACATCACGTTACTGATCTATTGATCATACGTGCACATAGGGAAGTAAAACACTACGGGGTATGTCATATTATATCAAATTTACGTCTCACATGGTGGATACCCAGAGTTCGACAAGTAGCTCGACGCGTAGTGAGAAAGTGTGTAATATGCCAGAGACTAAAGGGTAAACCATATGCAACTGGACCAGCTCCACCTCTACCTGAATGCCGTGTAAAGCACGTAGAACCTTTCCAAGCGGTAGGATTAGATTACACAGGGGCATTGAAGACGAGGGAACATGAGAAGGTTTATATATTATTGTTTACCTGTGCGACGTCTCGAGCGGTACACCTAGAACTATGTGATAATATGTCTAGCGAAGAATTTATGCTGGCGTTCAGACGGTTTTGTGCCCGTCGTTCATTCCCTCAACTCATTCTTAGCGACAATGCTCCCACTTATGTCCAAGCATCAAAATATCTAAAGGATATGAGTAGTGATCCTACTATCATCACTTTTTTGGGAGAGAAAAAAGTGCGAATGGAGGTTCATTCCAGTTAAGGCACCTTGGTTTGGTGGAATGTGGGAACGGTGTGTCGGCATAGTAAAGTCAGGACTAAGAGCGGTTGTAGGACGTGCTCTATTAAAGAAGAGTGAGTTGACGACAGTCCTCACAGAGATAGAGGCAGTCGTGAATGATCGCCCGCTTACATATGTGTACACCGACCTGCAAGAACCACTACCATTAACGCCAGCTCACTTGCTATATGGAAAAACCATTGACTGCGTTTCCATCTGATTTTCAGTCCATAGTAGAGTTAGAGGATCCCTCGTTGTACTCTGCGGTAGCGGTGTCTAAGAGATACCAGTATATATCCAGGATAATCGAGGATTTTAGGAAACGGTGGATTAGTGAATATCTGCTAGCATTGAGGGAAAGGAGTGTTACTCCCTCTGGTAGACCAACGGCCCCTACAGTTGGTGACGTTGTTTTAATTAAAGAAGATAGTCCTCGTTTATACTGGAAATTAGGCCGCGTATTGGAGGTATACAAGGGGGCAGACTCTGTAGAGCGGGGTGGCGCTTTTAAAGACAGCCACTGGAACTACTGTTCGTCCTATCGCACGTTTGTACGCTTTGGAGCTCGATTCGGCATTGCAATCTGAGGCTCCACCTGTTATTGCTGGGTCCGAGAATTCTCTAAAGGAACGACTCGCCTCTTACTGATGGTGATCATTCTCGGACCGGGACGCGTCCCAGACGCGCTGCTGCTGGCGCCGTCGACTTGTGGCGTCAGAAGATAGCCTCTGGGCAACTTTAGGTTTAAGGTGGGGTTCAGGTCTTTTTTGTGGGGGGAGTGTATCGTATAAATACGATAGAATATGACTCTTTTGTGATCTCTTATGTCTCTGTGACGTCATAATCTCTCCTACAGAACGACGTAGGACGAGTAGATCGTATATTATAAGATTGTAAATAAGTTAAGTTATAAAAGGCCTAATATGCTATTAAGCAATATTGCCATGGTCTTATGTAGTATATATGAATTTATCGTATGTATTAATATAATTTATCGTATAGAGCTACCTAAATGCGGTACGATAATTTGGGCTCCTGGCGGTTTGCCAAGGCAGCAAGGTGTGCTTTTGAGGTACGTCAGAGCCTTCACGAACACCAACCAGTTAACATCTAATTTTCCGCCCTCAGTTAATCGTGCTTTTGTGCCTCTAATCACAATACACATACAGCAATACACACAACTACACCATCACGACGCTCTCATCGACATCATGACTGACTGATAGATAAGCATAAATTATAATAATCATGTCCATTCCCATGTAATCATTTATTCTTTCTTTAACTTGACTCGTGTCTTGGGACCGAAGTCTCGTTCCCCATTGTCCACCGCCATATTGGGTAAAACGTTCTCCCTTGCCTCATTGCCACGTGGAACTATTGGTGAGTTAATTCCTGGCTAATATTAACCCTTATAACCTTACCCTATAATTATATACATTTATTATGTGAGACCTTTGGATATAAATTAGCTTGTTTCAGATTGAATTCAATTTAGATATAGAGTATTCATTTAGATTGATTTTATTTGATTCATTATAGCTTAGTAATATTTAACTTCCATTGATAGTTTACCACAAATACCATGTAGTATAGATAGTATAGTATAGGTATAGTAGGAGGAGGAGGGAGGGAGGGGAGGAATACCATGTAGTATAGATAGTATAGTATAGGTATAGTAGGAGGAGGAGGGAGGGAGGGGAGGAATACCATGTAGTATAGATAGTATATAGGTATAGTAGGAGGAGGAATACCATGTAGTTAGATAGTATAGTATAGGTAGGAGGGAGGGAGGGGAGGAATACCATGTATATAGATTAGTATAGTATAGGTATAGTAGGAGGAGGAGGGAGGGAGGGGGAGGAATACCATGTATTATAGATATTATAGTATAGGTATAGTAGGAGGAGGAGGGAGGGAGGGGAGGAAACCATGTAGTATAGTATAGGTATAGTAGGAGAGGGAGGGAGGGGAGGAATACCATGTAGTATAGCGTATAGTAGGTATAGTAGGAGGAGGAGAGGGAGGGAGAGGAATACCATGTAGTATAGATAGTATAGTATAGGTATAGTAGGAGGAGGAGGGAGGGAGGGGAGGAATACCATGTAGTATAGATAGTATATGTATAGTAGGAGGAGGAGGGAGGGGAGGAATACCATGTAGTATAGATAGTATAGTAGGTATAGGAGGAGGAGGGAGGGGAGGAATACCATGTAGTATAGATATTGTATAGGTATAGTAGGAGGAGGGAGGGAGGGCAGGAGTAGGAGGAGACTACCATGTAGTAGAGTATAGTATAGGTATAGTAGGAGGAGGAGGGAGGGAGGGAGGAATACCATGTAGTATAGATAGTATATTATAGGTATGGTAGGAGGAGGGGGTGTGAGGGAGTAGAATACCATGTAGTATAGATAGTATAGTATATGGTATATTAGGAGGAGGAGGGAGGGAGGGGAGGAATACCATGTAGTATAAATAGTATAGTATAGGTAAAATAGAGGAGGAGGGAGGGAGGGGAGGAATACCATGTAGTATAGATAGTATAGTATAGGTATAGTAGGAGGAGGAGGGAGGGAGGGGAGGAATACCATGTAGTATAGATAGTATAGTATAGGTATAGTAGGAGGAGGAGGGAGGGAGGGGAGTAATACCATGTAGTATAGATAGTATAGTATAGGTATAGTAGGAGGAGGGAGGGAGGGAGGAATACCATGTAGTATAGATAGTAAGTATAGGTATACGAGGAGGAGGGAGGGGAGGAATACCATGTAGTATAGATAGTATAGTATAGGTATAGTAGGAGGAGGAGGAGGAGGAGGGAGGGGAGGAATACCATGTAGTATAGATAGTATAGTATAGGTATAGTAGGAGGAGGGAGGGAGGGAGGAATACCATGTAGTATAGATAGTATAGTATAGATATAGTAGGATAAGGAGGGAGGGAGGGGAGGAATACCATGTAGTATAGATAGTATAGTATAGGTATAGTAGGAGGAGGGAGGGAGGGGATCAATACCATGTAGTATAGATAGTATAGTATGATAAGTAGGAGGAGGAGGGAGGGAGGGGAGGAATACCCTGTAGTATAGATAGTATAGTATAGGTATAGTAGGAGGAGGGAGGGAGGGGAGGCTACCATGTAGTATAGATAGTATAGTAGATAGGTATATGGTAGGAGGAGGAGGGGAGGAGGGGAGGAATACCATGTAGTATAGATAGTATAGTATAGTATAGTAGGAGGAGGAGGTAGGGGAGGAATACCATGTAGTATAGATAGTATAGTATAGGTATAGTAGGAGGAGGAGGGAGGGAGGGGAGGAATACCATGTAGTTAGATAGTATAGTATAGATAGTAGGAGGAGGAGGGAGGGAGGGGAGGAATACCATGTATTATAGATAGTATAGTATAGGTATAGTAGGAGGAGGAGGAGGGAGGGGAGGAATACCATGTAGTATAGATAGTATAGTATAGGTATAGTAGGAGGAGGAGGGAGGGGAGGAATACCATGTAGTATAGATAGTTAAGTATAGGTATAGTAGGAGGAGGAGGGAGGGAGGGGAGGAATACCATGTAGTATAGATAGTATAGTATAGGTATAGTAGGAGGAGGAGGGAGGGGGGGAGAATACCATGTAGTATAGATAGTGTAGTAAAGTTATAGTAGGGGGAGGAGGGAGGGAGGGGAGGAATACCATGTAGTATAGATAGTATAGATAGGTATAGTAGAGGAGGAGGGAGGGATGGGAGGATAACCATGGTAGTATAGATAGTATAGTATAGGTATAGTAGGAGGAGGAGGAGGGAGGAGGAATACCATGTAGTATAGATAGTATATTATAGGTATATTAGGAGGAGGAGGAGGAGGTGCAGGAGGAATACCATGATAGATAGATAGTATAGGTATAGTAGGAGGAGGAGGGAGGAGGGGAGGAGGAAGAAGTAGAGGACAGGAGGAATAACAGGAGTAGGAGAAGGAGGAGGAGGAAAGGAGTAGAGGGGAGAATACCATTAGTATAGATAGTTAGTATAGGTAGAGTAGGAGGAGGAGGGAGGGGAGGAATACCATGTAGTATAGATAGTATAGTATAGGTATAGTAGGAGGAGCGGGAGGGAGGGGAGGAATACATGTAGTATAGATAGTATAGTATAGGTATAGTAGGAGGAGGAGGGGAGGGAGGGAGGAATACCATGTAGTATAGATAGTATAGTATAGGTATAGTAGGAGGAGGAGGGAAGGGGAGAGATATACCATGTAGTATAGATAGTATAGTATAGGTATGAGGAGGTAGGAGGGAGGGAGGGAGGAATACATGTATAGTATAGTATAGTATAGTAGGAGGAGGAGGAGGAGGGAGGAATACCATGTATTTAGTATAGTATAGTATAGGTAATAGTAGGAGGAGGAGGGAGGGAGGGGAGGAATACCATGTAGTATAGATAGTATAGTATAGGTATAGTAGGAGGAGGAGGGAGGGAGGGGAGGAATACCATGTAGTATAGATAGTATAGTATAGGTATAGTAGGAGGAGGAGGGAGGGAGGGAGGATACCATGTAGTATAGATAGTATAGTATAGGTATAGTAGAGGAGGAGGGAGAGGGAGGGGAGGAATACCATGTAGTATAGTAGTATAGTATAGGTATAGTAGGAGGAGGAGGGAGGGAGGGGAAGGAGGAATAACAGGAGAGATAGATAGTAGGGGAGGAGGAATAACAGGAGTAGGAGGAGGAGGGAGGGAGGGGAGGAATACCATGTAGTATAGATAGTATAGTATAGGTATAGTAGGAGGAGGAGGGAGGGAGGGGAGGAGGAATAACAGGAGTAGGAGGAGGAGGGAGGGGAGGAGGAATAACAGGAGTAGGAGGAGGCGGGAGAGGAGGAATACATAGGAGGAGGGGGAGGGAGGGGAGGAGGAAAAACAGGAGTAGGAGGAGGAGGGAGGGGAGGAGGAATAACAGGAGTAGGAGAAGGAGGGAGGGGAGGAGGAATACAAAGGGAGGAGGAGGAGGAGGGGGGGGAGGAGGAATAACAGGAGTAGGAGAAGGAGGGAGGGGAGGAGGAATAACAGGAGTAGGAGGAGGAGGGAGGGAGGGGAGGAGGAATAACAGGAGTAGGAGGAGGAGGGAGGGAGGGGAGGAATAACAGGAGTAGTGGAGAGAAGGAGGGAGGGAGGAGGAGAAGAACAGGTAGTAGGAGGAGGAGGGAGGAGGGGGAGGAATAACAGGAGTAGGAGAAAGAAGGAGGGAGGGAGGGGAGGAATAACAGGAGTAGGAGAAGGAGGGAGGGATAGGATATAACAGGAGTAGGAGGAGGGAGGGAGGGAGGGGAGGAATAACAGGAGTAGGAGGAGGAGGGAGGGAGGGGAGGAATAACAGGAGTAGGAGGAGGAGGGAGGGAGGAGGAATAACAGGAGTAGGAGAAGGAGGGGAGGGAGGGGAGGAAAACAGAGTAGGAGAAGGAGGGAGGGAGGGGAGGAATAACAGGAGTAGGAGAAGGAGGGAGGGAGGGGAGGAATAACAGGAGTAGGAGGAGGAGGGAGGGAGGGGAGGAATAACAGGAGTAGGAGAAGGAGGGAGGGAGGGGAGGAATAACAGGAGTAGGAGGAGGAGGGAGGGGGGAGGAATAAGGGGAGTAGGAGAAGGAGGGAGGGAGGGGAGGAATAACAGGAGTAGGAGGAGGAGGGAGGGAGGGGAGGAATAACAGGAGTAGGAGGAGGAGGGAGGGGAGGAGGAATAGCAGGAGAAGGAGGGAGGAGAGGAGGAATAGCAGGTGGAGTAGGAGAAGGAGGGAGAGGAGGAGGAATAGCAGGAGAAGGAGGGAGGGGAGGGGAGGAGAAGAAGGGAGGGAGGGGAGGAGGAATAGCAGGAGAAGGAGGGAGGGGAGGAGGAATAGCAGGAGAAGGAGGGAGGGGAGGAGGAATAGCAGGTGGAGTAGGAGAAGGAGGGAGGGGAGGAGGAGTAGGAAGAGAAGTAGGAGGAGGGGATGAGGAAAGTGAAGGAGGAAGAGGTAGAATGAGGAAAATTAACCCCTAAAGCGTGGTTCACACATAGCCGAGTCGGTGCGCGAGTCCAACACGAGTCACACTCGTCGATTATCGCCGTCGCTGGAGGCCTAGTCGGCCGCGAGTAGCAATTGATCCCGAGTCAACGAGAGTGTAACACGAGTTAACTCGAGTCAATACGAGTCAACACGTGTCTATGCAAGAGTCTGTACGAGTAACTGAGAATCAAAACGAGTATAACACGAACCAAACAGTGTCCAAATTTTGAAAAATAACGGCCACATTCCAGAGCACGCAAACAAAGAGTAGGTACGAGTCACCACGACGACGAGTGTAACACGGATCAACACGAGTGTAACAGGGTCAAAACGAATGTAACACGGGTCAACACAAGAGTAACAGGGTCAACACAAGTGTCAATATTAACAATCCTCGTACATGATTATTTATTTTCTATATTTATTTCAGCGATAATATTCATTACTATGATTTTATTTATATTTTTCTCATATTTGGGTAATGTTCACCAGAGAAATTGAGACAACTTTTTGTTTCTTGTTTTTCTGTCTATTTAATGCATCTATCTCCCTACATATAACTATGTCTTATTTGGTCTTTTTTTAGTCTATGAATTATTTCTAATATGATGGAATTGAAAATAATATTACCCTTCTAACACACAAATAATAACATGAAAAAAGAGTCAATAAAAATGTCTCCTTTGTCTTTTCAGAACCAATTAAGTCCGTCTGTCTCATAATAGTTCGTGTTTATCCCTCACTTCCCCCTCTGCAACTCGCTTTATATCTATCTATCTCTCTAATGCATCTACGTAACTCCCTTATACATTAACATAACTATGTCTTATTTGGACTTTTTGTAATCTTTGAATAATTTCTAATGCGATGGAATTGAAAAATAAAATATCCTTCCAGCACAGATAAACAATAAATAAGATAGTCTACAAAATATTTCAACCCTCCCCTCCGTCTTACTGTGCGAGGCGCCCCAGCTTCGGAGACAGAAGATTTACGTTTGATAGATTTTTTGTTTTGTTTTTTTCCCACGGTATACACAAAATGATCGGGAAATATTGTAACATGTTTTTAATTAACATTTGTGTCGTTTTTGCTGATTATGAGTTGGTGGAAACAAAAAATCTTTAATTCCATCATATCGGAAATTATTCACAGATTATATAGAAACCAAATAACATACACTTTTAAGTATGTTCAATAGTTTTGCATTATCAATAGGGTGTAGCACAAGGCTTATCAACATCATCGCTAACTATAAATATTAATTGGATGCAAAACAACACCTGGAGTCACATACATTTGATTTTGACATACAAAATACAACGTCGAAATGATAACGATAATCGACGAATCAGCAAAGAGTGTTACACGGGTTTACACGAGTCAACACGAGTTAACACGAATAACGAAGAGTTATTCAGAGTTCATCACGAGTTAACACGTATGTACACGAGTCTACACGTATGTAGGCCACAATCGTGGGTACTCCCACGTGGAGTACCCATGAGTGTGTCGAGTGTGTCGAGTAAACAAAGAGTATACACGAGGTCTGTCTACCAAGAGTGTTGAGGAGTCTCGACGAGTCATTGCCGAATAGCAAAATTTCAGCACTCGTGTTGGACTCGCGCACCGACTCGGTTATGTGTGAACCACCCTTTAAGGGTTTATGACGCGTTTTGACAGTTTACTCTGTCTATCATTAGACGATTTTATACAGTTTAGGAAGGACCGTGGGAATTAAAAGGGTACATACGGTCTGAATAAGCTCTGACTTCCATATACCCTTCGTAATATAAATACAATCATCTAATGATAGCCAGAATAAACTGGCCAAATGCGTCATAATCTTCAAGGGATTAAGAACACTTTCGATTACAGCTAATCAAAACACCAATCGGTAAATAGTTTTAAAAGTCGGTTGGATTCAGTGTTTTGCCGGAGGAGGGAATAGTCTGAATTGGGAATTACTTTACTACTAATACATCACTTTAAATTTATATATGTTTAGAGGAGGAGGACGAGAAGAAAAGGGGGATAAAGGTGGGGAGAGGAGCAGGTGGAAGACAGAAGAAGGAATGCGTCT
>CM064569.1:20723305-20745805 GCA_032716605.1 Paralithodes platypus
ACAGTAGAATAATGGCCTCTTTGGAGCAGTATGTATTGCCTTACCAGTGGTTGTCCCCTTATATTATTATTATTTTATTATATTATTATTTAAATACCACAGGAACGAAATTCCTGGGAGCGAAAGTTCACCCCCAACGAAGATCCCCCTCTTTCTACCACCTCCCTCCACATGTTACACGTCTCGTTAATCACAGTCTTCTAATATACAAATCACATTTCCTTACCCCCTGACATTCTTGAAATACCCACTAAGTATATTCAATTAGATACCAACCCTGCAGACTATAATAAGTGGGTTGTGTGTGGGTACGAGGCGATCTCAAGACACCTTAGCTCCCAGTGCACAACGAACCGGATCATGATTATGTCCGCCTGTATTAAATTATGTATTATGTTGATTTATACCATTGCCTATTTTTGTAATAATTGTATTCAGCTAACTGATCTCAATAACCATTGATGCAATGAAAATATGAATAGTCTCCTCATACAAAGGAGTAGTACAAAGGAAATCAAGCAACAACAGATCTAGTGACCCTTCTAGGTTGCTTGTCCTCCAAAACACTGAGGATCAAGTGTCCAAACAGTGGTTTAGAGTGGGTAAGGTGGCAGGACTAGCAAGTTAGTAGGGGACATATGGGTTAGTAACTGAGGGGAGGATAAAGTTATTCATTTACAAACGCAGTCAGTCGCGGGTTTGATGCGAGATATTTGTCTAGGCGGAATTTAAATGAATCAACGGTGCTGCAGTCTATAACGTCTGGGGAAGCCCATTCCACAAGTTGACAACTCGATTGAAGAAGAAATTCTTAGATTCGTGCGAGTTAAAGATTTACCAATAATTTTGCAACCGTTTCCCCGCGTGTAATTAGATTGGTCGATAGTGAAGTACTTACTACAGTTCATATTGTCGATGCCTTTGATGATTTTGAACACTTGAATTAAGTCACCTCTTAATCTGCGCTGGGTTAAAGGAAATAGATTTAATTCTCTAAGACGCTCTTCGTATGGTTTGTTCTTTAGGCTAGGTATAATTTTGGTAACTCTACGTTGAACTCGTTCTAGCTTGTTTATATCTTTTTGGTAATAAGGGCACCAGGATTGAACGCAGTATTCCAGAAGAGGGCGGACTAAGGAATTGTAAAGGGTTAGGATAACTTCTTTGGATTTATGCTCAAATGACCTGCCTATAAAGCCAATTATTTTGTTTGCCTTCTTAACAACTTCTGAACATTGTTGACTCGGTTTTAGGTTACTCGATATTGTTACTCCCAGATCAGTTTCTCTGTTTACATTCTTAAGCTGAGTGCCATTCATCGAATAGTTTGCTTTCTCATTTAGGTATCCGACATGTAGTACTTTACATTTATCCGCATTGAAACTCATTTGCCAAATTTGGGCCCAACATGACAATTTATCTAGATTGTGTTGCATATCGTCAACTTGTTCTTTTGAGAGTACGCTATTTGCAATTTTTGTATCGTCAGCAAATTTTGAGATTGTGCAGGTGAGACCCTCATCTATGTCGTTGATGTAAATTAGAAAGAGAATTGGTCCTAGTACCGATCCCTGGGGTACCCCGCTACTTACATTGGTCCATTTAGATGCCTTACCGTTTATGACTACCCTTTGCTTTCTGTTGCTGAGCCAATTTTCTATCCATTTCAACACACCGTCTTGTATTCCATGCGCTTTTAGTTTTAGCAGTAAACGTTTGTGGGAACTTTGTCAAAGGCCTTTTGAAAATCAAGGTATATAATATCTACAGCTTTACTCTCATCGTAGAGGTTGAGGATATCGTGGAAGAAGTCTAAAAGGTTTGTTAAACAGGAACGTTTTTTACGAAAGCCGTGTTGAGTATCTTTAAGTATGTTATTTTCCTCTAAGTGATTTACGAGTCTGTCTCGTATGACCGTTTCTAGCATTTTACATACAACTGATATTGGACGATAGTTACTGGGTAGGGATTTGCTGCCTTTTTTGAATATCGGTGTTACGTTGGCTAGCTTCCACTGATCAGGCATAGTTCCAGACTGCAAGGATTTATTGAATAGTAATGTCAGTGGTTTGGAGAGCTCATTCTTAGCTTCCTTTAGAACTCTAGGCGAGATTGTATCAGGTCCTGGCGTTTTATTTACCTTGAGTTTATCTAAACAATTCAATACTTCTCTCTCTGTAACGGTGATATTGCTTAGAACATCTGAATTATCAATCTGAATCGGCGATGGTGTAGGGATATCACTGAGGTCTTCTGTTGTAAAAACTGATGCAAAGAAGGTATTGAGGGCATTACTCATTTGTACTTCGTCTTTGGTGTATTCTCCTTCTTCATCGACTAACGTCCAACAGTTGAAGTAACTACTTTTTTCTTTCTGATATAACTATAGAATTCTTTCGGGTTTGTTTTACTTTGATTCGCAATATGTAACTCTAAGTCTTTTTACTTGTTTAATTAACTTTTTGGCTTTGCGTCGTAGCTCTACAAATTTCACACCCGTTCTTCGTCATTTTGTGAGGATTTTAATCTATCATTAGCAATTTTTTTAGCAAGCAGGCAGTTTGAAATATCTTTATTCCACCATTTGGGCTTATTATTATGGCCTGGACGCCGTATTTTCGATGGTATGCAGTCTTGCACTGCTTTTAGGTAAGTGGTTTCGAATAACTTCCAAGATGTATTTATGTCGTTATTGTTAATTAAAAAGCTCCAGTCAGTTTCTTTAAACATAGCTCTAAGTTTATGGAAGTTTGCTTTCTTGAAATTAGGGACTTTTTCGATGCTACTATTTGGTTCGTTACTAGTAAACTTTAAAGTGAAAGTTATCGTACGATGGTCGCTGTTACTGAATTCATCACCAACATTCAAATTCTCTATCAATTCTTCTTTTGTTGCAAGTACAATGTCAAGAACGTTATTACCACGGGTCGGCATTCGAACAAATTGATAAAGCGAACTCTCTTGCAAGTTCGTATACAAGTCATGTCCGGAGTGTGAAGTAAGAGTATCGCCCCACTTGGTCACAGGTAAATTAAAGTCGCCAAAAATTACGGTATCTTGTGAGTTACTTACATCTGCAATTTGTTCGTAAAATTTCTCGGTCAGTTTGCACTGATTGAGCTGGAGGTCTGTATATTAACGCAAGTATTATTTTGTACCTTTATTATTCTTTATTAGCACAAAAGATGTGTCGACGTTCACAATTTGAGGTTTTGACACGAGGGTCGGGTTAAGACTTTCTTTGATATAAAATAAAACGCCACCTCCATTTTATTTATTCGGCTGTTCTCAAACATTACATAACCGGGAAGTGAATACTCTGCTAAAAAGTCTCTATCTTGTGTATTGAGCCAAGATTCTGTTATGCCAATCACATCATAATTTTCTGTAAACACTAGTTCCTCTAAATCTGAAAATTTATTGCGTATGCTACGAGCGTTTGCATAGAAAACATTCAAAGTTTTGGATTTGGGATTCAAGGAACGATTATTGGTTCTGGTCGGATCTACATTTACATTCATGGCTGTCCTCGGTCGGTCGTTATCCCTGACGGTTTTGAATTTGGGTCGTGTTGGTGGAGCTTTATCCAAATTCGCGGTTCTTGACGGATTAGTATTTAATTCCTTTGTAGATTGCCGTCCTCGCTGTCTTCGGTCCTCCTTCCTGGTTGTCCTGTGCTGAGTCGATTTCTTCTCCGAAAATCCTTCACCGCATCGTTGAGAAGACGCCCAAAACACGCTGCTCCCACCTGGTTCAGATGAACTCCATCGTCCGAAAACAAATAGTCATCGTAGTAGAAATTGTCCCAGGTGTCGACGAATCCCACGTTCTCCTTCCTGCAGAGGTTTGCTAGACAACGATTTGTGCTGGTGGCTATGTTGTAAAATCGGCTCTCTACACCGAGCCGGGGGACGATTCCTGAGACGATGATCCTTGATGACTTCTCCTTAAACGACTTGATCAGCTGCTGGTACTTTAAAAGCAAATCTTCCGACCGGGTTTCGCTGTACATCGTTGGATCCAACGTGGATGACGTACATTGTATTAGCTGGGGCCAGCTTTGATACTTCGTCAACTGCTGCAACTACGTCATCCACACCACCACCAGGGATACAAAAACGCTTCCTGGTCTTAGGTGCCCTGGCGCAAAACTCTGTGAGCTGACCACGTATCATCGAGTCTCCCACGAGCTGACTTCTTCTATTTCCTCTTCGTCATCTGAGTCTGCGAGTATCTGGAAACGGTTTTGACACTCGGTAATCGGTATGTGTTTCCTGGTCTTGGGGCAAAACGTTGTTCCTCACGACACGGAAGTTGTCTTGAGGGGGAAGAGAGTCGCTATTTGTATCTTGAGTATCGGAAACATCAGCTGAAATGGCTACTGTAGGCGTTGAATTGTTGGCAGTTGACGTTGGGGCGTTGGTGGCTGCTGGAGTTGCGGTGACAATTGAAGTTGTGGCACTCCAACGTTGAGTGTTACAAACTCTTGGAGTGATTCCAGCTTCATGGTGAGGATGTTGATCTTGTTGTAGGCTTCATCTAATTTCACTGTAAAATTCTCTCGTTGCTGGCAGAGCCGGCAGACTTGAAGATCGATAGTAGCAAACATGGACTCACCAAACCTAACGGCGCAGTTCGCACAAGCGCGAGGCATGGTGACAGTCACTTTCTTCAGATCACTTCACTCACTTAAAAAACAATTCACTCACTTTACAACACTTCACTCACTTTAAAAACACTTCAATCACTTCAACCGAAAACAAATATGCTGAAATACGCAGAAATAGGTTATCAGGGGTGATAGCCTAACCGAAAACAAAAATGTTGAGATACGCAGAATTAGGCTTCCAGGGGCGATAGCCTAACCAAAAGTTTTTTTTTTTTTTAAATTGAAATACGCAATAATAGGCTACCAGCGTTGAATAGCCTAACCGAATATAATAAAATTGAAATTCGCAGAAATAGGCTACCAGGTGTGATAACCTAACCTTAAACAAATATATGTATAACAGAATATGTAACTAAATATACAATTCACCAAATAGAGATTATATAAAAATAAAGTGTGACTGCACACAAGGGGTTAATATACTGTGTCAACAGATGACCTGTAGTCACTGATGTCACTGTAGCCTAGTAAAGCAGTAGCCTACTCTTTTTAGATAAAAAAGTGTATCAGTCAAAGGTTATTACAAGATCGTGCAAGCAACAACTAAAATTACAGATATATATAGCTACAGTAGGATACTAAATACAATATCTACTAGAGTTAATAATAAAACAGATTGGCTGGCTATAGGCTAGGCTAGGTTTGGGTTAGGTTAAAAGCTTGGCAGGTTGGGTTAGGCTAGGTTAGTTTGTACAAATACCACCCTTAGCTTAAAGTAAAATCAGTCTGAGGAGAAAAAGTCAAGAATATATCTAGGGGGAAAAGATAAATGAATGCACTTAAATTTGGTACAAAATTTGCTGGAATTTAATATGTATAATCCCCCAAAAAGGTTTGTTTACAAAATGGTGTCGGCGTTAGTCCCTGTAGGCGGTTAGTTAGTAAACAATATTGTTTATTAGCAAATTAATATGCAAAGCTTTACTTACATACAAGGCAGTTAAATAGATACTTACTACAGTAGGTAATGGGTAAAATTAGGGGCTACGATTGTATATAAAATAGTAATAAGAGAGCGTTTGTTTACAAAGCAAAACAAAACAATAGATGGCGCTAGTGGCGCCCTGTCCGAGCAGGAGTCTTTTGATAAACACAAAGTTTATCAGTCAATACACAGCGAAATATCGTGCAGTGTTATTTTCTAAGCTACAGGATGGTTAAACGTGCTCTTAACCACCTTTCATGCACAAGAATGAAGAGGATGAGTAGTTAATACTCAAATTATGATCGATATCGTGAGAGCGTTGACAGAGCGTCTGCAGCGTCTGGCGGTAGCACGGGGTGAGAGAGAGAGAGAGAGAGAGAGAGAGAGAGAGAGCAGGATCAAGACCAAGCGTAAGCTGTACACTGAATCTTTAATCTTATGATTTAAGTAATTGAACAAAATGAAAACGAGATTTGTTTTATATTTTCATTAGCGGAATATACCGATGTTGATAAATTAATAATGGATAAATAACTCTTTAATTCGATTAACTATAATAATCAGATAATGACGTTTAATTATATTATCTTTTCCAGTTAAGACAGGATCTCTCACTGTAAGTTAAAATCTTCTGGAAAGAGCAAGTAATATGATCGTCATGTGGGTTAACTCCTTCCGTACCGGGAGTGCCGTCCTTTCAACTATATTTTGGCTAATTTTTGACAATTTTATTCAGTTTTTAAAGGGCCTCCAGCAATTAACAGGTCTCGGACTATCCTACTCAACCCTTTTAACTACCACAGATCATTCTGAAACTGCACAAAATCGTCTAAATATAACTAGAATAAAACTGAAAAGACGGAGGAGGAGGTGGGGATCAGGAGGTAGAAGTGTGGGAAGCCATAAAAAGAGTGAAGTTGGGGAAAGCACCAGGAACAGATGGAGTGTGTGGGGAAATGATGAGGTATGGTGGTGAGATAGTGATCGAATGGGTATGGAAAATATGCAAACTAGCATGGGAGAAGGGGAGTGCATCTGATGACTGGAAGACAGGCATACTAGTCCCCCTATATAAGGGTAAAGGGGAAAGAGGAGTGTGTGGTAACCCCTGAAGAATATGTCTTCTAAGCGTAGTAGGGAAGGTGTACAGTAGGGTAGTGATTGAGAGAGTGAGAGTGAGAACGGAAAAATGGATATGTGACGAGCAGGGCGGTTTTAGGAAGGGAAGATGATGTGTAGATCAGATTTTTACTCTGAATTGTGGTGTGGAGAAATATCGGGAGAAGCAACAAAAGGTGTATGTTGCCTTTATGAACTTGGAGAAGGCCTATGACAGAGTGGATAGAGAAGGTATGTGGAAAGAACTTAGAATATACAGAGTAGATGACAAGTTGCTGAAAGCAGAGAAGAGCATGAATGAGGGTGCAAAGGCGGCAGTACGTGTGGAGAATGAGCAGAGCAAGTTCTTTGACCTTTATGTTGGGTTGAAACAGGGGTGTGTGTCCCCGTGGTTGTTTACTGTATATATGGATGGAGTCATGAAAGAAATACAAGGAAGAGCAGTGGATGGTGGTGTATCGCTGATGAGGGAGGGAAATGAGTGGAAGCTACCTGTACTGCTGTTTGCTGATGATACAGTTTTGATGAGCGATAATGAATGGGAGTTGCAGGGTCTGATAAATGAGTTTGGAATAATGTGTGAAAAACTGAATATGAAGGTAAATGCGGGGAAGAGCAAGGTTATGGTCTTTGAAAGGGGTGAAGCGACTGAGTGTGAGGTGAAGTTAAACGGCCAGGCTATGGAGATTGTCAGCTCATTTAAGTATCTGGACAGTGTGTTGAGTAAAGATGGGACTATGGATGAAGAAGTGAGAGAGAGGGTGCAACAGGGGAAAAGGGTTGTAGGAACGCTGAAAGCAGTAAAAAAAAATAGGGTGGTCATTATGGAAATGAAGAAGTCCTTGCATGACAGTGTAGTAATCCCGACACTGACTTACGGAAGCAAAGCATGGACGTTCGAGAAGAGACTCAGACCAAGAGTGAGAGCGATGGAAATGAGTTACTTAAGAATTGCGT
Source organism: Paralithodes platypus (assembly GCA_032716605.1). Lineage (NCBI taxonomy): Eukaryota > Metazoa > Arthropoda > Malacostraca > Decapoda > Lithodidae > Paralithodes > Paralithodes platypus. The sequence continues at coordinate 20,730,976 of CM064569.1, forward strand.
GCGGAGTTACATGAAGGGATAGACATACGAATGAGGAAGTAAGAAGGAGGTGTGGTGTGGAGGTAGATGTGCTGGAAAGTGTGAAAAGGAGCACTTTGAGATGGTTCGGCCATATGGAACGTATGGAGAGCGAGAGATTGACTAAGAGGGTGTACGAGAGCAAGGTGGAAGGACAGAGAGGGAGAGGTAAATCGAAGGAGAGGTGGAAGGATGGAGTGAGGAAGTATATGGATGAAGGTGGTGCTGGCTGGGAGGAGGTGAGTCGACTGACTGGGAACAGAGGTGCATGGGGGCGGTTCGTTCGTGGCCATCCCTTCGGGGATCACGGCGTCAGGCAATAGATAGATAGATAGTCTTAAAATCGCCAAACTAACAGAACGAACTTCTTAAAACTTCAAAACAGATATGCTAAACATGAGGGTGAAGCGGGTAAAGAAAAAGCGAGTATTACCCCCTTAAAGAATAACAGAAATGTTGGCACAAACATGTCCTAATACAAGATTACAATAATGTGGGTAAGAATAGTGTGAGTTGTGTGTGAGTTTGAGATCATTTTGTATAATAGTGTTGAATTGTGCTACCCAATCCAATCACAACCCTTGAATTGGCAGCTTAGTAAGTACCACTAGATATGTTGTTGCTTGGTTTACTTTGTAGATTGTTGGATGTACTGTAATGTATGTTTTGGTGTTTCCTTGATGGTGTGTGTGTGTGTGTGTGTGTGTGTGTGTGTGTGTGTGTGTGTGTGTGTGTGTGTGTGGTGTGGTTGTGTGTGTGTGTGTGTGTGTGTGTGTGTGTGTGTGTGTGTGTGTGTGTGTGTGTGTGTGTGTGTGTGTGTGTGTGTGTGTGTGTGTGTGGTGTGTGTTGTGTGTGTGTGGTGTGTGTGTGTGTGTGTGTGTGTGTGTGTGTGTGTGTGTGTGTGTGCAAGAAAGAGCGAGGGAGCTAAGGAAATATAGTTGCAGCTTTAACCAGGTGTGGTGGTGAATGTATATTATATATATATACACACACCTCTATAAAGGTACACACCTCTATAAAGGAACACATTTCCTAGTGGATTGTAAACAAAAAAAGCTCCAATAAAAAATATAGGCAATTCCGAACAGAGCTAAGATTAAATAATGACACAATAAATATAGTCACGTTACTGAATAAAATACTAGGTGATGTGGAAAAAACAATGCCTTCATTAAAGTACAAATGGGAACAGAATTTGAGTGAAAGAAATGGAAATGGTTATTGCTAAATTGCTGCAGACCAATAATTGAAGAGAGAGAGAGAGAGAGAGAGAGAGAGAGAGAGAGAGAGAGAGAGAAAAATGGGAACTAAACATGAAATAGATGAAAGAATATTGCCTACGAATTGAATATCAGAATTGGAAAGAGAATATATAAGAACAAATATAAATAAATAGCTGGGAATATAAACGATCATATTTTAAAATATATGAAGAGAAAAAGAGAAAGAGTGGATAGAAAAATATTACCAAATATATCGAATCGGAAAAAAATGTTACAGAAAAATAAACCATCTTTTATTTTTCTATTCTTTTTTTTCTTTTTTTTTTTATGTGAGTGAGGGAGGCAAAACGCAGAACTGCCTGTAGCGAGTGCCTCTCCCAGACTTGAAAGAGTGACATGGCCAAAATCAAGGGACGTTCGAGCCAAAATGCCTGGACACACAGATTTTGAAGCAATTTAAGTCCTAGGAAGAGGGAAAGATTGATTCTGGGAGAGAGTTGTTGTTGTTGTTCCCCAGGCTGTCTGGCCGAACATACCCAAGGTCTCGAGCAAAGCCAAGGCCATAAACGAGCGCCCCCACAAAACCCTCCCTGCTTACCACTAACAAAGCCCGGGTGACCGAAGCCACTCCAAGGCAGGGAGCTGAGGAGGGTCCGGAAATGCCCGGAAAACCAATGCTCCACCCATGGCCCTGTGCTCCTCAGCAATTTTGAAGGGAAAGTTGAGGGGCAAGGGAAAAATGTGACGCTTTGGCTCCCAATCTGCCAACTTCTAGGTTGGCAGTAGGGAGGTTAATCCACGGAAAGACGCCGTCACTTGAGATCTAGAAGATATATAAGTAAAAGGAACAGTCGGAGTAAGCTATGGGTATGGCAGAGATCGCTCAGCTCTCACTCTGATAGACCAGCCCATCACCACTCTGGGAGAGAGTTCCAGAGCTCAGCTGTTGAATAGAAGAAAGTCTGAGAGTAACATTTCTCTTTTGAGTTGGAGAGTTGCACAGAGTAGGGGTAGGACTGTGTTGCAAGACGGGTACCACGTGCCCTATGTAGAGGAGAAGGTATACACTGGGAGAGCTCAGAGGAACACTGATTATTATAGTAGCGATAGAATAGCGAGAGAGATGCAACATTGCGGCGGAAATAGAGAGATTTCAGAGAGTTGGTGAGTGGACGGGAGTTAATGATTCGAAAGGCCTTCCTTTCTACTTAGTCTAGGAGTGCGGTGTGAGAGGATCCTCCTCACACATGTAAACAATACTCAATACAAGGTCGCTCCGTGCCCCTGTACAGAGCAAGAAGCTGTGCAGGGGTAAAGAAACCCTTGAGGCGGTTGAGCACACCCAGCTTCTGGGAGGCTCCCTAAGCAAGATGGTCCTTCCAAGTGAGAGCAGAAGAAAAAGAGACACCAAGAATATTGAAAGAAGATGAAGGATTGATTTTTGTATTATTGAAGTATAACGAAAAGTCCTCTGGGAGTTCTGGACGGGCAGTAAAATGGAGAAATTTGGTTTTGGAAGTATTAAAGGCAACAAGGTTTTCTCTGCCCCAATCGGAAAGAATAGTTAGATCAGCGGATAAGTGTTCAATGGCTTCATTACGTTTGTTTTTGAAGGATTGTTGGTGAAATGAGGGCCTTCAAGCAAACCCGAAAGGAACAACATGTAGGATAGCCAGTCTTCACCCACCACAACATAAGAAGAACAAGAAGCAGCCGGAAAGATCAAACATAATAGAGGAGTCAGCCCTGATTAACCCAACCAGAATAAATTAGTCACCCAATTTACCACATGCTCTAACCCATCAACAACACAGTTCGAGAATGGGAAACCTCAGCCAATCACCACTCACCTGTGTCAACCAATTACCTCCCACCTTTCAAATGAGGGTCGACGATCCAACACACTGCATTCCCCGTTTCTCCAGATTTGCATTACAACGAAAATATGTTTATGCTAATGCAACATGAACACCCCGAGGCCTACCGACATAAATGGAACTGAAAGACAACCCGGAAGACAACGGAAACATTGATATAAGATACAGGTAACGAGATCTAACCAGCAAGATATAAGAAGATTCATGTTGAACTAGGAATAAAGGTCTATCCCAGTTTACGAGAGATTTCTCAATCATTAGGCTAAGTAAATAACCATTAACGATGTATTATTATACCTTGGAAGTATACCATTATGTCAATACCAAACTTCCAAGTCTAGGCTAAGTATTTACCTCACAATAACCACGCAACCATTTCTCCCTAACCTTGTGACTTCGAGAGCGGGGAAACGAGAGTCAAATATAATGCCGCATATTACCTCTAAAAAATTAGAGAGGGGTATGCAATCCACACCTCAATACTATTCTAAAACCTTCGGGCTCAGAGTAGCTAATTAAAAGTGTTGGCTTGCCCCAATCTTCCCCTACCCATCCGGAGAGTACCGGCCTGAGGTATTCCTGAAGTCCTACCTGTGGACTGAAGTCTGAAGTCTGGGCCTCTGAACCCCTGCTCGAGCAACGCCCTACACCCCTGAAGTGCTGCTCCACGGACCCACGATCAACGTTGGCCAGACTTGTACTCTCGACCCCTGTCCTCCAAATACCCTAAGTGTCCCTGTGTATCTTACGTTGTGTTATTGTTGTTGAGGTAATAAGGTAAAATATGTGAACCGTGCTGTGTTAAGCAAGTATGTGATCTGTGCCCAAGATCATTCAGTTTTCATAAGTGTTAATCCTTCCGAACCTAATCTACCACTCGTGTTATAATTGTGATTTAACACTAAGCTTATTCCTTAATTAACCTGCCATCACACTTTTACATAGGTCATATAATTATATTCAATCAGTTACCTTGCCCCCGCGTTCACAGATTTTCCTATATATGTATTCTGTGCTGTAGTATGCGAGTTGAAGCTGCAGAGTATTTCGTGAATTTATTTCCTTCTGCAAACATTATTACCTAAAACCTATGCTCAATTTCATACTTGTTCCAATGAGAATTAATTCACTCCTCCCCTTCCCCTCTTAAACTCAGTGATATAACCACCTTTGTAATTATTTTATTAACTCGTATTACCGTTCATGTGATTACCGATGTAAGTAATCCTGATCCCTCCTGCTCAGGAATTCCAGCATTGCATAGTGTCAATTACTTAGTTCAACATCATTTCCTTACACTTCGTATATTAGTGTATGTAATTTAAAATATCTGTTAACTCGTTCAGAACTTCTATTAATACTGCTGTAAGTATTATTTAGCATAACTTCGTTGTATGCGCCCAGTTCTTCTGATTTATTTATAGATCAGTTTAATCTACTTTTACGCTTCAATTATAACAGCGTTCTCAGAGCCATTCTTGATTAACTTTGTTTATTCAATTTAGTCAGTCTCTATATCACTTTGTAGTGATTTATTCAGTACCTTAATGATTCCATATTCATTATGATTATATCTGAATTCCTAAGCTCGATTCGTTATAATTACATACGATCGCTTAACGTGAATACATGAGATAAAATAATCACGCATAGTGTATTATTCTGCGAGTCTAATTTTGTGTAAATTAATTTACTTATTCTTCTGCCCCCAGTTATTTTGAACTAATTTTGAGACTCGGCTCGTAGTTGCACTAACTATAAATTAAATTCTCAACATCTCAGTCCAGCTAATCACCTGACCTGTCTACCTTAAGTCGGAAGGTCACTTTAGGATACTTGCCTTCACACCTGGAGCACCCCCCTTTTTACCGTGTGACTCACCCCTTATACCGGAGTGTTTGTTTCACACTCAACTCTCCCCAGTTCTCCATTTGAGATTGTTTATATTTGATTACTGCATTACTTCTTTTACGGAAGACACTCGACCCCCATTGATTATTGTGTTGAGGGTTGATATTATCATATGTTTTATGTCTTTTAGTTGCTACAGGTTATTACCTTATATTTAACCACAAGTTGTTTGTACCATTCACTGATTACAAGCACCAATTCACTAACACTATATCGTCAGTGCATTGTTGTTAATACATTTCATTGCATCAGAGACTATCTGAATATATCAGATTATATTTGTACCTTGCCACTATTTACACATTACATGAAGATAGTCTATGGCTCCTCTAGCTAGACCACTCTTTAAATAAAACCCATCTGTGTATCTATATCTGTGTTGTTATTGAGTTCTGTATTATCCTAATTGAATACCTATTGTGTGTGATTAACCTGGGAACTGCCGGGAGACTCTTAAGAGTTCCCCCGGCGGACTGCGGGGAGACTCTTAAGAGTGAGTGAAAAAAAAAAATCAACTTTTGATATCGATTTTTTTTTTTTTTTTTTTGGCCCCTGGGCCATGCAACATCTCAGTCCTCTACCTCCCCTCCTTCCCCACTTTCCTCCTCTCCTTCAGTTATCACCTATTTTCCCTGTTATTCCCTTATTCTGAGGTATATTTTCGTGCTAACATTAGAAATCTGGTTGGTCATCACTGATAGCAAGCGAATGCAAGAGAGAGAGAGAGAGTATCGATCGACTGTGTCTCAGTGGCCTTGGGGGAAATTGGCGGGAAAGCAGCTTGCCTCACCCATACATTATACAACTCGCGGGCTATATCTCCGATTTTGACCATCCAAACGCTGTTTTCACTCTTTTTATTGTTGTTTCAGGTTAATACCTTTATAATCAACCCATAATAGGCGCATATGGATAAGTATTAATGCTATTAATGGTACAATTAATATTTTAGTGACGGAAACACCTCCAATACATGCGCACAGGGAGAGGTGTCTAATTACCCCCATGCGCACTTCAGAGGTTAAGAACGTGCTAGATTTGACCCTGTCAAGTTTTATCAAGGTCTATCAGTCCATATTTGGATTGTTATACAGACTATATCACGAGTTATAAATCATTATAACCCGACATAACAGTTGGATAGGGCTTTCTGGAAAACTAATTTAGTAGTGTAAGGTAGAGTCCTCTGCGTATGAATGGATTGGACTGGAGGTACAGTTGAAAAGATCGATTATGAAAATTAGAAAGAGAATGGGAGATAGGACAGAGCCCTGAGGAACACCGGAGTTGATAGGATGAGGAAGTGAGCGATGGCTGTCCACAACCGCAGCTATAGAACGGCCGGAAAGGAAATTTGAGACAAAGGCACAGATGGAGGGATAGAAACCGAAGGAGGGTAGTTTAGAAATTAGATTTGTGCCAGACTCTATCGAAGGCTCGCTCTCTTACACCCTCTTAGTCATTCTCTCGCTTCCCATACGTTCCATATGGCCGAACCATCTCAAGGTGTTCCTTATCACACTTTCCAGCACATCTACCTCCACACCACACCTCCTTCTTACTTCCTCATTCGTCTGTCTATCCCTCCATGTAACTCTGCACGCATTTCTCAAGTAACTAATTTCCACCCCTCTCACTCTTGGTCTGGGTCTCTCCACCAACGTCCACGCTTCGCTTCTGTAAGTCAGTGTCGGGATTACCACACTGTAATGCAAGGACTTCTTCACTTCCATAATGATCACCCTATTTCTTGTTACTGTTTACAGCGTTCCTTCAACCCTCTTCCCCTGTTGCACCCTCTCCCGCATTTCTTCATCCATAGTCCCATCTTTACTCAACACACTGCCCAGATATCTAAATGAACCGACTATCTCCATAGCCTAACTGTTCAACTTCACCTCACACTCTGTGGCTTCACCCCTTTCGAAGATCATAACCTTGCTCTTCCATGCATTTACCTTCAGATTCAGTTTTTCGCACACTGTTCCAAACATATATAGCAGACCCTGCAACTCCCATTCAGTATCGCTCATCAGAACTGTATCATCAGCAAACAGCAGTACAAGAAGCTTCCACTCGTTTCCCTGCCTTATCAGGATACACCAACATCCACTGCTCTTCCTTGTATTTCTTTCATGACTCCATCCATATATACAGTGAACAACCACCCAACATTCAGATCAAAGAACTCTCTCTGCTCATTCTCCACATGTACTACCACCTTTGTACCCTAATACATGCTCTTCATTGCTTTCAGGAACTTGCCATCTACTCCGTATATTCTAAGTACTTTCCACATACCTTCTCTGTCCACTCTGTCATAGGCCTTCTCCAAGACCATAAAGGCAACATACAGCTTTTGTTGCTTATCCAGATATTTCTCCACAACACATTTCAGGGTAATAACCTGATCTACACGTCCTCTTCCCTTCCTAAAACCGCCCTGCTCGTCACCTATCCATTTCTCCGTTCTCGCTCTCACTCTCTCAATCACTACCCTACTGTACACCTTCCCTACTACGCTTAGAAGACATATTCCTCGGTGGTTACCACACACTCCTCTTTCCCCTTTACCCTTATATAGGGGGACTATTATGCCTGTCTTGCAGTCATTAGGTGCACTCCCCTTCTCCCATGCTAGTTTGCACATTTTCCATACCCATTCGATCACTATCTCACCACAATACCTCAACATTTCCCCACACACTCCATCTATTCCTGGTGCTTTCCCCAACCTATAAATCTACGTTCGCTGATCACATCAAGCTTAGAGGGAGAGCGTGGTAGTCTGAGTTAAAATACGAGTTAGGCCTATAGTAGTAACAACTTAGCTCTTAAACTATTAAGGCATTGTATGTAGACCAGATATATCCCAAGTCGACTACCTACTATTTGGAGGATATACAGTATACATGCCCTTCTCCCCCTGACCCACCGACCTTAAGCTAGGTGACAGTGACCGTCCAATCAGGCGCCTTAACACCTTACGAGCGGCCTATGCGGTTTATTTATGTGTACCGCACAGCGGGGTGTTTTTAGCCAAAATAGGGCTGTTTACGTGAAATCATTTTCTCAGGCCTAAATAAGACCCAGAACGTAAAACAAATACCTATCCCTGAAAGGGCATAAACAGAGCTTTCGAATGACACCATAACGATCCTTGTATGATGGATAGTTTTCTTGCAATAACCGTGCAACGCGAGTGCAAAAAGCAGGTAATTCGGTACTTTCAGTACATAATTGAGTATGTAGCGAGTGAGAGAGGGAGGAGGGAGCTGAGATTTGTGTCAGTAGGTTCGCCGCGGTGGTCTGGAGCAGTCATACGCTCGCTAGTCTCCTGCCACCACTTGTCTCTCTCTCTCTCAGCCACATTACGTGCTGAAATTGCCACTCGAGTTATGTCGAGCGCCGCCACATAGTCCAGCTTTTTTTAACTCGACTTATGTTGCTCGCCGCTAAATAAGGGTTAAAGGGGTAGTACTCGCTTTTTCTGAACCCCCTTGTTTAGCATATTAGTTTTGATATTTTAAGACGTTTGCCCCATTAGTTTGTTGATTTTAAGTCCTTTCACTCCATTTCTTTGTCAATATTAAGACCTTTCGTGCCCTTTAGATGTCAATTTTATTCCTGGCGAGCGATAGCGAGCCTGTAATTGTGGAGGAACCGGCCTTCAGCCGTGACATTTTTCTACCGAAAAATGTACACATTTATCTCGAAGGGGGATCTAGTGGATGTTTTTTTTTAAATTTGATGGAGGTCTATGGTGGAAACTAAAAAATAACTGAATATATGATAAATAGACAAAAACAAAAAAAAATGCTGTCCCCTAAACTTAGGTGACAGTGACCGTCCAATCAGGAACCTTAAGACCTGACCTAGGACCGCCATAAACACTGCAATGGTCAACCTCTCTCTCTCTCTCTTTGATCATTCGTTATTGAAAGACTGAAATTAAATAATATAGTTTTATAAAACAAGTAATTAAGAATACTTGGCTTTGATAATTTCCCCTTTAAATAACCTCCCTTACCCCACCACCACCACCAAATGAGAGAGAGTACAAAGGAGTACAAAGGAGTACACAGGAAATCAAGCAACAACAGGTCTAGTGACCCTTCTAGGCTGCTTGTCCTCCAAAACACTGAGGATCAAGTGTCCAAACAGTGGTTTAGAGTGGGTAAGGGAACATTGGAAAGGGAACTACTGCCCTAGAACTAATGTCCGTGGCAGGATTAGGAAGTTAGTAGGGGACAGATGGGTTAGTAACTGAGGGGGGATAAAATAAAGTTATTCATTTACAAACTCAGTCAGTCGCGGGTTTGATGCGAGATATTTGTCTAAGCGGAGTTTAAATGAATCAACGGTGCTGCAGTCTATAACGTAAGTCTATAACGTATAAGAGAGAGAGAGAGAGTGAGAGAGTAAGAGAGAGAGAGAGAGAGATGTGGAGCTAGAACAATGCCTTGATAGATAGTATTTAGCATATAAGAATTGCATTGAATGAACAGTGTATCTTCATGTATCATAATGTATTCCTTTACACAGAAGACATGGGAAGGAAATACATTCACTAATGAACAAAATATCCTTAATCCCTTCTGTGTAGGTGCCGTTCTTTTCACTTTATTCTGGCTACTATTAGACGATTATATTCAGTTTAAAAAGGGCCTCCAGCATTTAACAGGCTTGGAACTATCTCACTTAACCCTTATTACTATCACAGATCCTACGTAAACTGCACAAAAGCGTCTAAATATAACTAGAATAAAATACAAAAGACGTCATCGGTAATGAAGGGGTAATGAAGGTAACCTTAGTGTGTCCTCTATCTATGTGAAATTTATATCAATAAGTTTTGAACGATTTGGATTGAGTTACTTTGAGGAAGGACATTTGGGGGTAGCACTCGCTATTTCTTGACCCTCTTCTCCCTCATGTTTAGCATATTAGTTTTGAGGTTTTAAGACGTTCGTTCCGTTAGTTTGGCGATTTTGAGACCTTTCGCCATTTGTTTATCAATATGAAGACCTTTTGTACCCTTTAGGTGTCGACATTTTTTCTGGCGAGCGATAGCGAACATCTAATTTACCTTGAAAGGGGGTCTAGTGGGTGTTTCTTCAAGTTTGATGGAGGTTTGGCGAGGAAACTAAAAAATAAATAAATAGATAAATATCTAGACCAAAAAACAAGCACTACCCCCTTGCTGTGGGGAGATTGTAGGCACCAATCGATCAGGGCTAGACCCAGGTGAGGTTATAGGCATGTGATAAAGAGTCGCTGGAACTCCTGTTTCATTTGTTTGGCCTCTCTTACTGATTTTCTTTGTGCCTCATTTACACTGAGAGCAATCCAGCTAGCTCTCACAAACACCTCCTCCTCCTATCCACTTCACTACACTAAACATGCACACCACACTTCATTCCTCCACACCAAAATTAAAAAAAACAAAATGATGAATTGTAGCCCAGCCTCGGAGTCCCCAGGGGGGGGGGGGGGGGGGACGGACCATAAATGCCCCCTCACCCGACCGACCATCCCCTGACGACCCCACACAATTAGCTGGACCTCGGCCTGTTACTCTTTCTATTAATTTCTGCAACATTCGCGGACTTTCCTCTAACTTTCACTCTGTTGAGCACCATCTCTCCTCCTACAAACCTGATCTTCTCTTCCTCACCGAAACTCAGGTGTCTGTAGCAACATCCAGCAACCCCTTCTCTGTATCCTCCTACTTTCTCTATCCTTGTTTCAAAGCCAAATGCAGATGTTGTGCATATGTGCACAACAAACTCACTTGCTCTCGTGTTCCCGATTTCGACTCCTCTGAATTCTCAAATTTATGGCTCAAACTTTCCTGTCATTCTCTTACTAAATATTTCTGTGCTGTCTATCTTTCTCCTAACTCTACCAACTTTCCCAAATTCTTTGACTATCTAAACTCTACAGTGGAACACATTCTATCCATTTCTCCTTTCTCAGAAATCTCCATCTTAGGAGATTTCAACGTTCACCACCGCCATTGGCTCTCCTCTCACACTACTGATCCACCTGGTGAACAAGCCTACGTCTTTTCTATCCTAAATGACCTAGAGCAGTTAGTTCCCCCCTGGGGGTTAGGGAATAGAATATGCCCCACGTGCCTTCTGCGTGTCGTAAGAGGCGACTAAAGAGGTTGGGTCGGTGGGCTTGCGACCCCCACCCGGAAAAAATATCGAAGCAAGGAAAAACGAACGAACAGCCTCGGATGCGGACGGAACCAACGTTGACGAACCACGACCGACTAAGGACATGCCTTCGGACATTCTGAGAATGGCTACGTGGAATGTTAGTGGCATGAATGATGGCACAAAAGAGAGAGAGGTTCTGGAAGTGTTAGTGAATGCCAGGCTGGATGTATGTGGAATGACAGAGACCAAATGGAAAGGTTCAGATGTGAGAGAGTGGGAGTGTGGAATGGGTGTGTGTGCTGGAGTGAGTGAAGGAACAGCGAGAGAAGGTGCATGTTTGTTTGTAAGTAGCAAATGGAAGGAATGTGTAAGAGAGTATGGGTCTGTGGATTCAAGGATTGTGTGGGTGAGAATGAAAGTAGGAATACAAACGTGGGTGATTGTATGCGTGTATGCCCCGACAGAGGATATACTTGAAAGAAAGAAAGAGAAGTTCTGGATGAATGTGGAGGCGTGCCTGGAGAAGTTTGACAAGAACGAAAGAATATTTCTGATTGGGGATATGAATGGTAAGGTGGGTGATAGGAAAGTTGAGGGAGTGGTGGGAGGGTGGGGGGTACCATCAGAGGTGAATGGGAATGGTAGTGCACTTGTGGACGTATGTGTGGGGAGGAGGCTGTGGATAGCCAACACCTTCTTCCGACACAGAATGATCCACAGGTACACGTGGAAACGGATGTTGACGATGAAGGATAAGACAGTGGTGGAACGAAAGTCATTGATTGATTATGTATGTGTGGAAGAACGAATGAAGAAATCTGTGATGGATGCTAGGGTGTATAGGGGTATTGGAGGGGGTCTGTCTGATCATTATGTAGTGGTAGCTAAGGTTAGGATACAAAAGAAGTGGGTGAGGAGAGCGGGAGGGAGGCGAGAGGAGGGTGGAATGGTGAGGAGGGTGGAGAGGTTGCAGGAGGAGGAAATCAGGGAGGAGTACAGGAGAGCAGTGGAAAGACGACTAGGTGGGTTCGACCTGGAAGTTATGGAGGAAGTGGAGGAGATGAGCAAGGTATTTAAGGATGAGATCTGTGCAGCATGTGAGGAGGTGTGTGGAGTGAGGAGAAGAGGGAGGGGAGTGAAAGGTACAGCATGGTGGACAGAAGAGGTACGAATAGCTGTGGAAGAAAAGAAGAAGAAAGCATATAGAGAGTGGTTGGGTAGCAGAGGGAATGAAGATTCCGAGAGACAGAAACGAGCGAGGTACGTGGAGAGTAAGAGGGTGGTGAAGAGAGTAGTGAAGGAAAGTAAGAGAAGAGTAGATGAGGAATTTGGAAGGAATCTGAGTGTAAAATGGAGGGAGAGTAAGAAACTGTTCTGGAAAGAAGTCAAGAAAGTTAGGGAAGGTAGCAAGGGAAACAGTAAGGGTGTGAAAGATAAGAATGGGAGAATGCTAGCCGAGAAGCAAGAGAGAGTCGAAAGATGGAGGGAGTACTTCAGTGAGTTGCTAAATGGAAGGAATGAAGAGCCAGCAAACATAGCTGGATATGGTATGGGAGGGAGAAGAAGAGAAGTAGTGGAGGAGGAGGTGGGGATCAGGAGGTCAGAAGTGTGGGAAGCCATGAAAAGAGTGAAGTTGGGGAAAGCACCAGGAACAGATGGAGTGTGTGGGGAAATGTTGAGGTATGGTGGTGAGATAGTGATAGAATGGGTATGGAAAATGTGCAAACTAGCATGGGAGAAGGGGAGTGCACCCGATGACTGGAAGACTGGCATAATAGTCCCCCTATATAAGGGCAAAGGGGAAAGAGGAGTGTGTGGTAACCACCGAGGAATATGTCTTCTAAGCGTAGTAGGGAAGGTATACAGTAGGGTAGTGATTGAGAGAGTGAGAGTGAGAACGGAGAAATGGATAGGCGACGAGCAGGGAGGTTTTAGGAAGGGAAGAGGATGTGTAGATCAGATTTTTACCCTGAATTGTGTTGTGGAGAAGTATCTGGAGAAGAAACAAAAGGTGTATGTTGCCTTTATGGACTTGGAGAAGGCCTATGACAGAGTGGATAGAGAAGGTTTGTGGAAAGTACTTAGAATATACGGAGTAGAGGGCAAGTTGCTGAAAGCAGTGAAGAGCATGTATGAGGGTGCAAAGGCGGCAGTACGTGTGGAGAGTGAGCAGAGCGAGTTCTTTGACCTGAATGTTGGTTTGAAACAGGGGTGTGTGATGTCCCCGTGGTTGTTTACTGTATATATGGATGGAGTTATGAAAGAAATACTATCAAGAGCAGTGGATGTTGGTGTATCGCTGAAAAGGGAGGGAATTGAGTGGAAGCTACCTATACTGCTGTTTGCGGATGATACAGTTCTGATGAGTGATAATGAATGGGAGTTGCAGGGTCTGGTAAATGAGTTTGGAACAGTGTGCGAAAAACGGAATTTGAAGGTAAATACGGGGAAGAGCAAGGTTATGGTCTTCGAAAGGGGTGAAGTCACAGAGTGTGAGGTGAAGCTGAACGGTCAGGCTATGGAGATCGTCAACTCTTTTAAGTATCTGGGCAGTGTGTTGAGTAAAGATGGGACTATGGATGAAGAGGTGCGGGAGAGGGTACAACAGGGGAAGAGGGTTGTAGGAACGCTAAAAGCAGTAACAAAAAATAGGGTGGTCAGTATGGAAGTGAAGAAGTCCTTGCATGACAGTGTGGTAATCCCGACACTGACTTACGGAAGCGAAGCATGGACGTTGGTTGAGAGACTCAGACCAAGAGTGAGAGCAGTGGAAATGAATTACTTAAGGAGTGCGTGCGGAGTTACATGGAGGGATAGACAGACTAATGAGGAAGTAAGAAGGAGGTGTGGTGTGGAGGTAGATGTGCTGGAAAGTGTGAAAAGGAACAACTTGAGATGGTTCGGCCATATGGAATGTATGGAAAGCGAGAGAATGACTAAGAGGGTGTATGAGAGCGAGGTGGAGGGACAGAGGGGGAGAGGTAGACCGAATATGAGGTGGAAGGATGGAGTGAGGAAGTACATGAACGAAGGTGGTGCTGGTTGGGGGGAGGGGCGTCGACTGACTGGGGACAGAGGTGCATGGGGGCGGTTCGTTCGTGGCCACCCCTTCGGGGATCACGGCGTCAGGCAATAGATAGATAGATAGATAGATAGTTAGTTCAGCAACCCACCCGTATCCCGGATCGCATCGGAGATCGGCCCAACATTCTTGACCTGTTTCTAACTTCTAACCCTTCTTCTTATACTGTCGATCTTTTCTCTCCTTTGGGCTCCTCCGACCATAAACTTATCTCTGTCACCTGTCCTATCTCTCCAGTACAGCCACCTGCTCCTCCTAGCCGGCGGCGCTTGTGGCACTTTTGCGCTGCCGACTGGCAGGCTCTTCGGCAGTACTTCTTTGATTCCCATGGAATGATTTCTGCTTCCATGGCCGAGGACCCTCGGAGAGTGCTGAACGCATTACCGAGGTAATCCTATCGGGCATGGAAGCATACATTCCATTCTCTTTCTCTCAGACTAATGCTAAAAAATCTTGGTTTACTCACGCCTGTTCTACTGCTGTCCGCAATAAGGAGGAAGCATTCAAACGATACCGACGCCTTAAAACTCAAGACTCATTCTTCATATGTTT
>CM064569.1:20750805-20755805 GCA_032716605.1 Paralithodes platypus
GTCCCTTACTCTCGGGTTAGCTATCTCTACTAGAATTAAGTCCTGACCACCTCGCTGGGATCGTAAGGTCTGTGTGGTCAGTGTATCTATGTAAATATATGTACATCTCCTTCCCTCCACCAGACACATACTGCTCACATTTTACACTGCAGACCATTTATTTTGGACTATGGTTTGGCTCTTCACTTCTCTCACCATAGCACTCACTCTCACTCACGCTCTCTCTCTCTCTATCTATCTATTTCTCTCTCCCCCTCCAGACACCACATACTGCTCCCATTTTACACCTCTGACCTTTTCTTTAGAACTATGGCTTGGCTGTTCACTACTCTTACCATAACAGTGTAATATAACAAGACGCCACACTTAAGGGGAGTCAGACCGTTTAGAACTATGGCTTGGCTGTTCACTGCTCTTACCATAACAGTGTAATATAACAAGACGCCACACTTAAGGGGAGTCAGACCGTTTAGAACTATGGCTTGGCTGTTCACTACTCTTACCATAACAGTGTAATATAACAAGACGCCACACTTAAGGGGAGTCAGACCGTTTAGAACTATGGCTTGGCTGTTCACTACTCTTACCATAACAGTGTAATATAACAAGACGCCACACTTAAGGGGAGTCAGACCGTTTAGAACTATGGCTTGGCTGTTCACTACTCTTACCATAACAGTGTAATATAACAAGACGCCACACTTAAGGGGAGTCAGACCGTTTAGAACTATGGCTTGGCTGTTCACTACTCTTACCATAACAGTGTAATATAACAAGACGCCACACTTAAGGGGAGTCAGACCGTTTAGAACTATGGCTTGGCTGTTCACTGCTCTTACCATAACAGTGTAATATAACAAGACGCCACACTTAAGGGGAGTCAGACCGTTTAGAACTATGGCTTGGCTGTTCACTACTCTTACCATAACAGTGTAATATAACAAGACGCCACACTTAAGGGGAGTCAGACCGTTTAGAACTATGGCTTGGCTGTTCACTACTCTTACCATAACAGTGTAATATAACAAGACGCCACACTTAAGGGGAGTCAGACCGTTTTTCTGGACCCCCTTCTCCCTAATGTTTACCCCACTAGTTTTGAGATTATAGGACGTTCGGCCCATTAGTTTGGCGATTTTAACACCTTTCCCCCCATTTCGTTGTCAATGTTAAGACCTTTCGTGCCATTTAGGTGTCGATTATTTCCTGGCGAGCGATAGCGAGCCTGCAATTTTAAGAGGAACCGGCCTTGGGCCGGGACATTTTTCTACCAAAAAATGTACAAATTTACCTTGAAGGGGGGTCTAGGGGGTGTTTTTCTAAGCTTGATGGAGGTCTAGGGAGGAAACTAACAACATATATGAATAAATGAATTAACTTAATAGACCAAACAAACGGTCAGTCTCCCCTTAACTACTTTATTTGGTGATTATTAAGGGGGGATGGGCGTATTAAGGGGGGATGGGCGTATTAAGGGGGGATGGGCGTATTTGTCTCCTCATTTGTGTATCTGTTCATTATGTTTCTAGTTTCCTCCCTAGACATGCATCAAGCTTAAACAAAAACAAAACTCCCAAAGCCCTCCTCCAAGAAACATTTGTACATTTATATATTTTTAGAGATAAAAATTTCCCGGCCGAAGTCCGATTCTTTTTAAATTACTGGCTGCTATCGCACGCCAGAAAAAAAAGCGACACCTAAATGACAAGAAAAGTCTTAATATTGACAAAGAAATGTAACGAAAGGTCTTAAAGTCGCCAAACTAATGGGCCGAATGTCTCATAATATGCAAACTAATAGAGGTAAACATGAGGAAGAAGGGGCTCAGAAACACGACCCATATAACGAGACCCCACATTTATATTGTGATGATATTACAGTGTAGTATAATATATCAATTCACTTATAATTTATAGTGTGGTGATATTACAGTGTAGTATAATATATCAATTCACTTATAATTTGACTTTGTGACGATTAAAAGAGCCCACCTCGCTTTTTTTCTCTTTCTCTACGTCTCTCTTTGGCTTGTATCCATTCGGCCCCATTCAGCCTACTGTTTTAAGATTTTTTTAAATGTTCCTGGCGAGTGGTAGCGAGCCAGCATATATATATATATATATATATATATATATATATATATATATATATATTTTGTTTTACAGCAAGCTAAATTTGTACATTTTTCGATAGAAAAATGTCACCGGCGAAGCCGGATGTCTCCATACAATGCTGGCTCGCTATCGCTCGCCAGGAAGAAATCGACACCTAGATGGGGATAAACGTCTTAAAACAGTTGGTTGAATGGGGCCGAATGGATACAAACCAGGGAAAGAGAGAAAAAGAGAGAAAGATAAAGAAAGCCGATGACCCCCCTTAAACAGTGCAGTAAACCAGGACACCTCACTTACAACTCTATTTTGTGATGATTGATTTTTCTATGTGAGTGAGGGACACAAAAATCAGAACTGGCTGTAACGAGTGCCTCCCCCAGAGTTGTAAGAATGACAGGGCCAATATCAAGGGGCGTTCGAGCCATATAGCCTAGACACACGGAATTTGAAGCAATTTAAGTCATAGGAAGAGGGAAAGACTTATTCTGGGAGATTTCCAGAGCTCGGCAGTTTAGTAGAAGAAAGGCTGAGAATAACGTTTCACTCTTGGGATGGAGAGTTGCATAGAGTAGGGGTGGGATTGTGTTGCAAGACGGGTACTACGTACCCTACATAGAGGAGGTGGTATACATTGGGGAAGCTCTGAGGAACATTGATTATTGTAGTACCGATTAAATCGCGAGAAAGATGCAACATTGCGGCGAAGAAAGAGAAATTGCAGAGAGTTGGTGAGTGGACGGGAGTTAATAATACGAAAGGTTTTCCTTTCTACTTTGTCTAGGAGTGAGGTGTGAGAAGATCCTCCCCACACATGTGAACAATACTCAATACAAGGACGCACTGTGTCCGTGTACAGAGCAAGAAACTGCGCAGGGGTAAGGAACCCATTGAGGCGGTTGAGTACACCCAGCTTCTGGGAGGCTGCCTTACCAAGACTGGTAATTTGATCCCTCTAAGTGAGAGCAGAAGAAAAAGAGATACCGAGAGAAGATGAATATAAATAAATATTCAGCAGATAATTCCTGTTGACCATATTGCTCAAGTCATCCTTAAAAACGAACCATTTTTCCTTAGCAAGAGTTAGAACTATCAAGGGGATTCTTTGGCTCACAGATTACTATTCTATGTTTACCTGTTCTGAGATTGTTCTCCTCCTCCTCCTCCTTCATCTTGCTTCTTCTCCTGTTCTCCTGCTATTTCTTCTTCTTCTTCTTTTTCTTGTCTTCCTAATTTTCTTCCATTCTCACCTTCTTCCTCCTCCTCTTCTTCTTGCTTCTCCTCTGCCTCCTCCTCCTCTTCTCACTGTATTATTTTTTCTTGTTTCTCTTCCTTCTCCCCTCCCCCTGTCGCTCCTCCTCCTCCATTTCTTACTCTTCTTCTTCCTCCTCCTCCTCCTTGTCTTTCTTCCTCCATCGACTACTGCTTCTCTTCATTATCCATATTCCTCATCCTGCTCTGATTGTTTAAGGGGAAGTATTTGTTGTTCTGTACCCCTTTCTCCTTCATGCTTAGCCCCATTAGTTCTCAAATGTTAAGACTTTCGACCATTTCTTTGTAAATCTTAAGACCTTTCGTGTCATTCAAGTGTCGATTATTCCCTGGCGAACGATAGTGAGCCAGGAAATAATCAACACTGTAATCGGTAGGGAAATTTTTCTACCGAAAAATGTACTTATTTATCTCGAAGGTGGTCTTGAGGAATGCTAATTTTATTAAGCTTGATTGAGGTCTAGGGAAGAAACTATAACACATGTACAGTATATACCGGTAACACATAAACTATAACACATGTACAGTATATACCGGCAACAATGAAACTATAACACATGTACAGTATATACCGGCAACAATGAAACTATAACACATGTACAGTATATACCGGCAACAATGAACACAAATATTAATAATGAATATATACAGGGTAGCTAAAATAACGTCCCCTTGGTTCACTTTTTGGGCAATTTTTTCATGTATTCATAATTTTTCTAGTCTCCTCCCTAGACCTCCATCATATTAAACAAAAAAAACATCCATTAGATCCCTCTTCTAGACTAATTTGTACATATTTTGGTAGAAAAATGTCCCGGCCGAAGGCCGGTTCTTCCGACATTACAGGCTCACTATCGTTCGCCAGGGAAAAAAATCGACACCTAAATAGCACGAAAGGTCTAAATATTGACGACGCAATGGGGCGAAAGGTCTTAAAATCGACTAACTAATGGGGCAAACATCTTGACATCTGAAAACTAATGGGGCTAAACATGAGGGAGAAAGTGATCCAGAAAAGCGGCCCATCTCCCCTTAATGTGTCTATTTCTACTCTCGATAATTTTGTGCTTCTAGTTTTACCATTTATTCTTCTTTATCTTATGTTTTCTTCTTCAGATTAGGAAGGGCATATGGAAGTCAGAGGGTGTCTATTTCTACTCTTGGTAATTTTTGTACTCTTAGTTTTACCCTTTATTCTTCTTTATCTTCTGTCCTTCTTATGTTTACTCTTTCGTGGGAGCGATAGCGAGGACGAGAGAGCGATAGGGATTAACCCTCTGAGGATCTATGAACCACTCATTTTCTGTTTTGGCTATTATTAGACGATTTGTTCAGATTAGGGAGGGCATATGGAAGTCAGAGGGTGTCTATATCTACTTTTCAGATTAGGGAGGGCATATGGAAGTCAGAGGGTGTCTATATCTACTTTTCAGATTAGGGAGGGCATATGGAAGTCAGAGGGTGTCTATATCTACTTTTCATTATTTGTTTTACCCCTTTGGTTCTTCATCTTATTTCCCGCTTTTATTATTTCTATTCTTCCTCGTTTTTGCTCCTAGTATTTCCGCTTTTTCTACTTTATCATATTTCCCTCTTATGGTATTTACACTCTTATTT
>CM064569.1:20758305-20856393 GCA_032716605.1 Paralithodes platypus
GTAGGGGTTGTAGGAGGTTGTAACGTTTATCAGCAGGTTGTGGGGTGGTAGGGGTTGTAACGTTTATCAGCAGGTTGTGGGGTGGTAGGGGTTGTAGGAGGTTGTAACGTTTATCAGTAGGTTGTGGGGTGGTAGGGGTTGTAGGAGGTTGTAACGTTTATCAGTAGGTTGTTGGGTGGTAGGGGTTGTAGGAGGTTGTAACGTTTATCAGTAGGTTGTGGGGTGGTAGGGCTTGTAGGAGGTTGTAACGTTTATCAGTAGGTTGTGGGGTGGTAGGGGTTGTAGGAGGTTGTAACGTTTATCAGTAGGTTGTGGGGTGGTAGGGGTTGTAGGAGGTTGTAACGTTTATCAGCAGGTTTTGGGGTGGTAGGGGTTGTAGGAGGTTGTAACGTTTATCAGCAGGTTGGGGGGTGGTAGGGGTTGTAGGAGGTTGTAACGTTTATCAGTAGGTTGTTGGGTGGTAGGGGTTGTAGGAGGTTGTAACGTTTATCAGTAGGTTGTGGCGTGGTAGGGGTTGTAGGAGGTTGTAACGTTTATCAGCAGGTTGTGGGGTGGTAGGGGTTGTAGGAGGTCGTAACGTTTATCAGTAGGTTGTGGGGTGGTAGGGGTTGTAGGAGGTTGTAACGTTTATCAGTAGGTTGTGGGGTGGTAGGGGTTGTAGGAGGTTGTAACGTTTATCAGCAGGTTGTGGGGTGGTAGGGGTTGTAGGAGGTTGTAACGTTTATCAGTAGGTTGTTGGGTGGTAGGGGTTGTAGGAGGTTGTAACGTTTATCAGCAGGTTGTGGGGTGGTAGGGGTTGTAGGAGGTTGTAACGTTTATCAGCAGGTTGTGGCGTGGTAGGGGTTGTAGGAGGTTGTAACGTTTATCAGCAGGTTGTGGGGTTGTAGGAGGTTGTAACGTTTATCAGCAGGTTGTGGGGTGGTAGGGGTTGTAGGAGGTTGTAACGTTTATCAGCAGGTTGTGGGGTGGTAGGGGTTGTAGGAGGTTGTAACGTTTATCAGTAGGTTGTGGGGTGGTAGGGGTTGTAGGAGGTTGTAACGTTTATCAGCAGGTTGTGGGGTGGTAGGGGTTGTAGGAGGTTGTAACGTTTATCAGCAGGTTGTGGGGTGGTAGGGGTTGTAGGAGGTTGTAACGTTTATCAGTAGGTTGTGGGGTGGTAGGGGTTGTAGGAGGTTGTAACGTTTATCAGTAGGTTGTGGGGTGGTAGGGGTTGTAGGAGGTTGTAACGTTTATCAGCAGGTTGTGGGGTGGTAGGGGTTGTAGGAGGTTGTAACGTTTATCAGCAGGTTGTGGGGTGGTAGGGGTTGTAGGAGGTTGTAACGTTTATCAGCAGGTTGTGGCGTGGTAGGGGTTGTAGGAGGTTGTAACGTTTATCAGTAGGTTGTGGGGTGGTAGGGGTTGTAGGAGGTTGTAACGTTTATCAGTAGGTTGTGGGGTGGTAGGGGTTGTAGGAGGTTGTAACATTTATCAGTAGGTTGTGGGGTGGTAGGGGTCGTAGGAGGTTGTAACGTTTATCAGTAGGTTGTGGGGTGGTAGGGGTTGTAGGAGGTTGTAACGTTTATCAGTAGGTTGTGGGGTGGTAGGGGTTGTAGGAGGTTGTAACGTTTATCAGTAGGTTGTGGGGTGGTAGGGGTTGTAGGAGGTTGTAACGTTTATCAGCAGGTTGTGGGGTGGTAGGGGTTGTAGGAGGTTGTAACGTTTATCAGTAGGTTGTGGGGTGGTAGGGGTTGTAGGAGGTTGTAACGTTTATCAGTAGGTTGTGGGGTGGTAGGGGTTGTAGGAGGTTGTAACGTTTATCACCAGGTTGTGGGGTTGTAGGAGGTTGTAACGTTTATCAGTAGGTTGTGGGGTTGTAGGAGGTTGTAACGTTTCAGCAATAGCTCTTGCCATGTTTACACAGGTAATGATAAGAATAGGAAAATAGATGGGTATTCAACTCTGCGTAAGCAGAGTTTGGTATCCCCCCCCCCCCCCCCCGTATAGTGGGTACCACACAACAAAAATGTCTGTCATCATCGTCGTCGTTGTCCGTCTGTCTCGGAACTCCTCCTAGACCGTTGGACGGATTTTCACCAAATTTCACACTAACATTTGTTGCGTGAATGCGAACGTCAGTCAAAAATGATTTTTTGAATTTATGCAAAAGTTATGATTTTAGGTACAAAATATGGTTTTACCCCCCCTCCTCCCCCCTCCTGGACATCACCCCCCCCCCCCAGATATGATGGCATTATTTGTGTGTGAGCCCCTTCGGGGCTCACACACTAAGAATGCATTCGTTCTGGGGGCGAAAACATCTCGCTCCGCATTTGCTAGGTTAAGTTAGTTTAGTTGGCATTAGAAGTGATGGTAGTAATAGTGGGATAGATGGTGATAGTAGTGATGATGGTGATAATAGTAGTGATGATGGTTGTAGTTGTATTGATGATGATGATAGTAGTGATGATGATAACAGTAGTAGATATGATGGTGACAGTCGTAGATATGATGGTGACAGTACTACAGTGCATTCATTCGACATATATCGACAGGCCCCGCCCACTTCCCCAACCGTTATCATACGGCTGGCATGACTGTGCGAGGTATGGGTGTCCAACAGGGTTACCAAATCAGCACAAAAATATTATTTAATCTGTTTGCAGAAGTAACTAGAAGAATTCAAACTAGTAAATGCCTACATAATATTGCTAGAATTTTTACTCCAATATTGATAACATGTGCTAAAAGATTCAGAGTATAGCCAGCATTCTTATTGCTAGGTGTAAAATATTGCCGCTAGATCAAGTCAATATTTATTTATCAATTTAAATTATTAAAAATGGCCTACAAAGCCATCTACCTTTCTACATCAACGAGTGAGAAAGAAATGTTAAGACTGGAGCCTGTCTTTAACAGCTCCATTCCCTTGTTCAAGTAAATACTTTAGATCTAGCGGTAAGGTAGCTACATTGGCAACGCCGGTGTCTTCTCTCTCAACTGTCAATGCGCTGTCATTCAAACGTCAGTTCAGTTCCCTCCCGTCTTCTGAAGGGGGAAGATGGCGTCTCCTGCCCATACCCCTGGCAGACCTGCTGGTTCTCCCCGACTTGTCAGTCAAGCCAGGAATATTGTATTAAATGTATTCAAGTATTTTGATAAGGAGAAAACTGAGCC
This sequence comes from Paralithodes platypus, assembly GCA_032716605.1. Lineage (NCBI taxonomy): Eukaryota > Metazoa > Arthropoda > Malacostraca > Decapoda > Lithodidae > Paralithodes > Paralithodes platypus. Next base: position 20,761,459 of record CM064569.1, read on the forward strand.
AGTTGATGTGGTGGTGCTCCTCGTGGTACACCCTGGAAACGTCATTATTGACGGCTAAATGAATCACAAAACTATGATCTACACAAGTTGACTGATCAGTCAAAATTTAATCACTTCACAATATGAGAGAGAGAGAGAGAGAGAGGGGGAGGGAGACTGAGGCACACACACAAGGGAGGGAGAGGCATTAAGGTACCCTATACAACTAAAAGCAGTTGCTCGCTAGGCCTAGCTTAATAATTGTCTACCTCTGCTCTGCCCAAGTAGACGAGGTAAAACAATGGTAATGGAGTTTACTTTTCTGTACAATGGCATATGGTAATATTGTATAGTAAAGAGTAACTGCAAATATGCATGTATTAAAGCGCTCTTACATCGTATAATTAATTTTACTTGGAGCTCTTAGCTCCGTGGTAAGGTGACAAGTGACTTGTCCGAGATTGCGGTATGATAAGCTCTACTTCGTCTACGGCGCTGGTGGAAGCGGGCGGGGCCTGTCGATATATGTCGAATGAATGCACTGTAGTAGTAGTGATGATGGTCATAATAGTAGTGATGATGGTGACAAGTAATGATGATTGTTGTAGTGATAATGATGACAGTAGTGATGATGGTAGTGAAGATGGTATGAGTATTAGTGTTGATGGTGAGTGTTGATAGTGAGATGATGGTGAAAGTTGTAATGGTGATGATGGCAGTAGTAGTGCTGATGGTGATAGGATACATGATGGTAATACTTGTGACAGTAGTAATGAGGATGGTTATAGTAGTAGTGGTGATGTTAACAGTAGTAATGATGATTGTAAGATGGTACAAAGGAGTACAAAGCAAATCAAGCAACAACAGATCTAGTGACCCTTCTAGGTTGCTTGTCCTCCAAAACACTGAGGATCAAGTGTCCAAACAGTGGTTTAGAGTGGGTAAGGGAACATTGGAAAGGGAATTACTGCCCTGGAACTAATGTCCGTGGCAGGATTAGGAAGTTAGTAGGGGACAGATGGGTTAGTAACTGAGGGGTGGATAAAATAAAGTTATTCATTTACAAACGCAGTTAGTCGCGGGTTTGAAGCGAGATATTTGTCTAGGCGGAGTTTAAATGAATCAACGGTGCTGCAGTCTATAACGTTTCGGGGAAGCCCATTCCACAAGTTGACAACTCGATTGAAGAAGAAATTCTTAGATTCGTGTGAGTTAAAAGATTTACCAATAATTTTGCAACCGTTTCCCCGCGTGTAATTAGATTGGTCGATAGTGAAGTACTTACTACAGTTCATATTGTCGATGCCTTTGATGATTTTGAACACTTGAATTAAGTCACCTCTTAATCTGCGCTGGGTTAAAGGAAATAGATTTAATTCTCTAAGACGCTCTTCGTATGGTTTGTTCTTTAGGCTAGGTATCATTTTGGTAACTCTACGTTGAACTCGTTCTAGCTTGTTTATATCTTTTGGTAATAAGGGCACCAGGATTGAACGCAGTATTCCAGAAGAGGGCGGACTAAGGAATTGTAAAGGGTTAGGATAACTTCTTTGGATTTATGCTCAAATGACCTGCCTATAAAGCCAATTATTTTGTTTGACTTCTTAACAACTTCTGAACATTGTTGACTCGGTTTTAGGTTACTCGATATTGTTACTCCCAGATCGGTTTCTCTGTTTACATTCTTAAGCTGAGTGCCATTCATCGAATAGTTTGCTTTCTCATTTAGGTATCCGATGTGTAGTACTTTACATTTATCCGCATTGAAACTCATTTGCCAAATTTGGGCCCAACATGACAATTTATCTAGATTGTGTTGCATATCGTCAACTTGTTCTTTTGAGAGTACGCTATTTGCAATTTTTGTATCGTCAGCAAATTTTGAGATAGTACAGGTGAGACCCTCATCTATGTCGTTGATGTAAATTAGAAAGAGAATTGGTCCTAGTACCGATCCCTGGGGTACCCCGCTACTTACATTGGTCCATTTAGATGCCTTACCGTTTATGACTACTCTTTGCTTTCTGTCGCTGAGCCATTTTTCTATCCATTTCAACACACCGTCTTGTATTCCATGCGCTTTTAGTTTTAGCAGTAAACGTTTGTGGGGAACTTTGTCAAAGGCCTTTTGAAAATCAAGGTATATAATATCTACAGCTTTACTCTCATCGTAGAGGTTGAGGATATCGTGGAAGAAGTCTAAGAGGTTTGTTAAACAGGAACGTTTTTTACGAAAGCCGTGTTGAGTATCTTTAAGTAAGTTATTTGCCTCTAAGTGATTTACGAGTCTGTCTCTTATGACCGTTTCTAACATTTTACATACAATTGAGGTTAAGCTAATTGGACGATAGTTACTGGGTAGGCATTTGCTGCCTTTTTTGAATATCGGTGTTACGTTGGCTAGCTTCCACTGATCAGGCATAGTCCCAGACTGCAAGGATTCATTGAATAGCAATGTCAGTGGTTTGGAGAGCTCATCCTTAGCTTCCTTTAGAACTCTAGGCGAGATTGTATCAGGTCCAGGCGTTTTATTTACCTTGTGTTTATCTAAACAATTCAATACTTCTCTCTCTGTAACGGTGATATTGCTTAGAACATCTGAATTATCACTCTGAATCGGCGATGGTGTAGGGATATCACTGAGGTCTTCGGTTGTAAAAACTGATGCAAAGAAGGTATTGAGGGCATTACTCATTTGTACTTCGTCTTTGGTGTATTCTCCATTTTCATCGACTAACGGTCCAACAGTTGAAGTAACTACTTTTTTCTTTCTGATATAACTATAGAATTCTTTCGGGTTTGTTTTACTTTGATTCGCAACATGTAACTCCAGGGTCTTTTTACTTTGCTTAATTAACTTTTTGGCTTTGCGTCGTAGCTCTACAAATTTCACCCGTTCTTCGTCATTTTGTGAGGATCTTAATCTATCATTAGCAAATTTTTTAGCAAGCAGACAGTCTGAAATATCTTTATTCCACCATTAGGGCTTATCATTATGGCCTGGACGCCGTATTTTCGATGGTATGCAGTCTTGCACTGCCTTAAGGTAAGTGGTTGTGAAACACTCTCAAGATGTATTTATGTCGTTATTGTTAGTCAGAAAGCTCCAGTCAGTTTCTTTAAGCTTTGATTTAAGTTTATGAAAATTTGCTTTCTTGAAATTAGGGACTTTCTCAATGCTGCTATTTGATTTGTTGCTAGTAAACTTTAAAGTGAAAGTTATCGTACGATGGTCGCTGTTACTGAATTCATCACCAACACTCAAATTCTCTATTAATTCTTCTTTTGTTGCGAGTACAAGGTCAAACACATTATTACCATGGGTCGGAAATTGTACAAATTGAAAAAGTGAACTCTCTTGCAAGTTAGCATAGAGGTCGTGTCCAGAGTGTGAAGTAAGAATATCGCCCCATTTAGTCACAGGTAAGTTGAAATCGCCAAGAATTACGGTATCTTGTATGTTAGTTATTTCTGCAATTTGTTCATAAATTTCACTGTCAGTTTGTACTGATTGAGATGGGGGTCTGTATAATAAAGCTAGTGTTATTTTAGTTCCTCGTTTATTATTTAATAGTACGTAAGATATGTCTATATTCGCAATTTGAGGTTTTGACATTAAGACGGGATTAAGACTTTCCTTTATAAAAAACAGAACTCCTCCTCCATTTCTATTGATCCGACTTTTCTCAAACATTGTATAACCAGGAAGCATATATTCGGCTAAAAAGTCTCTGTCTTCCGTATTTAACCAAGATTCTGTAATGCCGATTATATCATAATGTTCTGTAAACACGATTTCCTCTAGATCTGAAAATTTATTGCGTATGCTACGAGCATTTACATAAAACACCTTAAGAGTATTAGAGTTGGATGTTACTGATTGTGCATTGTCTGAATTTTCAGTTCGTATTTGACTTACACTACCCCCGGATACCCCCGGTTGACCCCGTTTTTTGAACGGAAATCCTTGACTGCATCGTTCAGCAGACGACCAAGACGTGCAGCTCCTACTTCATTGAGATGTACACCATCTCCTGAAAACAAAGATTTATCATAGTAAAAATGATCCCACATGTCGACAAAGCCGATGTCTTCCTCCCTGCAGAGTTTGGCTAGTCGGCGATTTGTACTGGTAGCTATGTTGTAGAATCGGTTTTCTACATCAATCCGGGGAACAATTCCTGAAATTAAGATTCTATTCGATTTTTCCTTGAAGGACCTGATCAGCCGCCGGTACTTGCAAAGTAGTTCCTCTGACCGCGTCCGTTGGACATCGTTAGATCCAACGTGGATGACGTACGTAGTGCTTGCGGGGGCGAGCCTGGAAACCTATTCCACAGCCGCAACAATGTCGTCCATGCGACGCTGGATCGCTGCACGCTGTTGCTCAGGCAGGTGCTCAAGCTCTTCCACAGCCACTTGGTTCGTGTTCCCCGCTCACTGATCCGCAGAGACATAACAATCCCAACTTTCCTCCACCTGGGCCTCACTGTCCCCCTCTCCTTCTCCACCTTGGCCGCTGCAGACCAACACAGGGGCAGTAGGCTGCTTAGGTGGGCGCCTCACAAACTCTTTTAATAGGTTCACATGACAGAGCTGATTTTTCTTTCACCTATCCGGAGTAGCCACAAGGTAATCCAGGTCCGATAACTTCCTCACGACCTTGTAAGGACCGACAAACTTGGCAGACAGGGGATAGCCAACTAAGGGCAATAAGACCAAAACCTCCTGTCCTACCACAAACTCCCGGAGCTTTGCCTTCTTGTCATACCGATCCTTCATCAAGGCCTGATTACCTACCAAATTTCTCCCTACTCCAGGCTTTTCAGCATCCTGTCCCTACTCTCGAGGACATACTTAATTAGAGAACATGGCGGCACAGTCCCTTCCCAGATCTCTCTTACCATACTCAGAGGACCTCTAACCAGATGCCCGAAAACTAACTCGTTGGGGCTAAACCCAAGGTACCTCTCGTGCCGCAAACAAAACGTACGGTAGCCCCAGGTCCCAATCCTTGCCATTCTCCGTACAGTAGCACCGCAACATGTTTTTCAAAGTAGAGTGCCATCTTTCCAACACCCCTTGACTCTCTGGGTGATAAGCTGAAGAGACAACCGTATTGATTCCATGCTGCTGCATGGTCTGTTTAAAGAGAGTGGACGTGAAATTTGACCCTTGGTCCGACTGAATTTCTTGCGGGTGCCCGTATCTCGAGCAATACAACAGCAAGTTTTGCACAACAGTTTTAGACTTGCCATTTCTCATAGGGTATGCATCAGGGTAGCGAGTGGAGACATCCATGAGGGTTAGCAAAAACCTGTTACCTGCACTAGAGGGAGGCAAAGGGCCTACCATGTCGATGATAACCTTGCTGAAGGGAGGACCAATATCAGGCACTGGGTGCAACGGAGCCATAGGTATGCTCTGGTTCGGCTTTCCCACCCTCTGGCAGGTACCACACATCGCCACCCAGGCCGAAACTTGAGCTTTAATACCTGGCCACCAGAACAACCTATCACGACACTTCTCAGGGACCACCAACTGATCAACCACTCTTGCCCCACCATCCGAACTTTTTTTTTTTTTTTTTTTTTTTTTTTTATGTGATTGAGGGAGGCAAAAGGCATAACTGCCTATAGCGAGTGCCTCCCCCATAGTTGAAAGAGTGACAGGGCCAGAATCAAGGGACGTTCGAGCCAAAATGCCTGGACACACAGAGTTTGAAGCAATTTAAGTCATAGGAAGAGGGAAAGACTGATTCTGGGAGAGAGTTCCAGAGCTCAGATGTTGAGTAGAAGAAAGTTTGAGAGTAACGTTTCACTCTTGGGTTGGAGAGTTGCACAGAGTAGGGGTGGGATTGAGTTGCAAGACGGGTACCACGTGCCCTACGTAAAGGAGGTGGTATGCACTGGGATAGCTCTGAGGAACACTGATTATTATAGTAGCGATAGAATAGCGAGAGAGATGCAACATTGCGGCGGAGAGAGAGAGATTGCAGAGAGTTGGTGAGTGGACGGGAGTTAATGATACGAAAGGCCTTCCTTTCAACTTTGTCTAGGAGAGCGGTGTGAGAGGAACCTCCCCACACATGTGAACAATACTCAATACAAGGGCGCACTATGCCCCTGTACAGAGCAAGAAGCTGTGCAGGGGAAAAGAACCCCCTAAGGCGGTTGAGCACACCCAGCTTCTGGGAGGCTGCCTTAGCAAGACTGGTAATATGGTCCTTCCAAATGAGAGCAGAAGAAAAAGAGACACCAAGAATATTGAGAGAAGATGAAGGGTTGATTTTTGTATTGTTGAAGAATAAGGGATAGTCCGCTGGGAGATCCTGACGGGTAGATAGATGGAGAAATTGGGTTTTGGAAGCATTAAAGTTAAGGTTTTCTCTGCCCCAATTGGAAATAGTATTTAGATCAGAATTTAAGAGTTCTATGGCTTCATTACGTTTGTCGTTGAGGGATTGCTGGCTGGGGCGTTCTGAAAAACTAATGGAGTAGTGTAAGGTTGAGTCGTCTGCGTATGAATGGATGGGAATTAAGGTACAGTTAAGGAGATCATTTATAAAAATTAGAAAGAGAATAGGAGATAGGACAGAGCCCTGAGGAACACCGGAGTTTATAGGGTGAGGAAGTGAACAATGGCCGTCCACAACCGCAGCTATGGAACGGCCGGAAAGGAAATTAGAGACAAAGGCACAGATGGAGGGATAGAAACCGAAGGAGGGTAGTTTAGAAATTAAAGATTTATGCCAGACTCTATCGAAGGCTTTCGATATGTCTAGTGCAATAGAAAAAGTCTCACCGAAGTCCCGAAAGGAGGATGACCAAGAGTTAGTAAGATATGAAAGAAGATCACCAGTAGAGCGACCCTTAAGGAAGCCATACTGGCGATCTGAGAGCAGATGAGAAGAGAAATGCTTAAGAAATTTGGAAGCAAGAATAGTTTCAAAAACTTTAGAAAGACAAGAGATAAGAGCAATTGGACGATAGTTGGAGGGTTGAGAGCGGTCACCCTTCTTTGGGACAGGTTGAATGTGAGCAAACTTCCAGCATGAAGGGAAGACGTTAGTGGATAGACAGAGACGAAAGAGTTTGCCTAGGCAGGGAGTCAGCACGGAAGCACAGTTTTTGAGAACAACAGGAGGAACACCGTCCGGACCGTACGCCTTATTAGTGTGAAGCCCAGAGAGGGTAGAAAGTACATCTTTAGAAGAGATTAGGATATTAGGCATAAGTAAGAGAGAGGAGGGCGGAGAGGGAGGAATAGCACCGGAATCATCCAAGGTGGAGTTTCTAGCAAAAGTTTGAGCGAAGAGTTTAGCTTTGTCAGAGGAAGAAGTGATGGTTGTGCCATCAGAGTGGGAAAGGGGAGGGAAAGACGAGGAAGAGAAATTGTTGGAGAGGTTTTTGGCTAGATGCCAGAAAGCTTGGGAAGAGCTAGAGTTGGATAGTTCAGTGCATTTATTATTGATGAAAGAGTGTTTGGCAAGTCGAAGAACTATGTCTGGGATCCAAAAAACGGCGGTACAGAATTCCCCCAACATAAAAAAAATCTCCCGGCTTTGCATCCCCGTCCTCGTCGAGTTCTATAGCCCCGTTCCCACAACTCTCAATTCCAGGATCTTCTACTTGCAGCCGACATATATCCGAGGGTGCCAACCTATCTAAATGCTCCTGAAGCAACTTGTGGCCACCCCCGATACTGGGCTGCTCAAGCCTTGCTTGCTTCGCCTGGGAACGTCTCTGTCGCGGAGTGCTCTCACGCCCTACCATGTCACTAGGGGGGACAGGTTCTGGGGCCACTCCGGACCTCATAATGGGTGCAAGTACCAAGTCACCAAGGAGTGTCGCTGGATCCAAACTCTCAACCCGACCAGCCTCGACTTTCTCCTTCTGACCCTTCCTCCGCTGGTCTAGAACTTGGGTATTAGGCTGTGACACCTGAGCGGACTGAGACCTGGTGACAGCACACGCCATCTGCGTCACCTGGCACCTCTCGAGCCACTCTTGCCCCTCCCTACTCGTGTCGGCCGCCCTCTCGGCAACGACTAAGGGTGGAACCTCGGAAGTGAGCACCGCAAAGTCGTTACCGAGAAGGAGGTCGACTCCCTCAACTGGCAACTTCTCCACAACCCTCACATCCAACTCTCGTGTCACACCGTCTACCTCAAGCTCTACTCTGACCAGTGGGTAAGATCGCGTAGCATTGATGCCTTGAACCACCACAACCCGAGCCGCGTTAATAGGCTTGCCAGTGAAATTCTTGACAAGTGTCTGGGAAGCGCCCGTATCATGCAACAACTCAAGCCTATGCTCCACACCAGCCCACCTCACAGTGCCGTGCCCCCTATGACCACAAAAAACATCTCGGACGGGTGACGAGCCCTCCTGCTGCTTCTGCACCGGCGGTGACTTCGCAACCGACTGTTTACCCCGGGCAAACGCGGAAGACCTCAAAGACACGCCAATGTTGCTCACTAGTGACACCACTGCTGTAAGCGGGGAGCTCGGACATGAGCGCGAAATATGCCCCTTCTTATGACACTTGAAACATTCCACTTCACTCTTGGACTTCCCCTGAGGTGGGTAAGGGCCCTGGCCTTTCTTTAACAGGAAGGGTTTCGACTTGGGATCATAATTGGCAACAGTACTCTTAAATGGATAATTATTTGTGTCATTAATTCGGGGGGGTGGAGTGGTACGCCCCTTGTTACCTGCCTCAGCTCTCTGTGCAGACCCGCACCCACGAATCAATGACAACCTGAGGTCAGCCAGCTCAGCCGCCTCCTACAGAGTTTTTGGTTGCTTTTCTTTCAGGTTAAGAGTCAAGTCACTGTCAGTACATTTAATAAATTGCTCTAACAACACTAATTGTTTCACTGCATCAAAAGTAGTTGCCTTCTCCGATCTTAACCAATTCTCAAATGCATCTGACAGCTCTCTAGCGTGTTCCTGGAAAGTACTCTCCTTTCTCTTGGGAACAGCTCTAAATATCAGCCTATAGGTCTCTGGCTGCAACTCATACGCCCTCAGGACAGCCTCTTTCAACGCCTCATAATTCATGCAGGAATCTAGGGGCAAAGCATCATACGCCTTTAGTGCTTTCCCCGTCAAACGTACAAAGGTGTACAAAGGAAATCAAGCAACAACAGTCCTAGTGACCCTTCTAGGCTGCTTGTCATCCAAAACACTGAGGATCAAGTGTCCAAACAGTGGTTTAGAGTGGGTAAGGGAACATTGGAAAGGGAACTATTGCCCTGGAACTAATGTCCGTGGCAGGATTAGGAAGTTAGTAGGGGACAGATGGGTTAGTAACTGAGGGGGGGATAAAATAAAGTTATTCATTTACAAACGCAGTCAGTCGAGGGTTTGATGCGAGATATTTGTCTAAGCGGAGTTTAAATGAATCAAGGGTGCTGCAGTCTATAACGTCTCGGGGAAGCCCATTCCACAAGTTGACAACTCGATTGAAGAAGAAATTCTTAGATTCGTGTGAGTTAAAAGATTTACCAATAATTTTGCAACCGTTTCCCCTCGTGTAATTAGATTGGTCGATAGTGAAGTACTTACTACAGTTCATATTGTCGATGCCTTTGATGATTTTGAACACTTGAATTAAGTCACCTCTTAATCTGCGCTGGGTTAAAGGAAATAGATTTAATTCTCTAAGACGCTCTTCGTATGGTTTGTTCTTTAGGCTAGGTATCATTTTGGTAACTCTACGTTGAACTCGTTCTAGCTTGTTTATATCGTTTTGGTAATAAGGGCACCAGGATTGAACGCAGTATTCCAGAAGAGGGCGGACTAAGGAATTGTAAAAGGTTAGGATAACTTCTTTGGATTTATGCTCAAATGACCTGCCTTTAAAGCCAATTATTTTGTTTGCCTTCTTAACAACTTCTGAACATTGTTGACTCGGTTTTAGGTTACTCGATATTGTTACTCCCAGATCGGTTTCTTTGTTTACATTCTTAAGCTGAGTGCCATTCATCGAATAGTTTGCTTTCTCATTTAGGTATCCGATATGTAATACTTTACATTTATCCGCATTGAAACTCATTTGCCAAATTTGGGCCCAACATGACAATTTATCTAGATTGTGTTGCATATCGTCAACTTGTTCTTTTGAGAGTACGCTATTTGCAATTTTTGTATCGTCAGCAAATTTTGAGATTGTACAGGTGAGACCCTCATCTATGTTGTTGATGTAAATTAGAAAGATAATTGGTCCTAGTACCGATCCCTGGGGTACCCCGCTACTTACATTGGTCCATTTAGATGCCTTACCGTTTATGACTACTCTTTGCTTTCTGTCGCTAAGCCAATTTTCTATCCATTTCAACACACCGTCTTGTATTCCATGCACTTTTAGTTTTAGCAGTGAACGTTTGTGGGGAACTTTTTCAAAGGCCTTATGAAAATCAAGGTATATAATATCTACAGCTTTACTCTCATCATAGAGGTTGAGGATATCGTGGAAGAAGTCTAAGAGGTTTGTTAAACAGGAACGTTTTTTACGAAAGCTGTGTTGAGTATCTTTAAGTAAGTTATTTGCCTCTAAGTGATTTACGAGTCTGTCTCTTATGACCGTTTCTAGCATTTTACATACAATTGAGGTTAAGCTAATTGGACGATAGTTACTGGGTAGGGATTTGCTGCCTTTTTTTAATATCGGTGTTACGTTGGCTAGCTTCCACTGATCAGGCATAGTCCCAGACTGCAAGGATTCATTGAATAGCAATGTCAGTGGTTTGGAGAGCTCATCCTTAGCTTCCTTTAGAATTCTAGGTGAGATTGTATCAGGTCCAGGCGTTTTATTTACCTTGAGTTTATCTAAACAATTCAATACTTCTCTCTCTGAAACGGTGATATTGCTTAGAACATCTGAATTATCACTCTGAATCGGCGATGGTTTAGGGATATCACTGAGGTCTTCGGTTGTAAAAACTGATGCAAAGAAGGTATTGAGAGCATTACTCATATGTACTTCGTCTTTGGTGTATTCTCCATTTTCATCGACAAACGGTCCAACAGTTGAAGTAACTACTTTTTTCTTTCTGATATAACTATAGAATTCTTTCGGGTTTGTTTTACTTTGATTCGCAACATGTAACTCCAGGGTCTTTTTACTTTGCTTAATTAACTTTTTGGCTTTGCGTCGTAGCTCTACAAATTTCACCCGTTCTTCATCATTTTGTGAGGATTTTAATCTATCATTAGCAAATTTGTTAGCAAGCAGACAGTCTGAAATATCTTTATTCCACCATTTGGGCTTATCATTATGGCCTGGACGCCGTATTTTCGATGGTATGCAGTCTTGCACTGCCTTAAGGTAAGTGGTTGTGAAACACTCCCAAGATGTATTTATGTCGTTATTGTTAGTCAGAAAGCTCAGTCAGTTTCTTTAAGCTTTGATTTAAGTTTTATGAAAATTTGCTTTCTTGAAATTAGGGACTTTCTCAATGCTGCTATTTGATTTGTTACTAGTAAACTTTAAAGTGAAAGTTATCGTACGATGGTCGCTGTTACTGAATTCATCACCAACATTCAAATTCTCGATTAATTCTTCTTTTGTTGCGAGTACAAGGTCAAGCACATTATTACCACGGGTCGGAGATTGTACAAATTGAAAAAGTGAACTCTCTTGCAAGTTAGCATAGAGGTCGTGTCCAGAGTGTGAAGTAAGAATATCGCCCCATTTAGTCACGGGTAAGTTGAAATCGCCAAGAATTACGGTATCTTGTATGTTAGTTATTTCTGCAATTTGTTCATAAATTTCACTGTCAGTTTGCACTGATTGAGCTGGGGGTCTGTATAATAAAGCTAGTGTTATTTTAGTTCCTCGTTTGTTATTTAATAGTACGTAAGATATGTCTATATTCGCAATTTGAGGTTTTGACATTAAGACGGGATTAAGACTTTCCTTTATAAAAAACAGAACTCCTCCTCCATTTCTATTGATCCAACTTTTCTCAAACATTGTATAACCAGGAAGCGTATATTCGGCTAAAAAGTCTCTGTCTTCCGTATTTAACCAAGATTCTGTAATGCCGATTATATCATAATGTTCTGTAAACATGATTTCCTCTAGATCTGAAATTTATTACGTATGCTACGAGCATTTACATAAAACACCTTAAGAGTATTAGAGTTGGATGTTACTGATTGTGCATTGTCTGAATTTTCAGTTCGTATTTGACTTACACTACCCCCGGATACCCCCGGTTGACCCCGTTTTTTGAACGGAAATCCTTGACTGCATCGTTCAGCAGACGACCAAGACGTGCAGCTCCTACTTCATTGAGATGTACACCATCTCCTGAAAACAAAGATTTATCATAGTAAAAATGATCCCACGTGTCGACAAAGCCGATGTCCTCCTCCCTGCAGAGTTTGGCTAGTCGGAGATTTGTACTGGTAGCTATGTTGTAGAATCGGTTTTCTACATCAATCCAGGGAACAATTCCTGAAATTAAGATTCTATTCGATTTTTCCTTGAAGGTCCTGATCAACCGCCGGTACTTGCAAGGTAGTTCCTCTGACCGCGTCCGTTGGACATCGTTAGATCCAACGTGGATGACGTACGTAGTGCTTGCGCGGGTGAGCCTGGAAACTTCTTCCACAGCCCCAACAATGTAGTCCACGCTGCCACCTGGGATACAGAATCGCTTTCTGGTCCTGGGTGCCCTGGCGCAGAACTCGGTTAATTGGCCACGGACCATGGAGTCGCCCACAAGCCGAACTTCTTCCGTTTCCTCTTCCTCGTCAATAGCAAGAATTTTGAAGCGGTTTTGGCATGTTGTCGGGATGACCTTCCTGGTACTGGTACTGGGATGCACATTGTTTCTCACTAACTGAAAGTTGTCCTGGGGGGGGGAGTGAGAGTAGAGTCTTTATTATTTTCTGCAACATCTAAGGTAGCTGCTGGTGTGGGTACCGGTACCGGTACTGTATGCACTGGAATGGCGGTTGACATTGTAGTGGTTTCTTGGGCCGAGGGCACTCCTATGTTGAGTGTGGCAAATTCTTGAAGGGATTCAAGCTTCGTAGTCAGGGCATCGATCTTGCGGTGAGCTGCATTCAATTCATCCGCAATCTTCTCTCGGAGCTGGCAAAATCTACAAATTTGGACATCAGTATCAACAAACATGGTAGGGCCAAATTTACCGGAACAACTCGTGCAGGTTCGTTGCGGTGCCATGACGATATAATCACAATATGCCTGAAAATCACACAAATTTATGTTAGCAAAATGGTTCAATTAAAGCCTGAAAATCACAAAAAAATTATGTTAGCAATGTGATACAATTAATTCCTGAAAATCACAAATTTGTTTGTTAGCAATATGATAAAATTAATATGCCTGTAAATCACAAAAAAATATGTTAGCAGTAGAACACAATTTATGCCTGAAAATAAAACAAAAAATGATGTTAGCAGTATGACACAGTTAAAGCCTGAAAATCACAAATGGACTAGAAATTTGTTACAAAATTTACGGGAAAAAAACCAAAAAGTGGGAGAGGGTTAATGTAGCCTAGTGAGAAAACTGGAAAACAGTATACATTACAGTAACAACAAGTATTTGTTAGCAATATGGTACAATTAATGCCTGTAAATCACAAAAAGAATATGTTAATCACAAAAAGAATATTATGCCTGTAAATCACAACAAATATGTTAGCAATAGAACACAATTTATGCCTGAAAATAAAACAACAATTTATGTTAGCAGCATGACACAGTTAAAGCCTGAACATTGCAAATGGACTAGTAATTTGTTTCAAAATTTACTGGAAAAAAAAGTGGGAGAGGGTTAATTTAGCCTAGTGAGAAAACTGGAAAGCAGTATACAGTACAGTAACAAAAAATATTGGTTAGCAATATGGTACAATTAATGCCTGTAAATCACAAAAAGAATATGTTAATCACAAAAAGAATATGTTAGCAATAGAACACAATTTTATGCCTGAAAATAAAAATAAAATTATGTTAGCAGTATGACACAGTTAGGCTAAAGCCTGTATATTAGTTTATACAGTGGTCGACACTAATAATAATAATAGAGTTAGTAATATCCCTGGCAAGAGTGTGAGAGGCCTATTAATATGGTGAAAGTATCTGAAATGCGATTAATAAATAGGCTATCAAAAAGTATTACAGTAACTAAATTATTCTAACCCAATATTAAAACTATCTTAACAAATGTTAGTGTGTGCGATTTATATAGATAACCAAGATAAAAAGTTCAACCAAGTACAGTATTGGCTAGACTTTGATATATAAAATACAAGAAGAGGGTTTGTTTATGCGTACACAGGTGGCGCTGGTATCGGCGGCGTCTCTACTAACTTGACAAATAGAATTTTGAAAAACAAACTTTTATTAGTCAAAACTACAGTACAATGTCATGCAAGATAACTACTGGGTGGTTTGCCAAGCACTTAACTACAGTGAGGGCTAAAATATCTACAATAAGTGCTAGAACTTTATAATATGAAACAAGCAAGTAGTTTGTTTACTTTAGAGCGTCGGTCGTCTCTAACCGGTACAAATGTAAACAAAAGCAGTCTCGATAAACAAACGTTTATCAGTCAAAAACACAGCAAAATTACATGCAAAGCAACTACAGGGCAGTTAAGCTAGAGCTTAGCTACAGCTCATGCAAACAAATAAGGGGATGAGTAATGGAGTACTCAAGTTATGGTCAAATTTCGAGCAGCGAGAGCGAAGTGCTGTTGGCGGGTTGGCGCGTCGGGCTCGAGTCCTGACGTGACGAAACAAGGGCTGCCCACTTCTCCTCGGGCCATTGGTGCTCCTGGCACTTTTTCTCGAACCGGAGAACAAATTTGGTAACTCCTAACTCATCAAACACTGGGACCAACTTTAGTAGATGCGACAGGGACTGGTCATGGGCTCGACCCCCCTGGACGACCCGGTTCCCTGTCACCTCTACACGAGTTTTCTCTAGATCAACATCGGCACAATACCTTTCAGACTCAAACTTGAGCTCAGCCTCTCTCTGCTTGAGCTCCTTCTCATACTTATACTTGCACTCAGACTCTCGCTCACGCTGCTCGAGCTCAGCCTAATGCTTTCGCTGCTCGAGCTCAAGCTCAGCCTGTCGCTCCTGCTGCTTAAGTTTGGCGAGCTCGAGCCGAAACAACATCTCGGAAGACAAACCCTGAGAAGGGGGCGCTACTATTGGGGACCCACCCCGTGAATCACCTAGAGGCATATCCAACCGCCAGCGGGCATCGGCCTGCGGGAACGTACCCGGTTCCGGAGCCCGAGGGGGCGCCATGATAGGAGTTGAGTGGAATGGGGGCTGGGCCGAAGGTGCCCCAGCTCCCGCTCCACCCGAAGCCCCATGCACTCCACCGAGCACACAGGTAACCAGCTCACCTCTCGACAAACCGCTAGTACCGGGAAACCCTAACACCGTGGCTACACACTCCAGTCTGTACCGGTCCAGCCCCGACACCCGGTCCTCCGACACAGGCTCCTCCAAAAAAATCCGAGCATCCTCCTCATTGTTCACCATCCGAAAGCCGTTAACCAACTCCACCTTCTCCACCTCCTCGCCTGTCTCTCGCACTGTGCCCTCACTATGCTCAGACCCGTCCAGTGACATGATGGAGTCAACAAAAAAATCAAGTCAAGACAAAAATAGCCAAACTCTCGCGTAGCTTTATTCACAAAAAAATATTCGAAGATGTTCTTGAGTGCAATACTAGGTCACCAACAAACTCCAACAAGTTCTATATATCCTCAAAACAATGTCCACTGCCAACAATGCGAGAAATAAATTCAACCCCAAATGGCAATAAGATTTCTCCAAAAAAAAACTGCAATATTCAGTTCACTATATTCTGGTCTAAGGTCGCCATTTGTTATGACCGGCACTACGAAATAAACAAGGGCACTTAATAATGGACTAGATGATAGGCTATATCTACAACAACGGTACGCTAATTCCAAACCCTCGAACTATTACGGGGTACCGGTATCAATTAACTGGGTTTTAGTGCACTTCTACAAAGGCTCAGGAGTACTTTATGTTAATAAAATGCTCTTAAGTAATAACAATGCTTGAATAAACTTTAACAAGATTTAATGAAGAAATATATGCTTACGTTAACTTTAGTGTGAGTCTGTACTCAACACTAAACTCTTCAATGCTCTATGAAACACTGAAAGTCTAGTCCTACAGCAAACAGATAGGGAATCTTCTAAAAACGTCTGATGCTCTAAGATGCTCGTTAATATAGAACAGCAATAATGCAGGGGCAGGACACCAAAGCGTGTATCTTAAATACACCAATAAGTAGGATACATATATATAACAAGGGAGTGCAACAACTCTGTGACAGCACTAATAATAACCACTCAACAGTACTTCCTTAGCCAAAGTAACAGCCATACTGGGTTGTGCACCAAGCATCAACCTAGGCTAAAACAATACGTGAATTCCTAAAGCATACACAGTTAAAGTTAATAAACACAATGATGTCTTTATTACTAATAAAGTCTAGCAGCGGCAAAAAAGGTACCAGGAGGCTAGGCAGAGCGCAAGCATGCTCGTAGCCTACTGTCTCCCCTTGAACAGATTTCCCTTATGTTACGTTAAGTGACTAGGAGGCTCTCTTGGTAAGTCCAGATCTCAAGTATCTGGTCTTACCCTGGCGCTCCACAAAGGTCAACACAATGAGGTAGCGAGCATACAAGAAAGTGTAGGCAAAAGCCCTTCGCTTGTATACTGCTACACTCGCAAAGGATAAATATGCACAAGGGTTACAGGCACCTAGCTCCGTGAAGTCGTACAGGCTTTGATTCGCCATATACATAACTCAGACAACGACTAAAGATACCCTCCACTGTCTAGCATTAAATAGTAACAAAGAACAACTCAATAATTAGAAGCACCCAATGATAATATGACTCATGTGACTATGACTAATAATCCCTAAAGCTAGTGCAAAACATATATGTGAGAACTGGTGCTGGTAATACGACTGGCCGACTATGGAAGTTGTATGCAGAACCAGAAGGGATAAGTAATTGAATAAAGATGAGAAGTAATGGAAAAGAAGAAGTTCAGAGAGAGAAACAGTAGTACAGGGGGTTAGATTGGGGACAGATTGCAAAGGACGTCTAGGACCAAGCACGCCATGCCAAGCTCTAAGGAGATACGCGGCGGGGATCCCCCCAGCACCAACACTAGGACAGTGGCACCCAATCACAGACCACTACGTCATGAAAAGCAAGCGTCCTAGGACGCGCCAGGCCAGCCAGCCAATCAAGGGCGTGGGAAAGTCCGCGTGAGCGAGGGAGGCACACGTACATACACACGCACATAATACAACCTCGCATAATACAACCTCGCTGCCTACCTCGCTCTTTCTCCTTAACTTCACACTGCATATCTTATACTCTATTACTGATATAAAATACTTCCATGTGTCACAGACAAGAACAAAGACCACCACTGATCTGGCTGTGACTACATGAATACTGGGAAAGAAAGAACCTCGTTCTACGATTATTATAGCCCATTTCACTGCCCTGGCGAGCGCTAGCGAGTACGAGCACATTCTGGCAAGCTGGCCAGCGTAACAAAGAATTTAAATTCATAGCTGACCGGCTACGTTGATTGACCTGTTGCAATGATCGACCGGCTACGTTGATTGACCGGTTGCACTGATCGACCGGCTACGTTGATTGACCGGTTGCATTGATCGACCGGCTGCATTGATTGACCGGTTGCATTGATCGACCTGCTACTTTGATTGACCGGTTCCATTGATTGACCGGTTGCATTAATTGACCGGTTACATTGATCGACTGGCTGTGTTGATTGACCAGCTGTATTATTTAATCAGCTTGTGTTAATTGACCGGCTGTGTTTTTTGATCAGCTTGTGTTGATTGCCCGGCTGTGTTGTTTGTTCAGCTTGTGTTAGTTGACAAGCTGCAATATTTGTTCAGTTTGCGTTGTATATGTATGTATATTATATATGTATATTATTAATATTGTACTGTAGTTGCTGGTAAAGATTTTAAATTATATATATATATATATATATGTTTTGTAATTTAAATATGTATGTAAGTGTGTACAGTATGTGTGTGTATATACGAAGCTCTGTGTAGCTATTGCGAAACAAAATAATGAGTCCGAGTGTATTAATCTATCTCCATCTATCTACAGTATATATCTATCTATCTATTTGTCTATCTATATCTATTTATCTATCTATCTACCGTATCTATCTCTCTCGTCCCCAGTACCACCCCACCTACAACCTATATAACCAAGCTCTCCATGACACTGTCTCACCCTGGACCCCCTCCCTCCTATATATATTCAATACCTATCTCCACGTTTATCTCCTCTACCGATATATAAACTCTATGCGTTGTGTACAGGCAACAACACCATTTTCTTTCTCTTAGTATCCGGGACTCTGCTAGTTTAAAGGGAGTGTTTTTTTTTCTTTTCTGGACCCCTTTGCTCCCTCATGTTTAGCCCCATTCTTGAGATTATAATACGTTTGCCCTATTTGTTTGGCGATGTCAATACATTGCGCCCCATTTCTTTGTCAATTTTAAGATCTTCCTTTCCACTCAGAGGTCGACCTTTTAATGGCGAGCGATACCGAGCCTGTAATTTAGGAGGAACCAGCTTTTGGCTTGTCATATCCACTCCATCCCTCCACCCCCCACACCTCACTCTCTTACATGTCACAATCAACCCCCCTCCCCCCCCCCTCACTCTCATTTTCTTCTGCATCTCCATCCCTCCTCCTTATGGTTAATTTAGATAAATGGACTGTATATTATTGATATTAACCCTTAAAAAGCGGCTCACCACATAAGTCGAGTTGAAAAAACTGGCAAAAAACGGGTGAAAAAAGGGTGGAAATCGAGTGAAAATAGGTGGGATAGTAATGATCCATACGTCCGACATCTGTGGCCTCCCGGCCCACACTAACTCCAGTTCCCCCACCGCGCGTGAGGATGACAGTGTAACCAATAGTTCGCTAAAAGTGAGCAAGGTAGCAAAATCAGCTAAACTTCCATCTTCGAGGTAACACTGTCAGTGCTCCACGAGTGCTACGTAGCTGTATGTGGCGTCATTGTGTAGCGATTTCCACCTAGTTTTCGGCGCAATACAGTTCCTTTCATACTGATGGTTGATATAGCAGTCAGAACGGCCCAGAAAGGCCCAAAACGGCCACAGAGCACCCGCTAGAGAAGGGTTAAAGGAACATTAACCATATAGAATATATTTACCCTTAGATGAACTCCGCTGGTGATTGGAGGATGGCGGAAAATAGGTTAGATAACTGGAAGTGGTTAGTATAGTAAACAAAGTATGAAAAGAGGCTACAATAGGCTAGGATAGGCTAGATATTTACGTTAAGTTGTGCTAAGTAACAAAGATGATGATGTAATGACTATATGGAATATGAGATGAAAAGTGAAGCGAAAACACCTGGTGAAATAACTAGGAGAAAGAAGGCTTAGCGTGTGTAGCTGGGACGGAGGTTGGTTGGAGAGTGGCGAGCGCGTTATGTTCGTCTCTGTCGTGACATACCGCGCACGCGCATAACATATGGAAAATGTATCCCATCATCTTTACAATGAGATACTTATAAACAATCTTAAATAATACAAATATATATATACAGTATATGGGAATTATAATCCTACAATACTTTCCCATATACTACTATAGAATAATATATTCTACCCAATCATGGAACGTTCGACCAAGGTTATGGAAGCGTTCAACTTAAGACTACGGAATGATACGTAACGCTACATCAACCCAGATTACGTAACATCGAGAATGTTCATACTAGTTTGAGTACACTAAGTATGGACATATTCCCACCAACAGAAAATATAAAAAATTTACATGATTAGATTTGCCCGGAGGCAATCTTATCCCGCCAAGCTTGGGAGGATATCTGGGCTGCCTGTTGACGTGGGCTTTCGCCAGACGCGTCAACAGGCTGCGCCGAAGTAGAAGCCAGAGAGGGGACTTCAATGGATAACTGATCCGAGGGGGTGTCCTTGCGATCGAGGTCACCCTCAAGAGGATATAGTCGGACTGTTGGCCGTGTGATTACTCCAGTCCTGGTGCGAACCTTTTCTAACCGAACCTCACCATCACGACCTGGTAATAACTCCTCTATCCGACCCAATTTCCAAAATGCGCGCGGGACCTCCTCATGGATGGTTACCACGTCCCCTACCCTAGGCCAATGACCTTTTAATGGTGTTAGTTTATTCTTTTGCGCTTCCCTTAAAGTCACCAGATATTCTGTTGACCAGCGATGCCAAATATCTCGCGATAATTTACGAATGTATTTGTAGCGGGCCGATATCACTTCCTTACTTATGTAGTCTGGATCCTCCATAGTATCCTCGTCATGCTCTTCAGGAAGATCCCGCAGTCTGTATCCACGTACCAGTACTGAGGGTGTGATTGGGGTAAGGTCTTCCAAATCACCAGAAGCATAGTATAGAGGGCGATCATTTACGGTGGCTTCAATCTCCAAGAGTATGGTGTTGAGTTCCTCAATCGAGATGAGAGCTCTACCCAACACCTTCTTCAGACCCGCCTTCACGATGCCTATGGCTCTCTCCCATATGGCGCCAAACCAAGGCGCTCTGGCGGGAATGAAACGCCATTCGCATTTTACATCCGCTAGGCAGGTCTGAATCTTAGGATTGTTGCTCACTTCTTTGAGATATGTAGATGCCCCTATGAAAGTTTTTGCATTGTCACTCAGCATGATACGCGGATATCCCTGTCTACTGCAGAATCTTCGGAAGGCATGTAGGAAGCTATCACAAGTGAGGTTGGTGACCAGTTCCAGGTGAATTGCCCTGGTAACAGCACAAGTGAAAAGTATCATATACACCTTAAGATTGGGTGAATCTTTCACAGGGATTGCTCCACTGTAGTCAACCCCGGTAACTTTGTAAGGATCACCTGGGGTAGTTCGCAGGTTTGGTAAGGGAGGAATTCCGACGGGATCATAAGGTGTTCCCTGTACTCTTCTACACTTTAAGCATTTGCGAAGGACTTTCTTGACCACCTGCCTGATTCTAGGCACCCACCATCGTTGTCTTACATAGGTTACTATATGACCAACCCCATAATGACAACAGAGTCGGTGACACCTATCGATGATAAGATGGGTGAAGGGATGATTGGGGGGCAGTAGTATTGGATACTTACTTGCCTCAGAGAGGGCTGCCAATCGTAATCTGCCTCCGCAATGTATCAAGTCCCCCTTCAAGTGTAAGCCCAACTGATTGATCAGGTTATTCCTAGACTTTGTTCCCTTCACCAGTATTTTATATTCCTGCGTATATATTTCTTGTTGACAGAGCTTTTGTAATAATTGATCTGCAATTCTGATCTCCTTCACATTGAGGTAAGCACTACCTGTGGGCGGTGTGCCTTTAATTTTTGCTTTTACATTTTCTACAAATCGTAACACCCATGCTGTAACACGTTGTAACTTTTCATAGCTGCTGAATCTATCCCAGTCCCATAACCGTGTGTCTTCATCAGGCACCGAGTCAATTACCGGTGCCACAATAGCAGTGTGTTGCTCGCTCAAATCTATATTCTCTGGCCATTCGTTGGGATCATTAAGCCAGCATGGGCCATTCCACCACAACGCAGAAGATTTGAGAAATTTAGCAGAGACACCACGAGTAATGCAATCACTTGGATTCTCTTTGGTAGACACATACCGGAACTGTGCGGTTGGGAGCAGGGTACGAATTTCGTCGACACGGTTGGTGACGTACACTGGTAGCTTCTTACGGCTATGTAACCAGTAGAGCGTAATTTGGCTGTCACTCCATACAACTGTCTCCGAGATATTTAGCAAATTTTTAAAAGTTTCCTCTACAAAGTGAATGAGTCTAGCAGCCAACAGAACTGCAGTCAGCTCTAATTTTGGGATGGAAAGGGATTTGATCGGGGCGACTTTCGCCTTCGCCATGACTAGACGGCTGCCACTTGTGTCAACAAAGTATATGGCGGTGCCGTACGCGACCTTGCTAGCGTCTGAGAAGGCATGAATGGAAACAGGATGGTCCATGACAACTCTTCGACGAAAATTAAAACCCTTACAGAGGCGAAGATCCGAAATAATGTCATCCCACTCCTGAACCAGATCGCCAGTCAAAACCTCATCCCATCCTAATTTTATCCTCCATAATTGCTGAAGGAATAATCTCGATTTGATCGACACCGGTAGAACTATCCCCAAGGGGTCAAAAAGTTTAGCTGTCATACTCAAGCAAATTTGTTTTGTAATCTGCGAATATTGCGCGTACTGAACGCCGAATGAGAGGGTATTGGTATCCGTTTTCCAAAACAACCCTGGCACTCTAACATGTTCCTGCTGTACAGCCGCCACACCATCCCGTTGCAGTACAGTCCGCAAAACAGAATTATTAGTCGCCCATTCACGCAAATGTAGATGGGCTTCATTCATAATCTCTCGGACTACAGCGTAGGGATCAACCAGGAAATCTTCTTCATTTCCTGTACCCAGTAAATTGTCTATATACAACCCTGACCGAATCTGATGAATAATCTGCGGATCTGCACTGACATAAGACAAATGTTTCAAAATGGTGGCGTTTAAAAGGAATTGGGAACAAGTCGCTCCAAATAAAACTGCCCGGAACCGGTAACAAATTAGGGGGAATCCAGTTGCCTCGGATACTTGGGCCACATAAATCGCGTATAGTCCTGGTCGTGTTCATGGAGCCTTAACATTAGAAATGCCTTCTCAATATCAGACACCCAGGCATACTTACCGAGTCGAAACCGAAGCAAAACCTGCGCTAAATCTGGCACCAGTGAGGGTCCAGTGTACAGGCAGTCATTAAGACTAGGATGACGTTCACTCATCTTGGCGGAACAGTCGAAGACAATACGCACTGGCGTAGTTTTGCTCTCCTTGATTACACCATGATGAGCCAAGTAATGCCCGGTATCTGATTTATCAAAAGGCACCTCTTCTATAAAACCCCGGGACACCTGTTCCTTTATGACTTTTGAGTATTCCTCGCAAAAGTCAGGCTCCTTGAGGAATCTTTTCTGAAGTCCCCGAAGACGGCCTATGGCCAAACCCTTGTTAGATGGCAGCTGATCCTTGGAATTGTTCCAGGGCAGTCTCACTTTATACTGTTGGCTGTCAGGATCGTAGGTAACGGTATCTTCATACGACGATAGTGCTTGACGCTCAACCAGTGAGTATTCCTTAGGGGTTATCCCGATATGATCTAATTCCCACAAAACATTTAAGTCATTTTTGCATGGTGGAATATTACCAGTGGACATGTATTCGTCCATTGGTGTTACTGCTACTTTCAATACAGTAATTACTTCTGTGCTGGAGCTTGTAGGCTGTATCATATATGAACCACTGATGGCGTACCCGTACTTGGTAGGAAGCAGAATTAGACTACCTGACCTTTTATACCCAGGTCGCACTATATCGTAGTAGTGATCCGCACCGATGAGCAGCTCCAGCTGATCTGTGTCCGTTGCGTGAGGATCGGCTAATTTTATGCCTTTACTTTGTAAACTAACCAGTTTAGACTTTAGGTTAAGTTCACCTTTATGTTCTGGCAATTCATCAACCACTATTGCGTCTAGATGATGAAATTTACCTCTGTGTTTGTATTGCAGTGCCACAACATTATATTCCCTAGAGGCCTGTTTCCCGGTAAATCCGTGAAGACATAACTCCTCAGTTCCTTTAGAAATGTAGGAAAGGGAGGATAGAACAGAAGACTTCACAAAGGTCCTCTGAGAACATTGGTCAAGTAGCGATCTGATTTTAACACAATTATTATCCTTACCCTTTACCGGCAGCTGTACGGTGGGCAAGATTACTGTATTTTTACCTGTGGCAATGGACATTGTAGTTGAAGTAGCAGAAGTATGCTCTCTCTTGGGGTTATCCTCCGCTGGTCTACTTTCTTTCCCTTGTTTTTGTGTACACAGGGAATGAAAGTGTTTGCCCTTACAAAACTTGCAGCTTCTTACGTTAGGATTAGTACAACCCGAATGGCCATGGTCTTTTGACAAGCACCCAGTGCAGAGACGTAGTTGACGGGCTCTTTTAACTTTAAGAGGCCCTGCGCTTATACTTCATACACTTGTACCATAAATGATTGGTGCCACTACACAGAACACAGTTGAATTTCCTGTACTCACTCTGGGCGGTAAATGTTGCCGTAGCCATGGGTGTACCCCCTACTCTGTCTTGACCCGCCATATTGTACACTTCAGCCTGGAGGCAATGAGTGAATTTCTTATAATCCAGGCTCGAGTCTCCCATTTCCCGTTTTATGGTTTCTTTTAGTGGTGATGGTAACTTATTGACAAGAGTCACCACACAAAATTCCTCCAGACAAATACCATGGCTAATGATGACCTCATCACACTCTCTGTATTGGCATAGAAGTCCTTCAGGTCAGCTGTTTGGTGTTTGGGTGACACTAATTCATTGAATTTGGTAACATAAGCTGCCTTGATTCGATCTGGATGCCCATATGTCTCTTGCAGGAGCTCAATTGCTGGGGCATAGCTTGCACTTTCGATTATGAATCCTTCGACTAGCTTATGTGCATTACCCTGAAGCTGACCCTTTAGATAGGTGAAGCGTTGTATATCTGTGAGGTCGGGATTGTCATGGATGGTACACTTGAACATCTCCCAAAATCCCGACCACATGGTGGCATCACCTTCAAATTTTGAAAGAGTAAGATGTGGTAATTTGACTGCAGATTTCTTTGGCTCTTTCTTGACCTCCTTCTTGACCTCTGTAATCAAGATCCCCTTCAGTGTGGCAATGATTACTTGTATGCCCTCCATATATAGGGTATCCTCTCTGATCACCTCGATATACTCGGCGTCCTCGTAAGTGTCGGCCAGGTCCTCCTGTGTGACCTCATACTTGTCAAGTTGCTTTTGAATACTGAGCAACCTGGCCTCCACCTCCACTCTAGACGCCGAATCAAGGAATCCGTCAATATCAGAGGTTAAGACCGTCAAAGAGCCCTTAAGTCCAGCCCGACGCTTTTGTACACTTTTAGCCATGATTATACGGGAAGGAAATCTATTGACGTTAAATCAAACTATCAATGCCAGACCGAATAAGTTGCGGCCAACAATACAGTACTCCGAGAAATCAAATAAATCGCGAGCCGAAAATAAAACACCCTCACGAAATGCGGAATAAGAATTGTGTGCAATGTAGACTAGCAATCTGGAGATTTTCAATTTAACTCCTTACATAATAGTTATGAAATTATAGAATCATTACACCATAAGTTAAGAAAAGCCGGGAGGGAAATTTAGTACAATACAGTATAGGCCAAAAGTCTCCAGATGTCAAAAGAGAAGTACCGTTTAAAGTTATAATAAATTCAAGAATTTTAAGAGAGAGAGAGCCTATAGGGTAATTGAAACAGGCTAAACTCAATGGGTACCGCTAATTTTATATTATTAAATTTAATAAATATGAAAATTGTACACAAGAAAAGTTCATCTCAAGAAGTCACAAGGAAAAAAGTTTTGAGTTGGATTAACACACACTCAGCCTATCAGCTATCATATTACCCCGCCTCCAGGGCACACGACGAGAGAAGAATTTACAATGACATGTGAATCAAATAAACGACCCACGAGGTAAAGCTAACCTTCTTGCAGATATTTTCTCCACCAACTCAACCTTAGATGACATAAATCAAGATGTCCCTGTACTTAATTTTAATTCACCTGAAATTCCCTCACTTAAGATCCACACCAGACATGTCAAAACTATTTTGCAGAATCTCTCAGTAGATAAGGCTCCTGGTCCAGATGAAATTCCTCCAATAGTACTTAAGAATTGCTCCTTGGTGCTCGCTCCTGTATTGGCAAAATTTTTCCGTCTGTGTACTCATACCTCATGCTTCCCAGAACCCTGGAAAGAAGCAAACATCCATCCAGTTCCTAAAAAAGGTGCCTCTTCAGATCCATCAAACTACAGACCAATAGCTATAACTTCCACTCTTGGCAAAGTTTTTGAAATTATATTAAATAATCACATAATTAAGCATCTGGAGAATAATAAATTAATCAGTGATAGGCAATATGGTTTTAGACGATGTCGATCAACTGCAGACATTCTTTGCCTTCTTACGCATCAAATCAACCAAGCTACAGACCAACATGGTGAAACACATACAATAGCACTGGATATATCAAAGGCATTTGATAGAGTCTGGCATCAATCCTTATTGTCGAAGATGTCACACTACGGCCTTGCATCATTAGTTCCACTAATTTCTTCTTATCTTCATAACAGAAAAATACGTGTAATGGTAGATGGCCTTTATTCTCAATTTCACTCAATAAATGCTGGTGTTCCCCAGGGATCAGTTTTGGCCCCAACTCTGTTCCTCATTCATATCAATGATCTCATATCTACCACTCATATCCAATACATTCCTACCCAGATGACTCAACACTCCACATTCTCTTCACATTTACCAAGTCTATCACCCAACCCGATCTTATAAATTAAAAAATAAACACTACAATTCTTCTGAACCAGGACCTTTCTAGAATTAATTAATGGGGACAAAAGAATCTAGTTTCCTTTAATGCACAGAAAACCAAGTACATTCAATTTCTAACCGACAGAATGTCACTGACTCCCATATATTTTTTAATGATGTAAATATTCCCACTTCCCTAGTATTGACATTCTCGGTGTAACATTAACTACTAACTTGAGCTGGACACATTATGTTAGAAGCATTGGTACTAATGCCTCTAAAAAACTGGGACTCCTGTACAGAGTTCGAGAATTCTTCACTGACGAGCAGTTGGCCGTAATATATAAAAGTCATGTGCGCTCTCAGATGGATTACTGTTCACCTCTGTGGGGTGGAAGTGGAGTGGTTGCATTGAGGCAGTTGGACAAAATTCAAAATAAAGCTATTAGATTAATCAATAACCCTGCAATCACACAGGACCTTCCTACATTAGCCATACGAAGAAACGTTGCATCCCTTGCATTATTCTACAGATATTTTCACAGCAATTGTTCCGAGGAACTTGCTTCAATTGTGCCGCCTCTCCACATCTTTCCCCGTAGAACTAGGGCAGCTGAGAGCGCCCATGAATTTACACTTTCTCCTCCACAATGCAGAACTTCTGCTTATCAGAATTCATTTATCCCCAGAGCTACTACTCTTTGGAATTCACTTCCCTCGAATTGCTTTCCACAAACTTACAATCAACAAATGTTTAAATCCAGTTGTTACAAACATTTTATGAATGGAGGATGCCTTTAGGCACATGGACCTTTTTGTTTTATCTGTGTTTTTCCTTCCTCCATTCATTGTCTCTTAAAAAAAAAAAAAAAAAAAAAAAAAAAAAAGAAGTTATTGGACAGTATAAATTTGATATAGAATGAATAACCTTATCTTTTGAAATTATTATACAGTACAGTATGGATGATTTTAATCTTAGTGCCAATCAATTGTTATATAATTTGGGCCTAAAGGTTTTACAATCAAAATTTAATTAATATACTGTACCGATTTGAAGGATTACTAATCTAGGCTATACTGATTTTGTTGATCAACTCTAACGTCATGGTGGGCAAACATCTCGTCGTATGACCTGGCGACCATGGCATATTCGTCTTGCATAAAGCACCGACGACAGATGGCCAGGATCTCCGAATAGAGACGCTTTGATGCCTCGTGCGTGAGGTGTACCCCGTCGGGACTGAAGTCAGCCTCAGAGGTATTCATTGACTGATAGCACTCCCGGGTGAATGGGATATGGCGCTTTAGCCATCGGTTAACCGCATTTGTAATGCGGTTAAACTCGTCCGTAGAGACCCCTCGTGGAGCCTGCCGCTTCTCTACCCCAACCACCCGGACTTCTCCCCCCGAGAGCCGCACCACCTCCTCAGCTAGGACCTCGATCCCCTCCGCAATCCCTCTCGGACTGACCCCGCTCCTTATCTCATTTCCTCCTATCACCAAGAAGGTCAAGTCGGGCTTCAGCTCTAAAAACTGACCCCAGGCTTCTGTTGATCTCAAGGTGCTGACGCGGGCACCTGGGGCGGCCAGAGGAGTCACGGAAAAGAAAGGCCTGTGGACGGCTTGGTCCACGTACATATCCC
Source organism: Paralithodes platypus (assembly GCA_032716605.1). NCBI lineage: Eukaryota > Metazoa > Arthropoda > Malacostraca > Decapoda > Lithodidae > Paralithodes > Paralithodes platypus. The sequence goes on from CM064569.1 coordinate 20,789,680, forward strand.
TGACGTAGGAGTGGCCCAAAATTGCCACCTTCCTAATCGGGCCTGGGTACGCAGGCCTATCAACCACCGCAGGATAATCTTCCCCTACCCCACCACCTGCGGCACCATGACGCCAAAAGCCCTGGGCCATGAGGGACAGACGAAATATGGCACACAAAAATTAACCACGTAGGCTAGGCCACCACCAACCACAAAAAAAAGGGGGGGGGGGCAACTTAGTGAAAGGTTTAAGGACCAATTATATGGTTAATTTAGATAAATGGACTGTATATTATTGATATTAAAGGAACATTAACCATATAGAATATATTTACCCTTAGATGAACTCGGCTGGTGATTGGAGGATGGCGGAAAATAGGCTAGATAACTGGAAGTGGTTAGTATAGTAAACAAAGTATGAAAAGAGGCTACAATAGGCTAGGATAGGCTAGATATTTACGTTAAGTTGTGCTAAGTAACAAAGATGATGATGTAATGACTATATGGAATGTGAGATGAAAAGTGAAGCAAAAACACCTGGTGAAATAACTAGGAGAAAGAAGGCTTAGCGTGTGTAGCTGGGACGGAGGTTGGTTGGAGAGTGGCGAGCGCGTTATGTTCGTCTCTGTCGTGACATACCGCGCACGCGCATAACATATGGAAAATGTATCCCATCTTCTTTACAATGAGATACTTATAAACAATCTTAAATAATACAAATATATATATACAGTATATGGGAATTATAATCCTACAATACTTTCCCATATACTACTATAGAATAATATATTCTACCCAATCATGGAACGTTCGACCAAGGTTATGGAAGCGTTCAACTTAAGACTACGGAATGATACGTAACGCTACATCAACCCAGATTACGTAACATCGAGAATGTTCATACTAGTTTGAGTACACTAAGTATGGACATATTCCCACCAACAGAAAATATACAAAATTTACATGAATAGATTTGCCCGGAGGCAATCTTATCCCGCCAAGCTTGGGAGGATATCTGGGCTGCCTGTTGACGTGGGCTTTCGCCAGATGCGTCAACAGGCTGCGCCGAAGTAGAAGCCAGAGAGGGGACTTCAATGGATAACTGATCCGAGAGGGTGTCCTTGCGATCGAGGTCACCCTCAAGAGGATATAGTCGGACTGTTGGCCGTGTGATTACTCCAGTCCTGGTGCGAACCTTTGCTAACCGAACCTCACCATCACGACCTGGTAATAACTCCTCTATTCGACCCAATTTCCAAAATGCGCGCGGGACCTCCTCATGGATGGTTACCACGTCCCCTACCCTAGGCCAATGACCTTTTAATGGTGTTAGTTTATTCTTTTGCGCTTCCCTTAAAGTCACCAGATATTCTGTTGACCAGCGATGCCAAATATCTCGCGATAATTTACGAATGTATTTGTAGCGGGCCGATATCACTTCCTTACTTATGTAGTCTGGATCCTCCATAGTATCCTCGTCATGCTCTTCAGGAAGATCCCGCAGTCTGTATCCACGTACCAGTACTGAGGGTGTGATTGGGGTAAGGTCTTCCAAATCACCAGAAGCATAGTATAGAGGGCGATCATTTACGGTGGCTTCAATTTCCAAGAGCATGGTGTTGAGTTCCTCAATCGAGATGAGAGCTCTACCCAACACCTTCTTCAGACCCGCCTTCACGATGCCTATGGCTCTCTCCCATATGGCGCCAAACCAAGGCGCTCTGGCGGGAATGAAACGCCATTCGCATTTTACATCCGCTAGGCAGGTCTGAATCTTAGGATTGTTGCTCACTTCTTTGAGATATGTAGATGCCCCTATGAAAGTTTTTGCATTGTCACTCAGCATGATACGCGGATATCCCTGTCTACTGCAGAATCTTCGGAAGGCATGTAGGAAGCTATCACAAGTGAGGTTGGTGACCAGTTCCAGGTGAATTGCCCTGGTAACAGCACAAGTGAAAAGTATCATATACACCTTAACCCTCTCCGACATATGACGCAATTTTGAGCCTATTAGGGATACTTTAAAGCCTTTGTTACCATCAGGGGTATTTAGAAACCTTTAGTTTAGTTACTTCAACCTCTGCAGTTGTCTTTGAGTTAGCTGTGGGCAGAAAACTAATTTTGGAGAGGTAATTATAAGGGTGAGAGAACTCTATTTCGTATTGCTAATCTGGCAACCTCTGCGTCATATGAGTCTGAAGGAGTTAAGATTGGGTGAATCTTTCACAGGGATTGCTCCACTGTAGTCAACCCCGGTAACTTTGTAAGGATCACCTGGGGTAGTTCGCAGGTTTGGTAAGGGAGGAATTCCGACGGGATCATAAGGTGTTCCCTGTACTCTTCTACACTTTAAGCATTTGCGAAGGACTTTCTTGACCACCTGCCTGATTCTAGGCACCCACCATCGTTGTCTTACATAGGTGACTATATGACCAACCCCATAATGACAACAGAGTCGGTGACACCTATCGATGATAAGATGGGTGAAGGGATGATTGGGGGGCAGTAGTATTGGATACTTACTTGCCTCAGAGAGGGCTGCCAATCGTAATCTGCCTCCGCAATGTATCAAGTCCCCCTTCAAGTGTAAGCCCAACTGATTGATCAGGTTATTCCTAGACTTTGTTCCCTTCACCAGTATTTTATATTCCTGCGTATATATTTCTTGTTGACAGAGCTTATGTAATAATTGATCTGCAATTCTGATCTCCTTCACATTGAGGTAAGCACTACCTGTGGGCGGTGTGCCTTTAATTTTTGCTTTTACATTTTCTACAAATCGTAACACCCATGCTGTAACACGTTGTAACTTTTCATAGCTGCTGAATCTATCCCAGTCCCATAACCGTGTGTCTTCGTCAGGCACCGAGTCAACTACCGGTGCCACAATAGCAGTGTGTTGCTCGCTCAAATCTATATTCTCTGGCCATTCGTTGGGATCATTAAGCCAGCATGGGCCATTCCACCACAACGCAGAAGATTTGAGAAATTTAGCAGAGACACCACGAGTAATGCAATCACTTGGATTCTCTTTGGTAGACACATACCGGAACTGTGCGGTTGGGAGCAGGGTACGAATTTCGTCGACACGGTTGGTGACGTACACTGGTAGCTTCTTACGGCTATGTAACCAGTAGAGCGTAATTTGGCTGTCACTCCATACAACTGTCTCCGAGATATTTAGCAAATTTTTAAAAGTTTCCTCTACAAAGTGAATGAGTCTAGCAGCCAACAGAACTGCAGTCAGCTCTAATTTTGGGATGGAAAGGGATTTGATCGGGGCGACTTTCGCCTTCGCCATGACTAGACGGCTGCCACTTGTGTCAACAAAGTATATGGCGGTGCCGTACGCGACCTTGCTATCGTCTGAGAAGGCATGAATGGAAACAGGATGGTCCATGACAACTCTTCGAGGAAAATTAAAACCCTTACAGAGGCGAAGATCCGAAATAATGTCATCCCACTCCTGAACCAGATCGCCAGTCAAAACCTCATCCCATCCTAATTTTATCCTCCATAATTGCTGAAGGAATAATCTCGATTTGATCGACACCGGTAGAACTATCCCCAAGGGGTCAAAAAGTTTAGCTGTCATACTCAAGCAAATTCGTTTTGTAATCTGCGAATATTGCGCGTACTGAACGCCGAATGAGAGGGTATTGGTATCCGTTTTCCAAAACAACCCTGGCACTCTAACATGTTCCTGCTGTACAGCCGCCACACCATCCCGTTGCAGTACAGTCCGCAAAACAGAATTATTAGTTGCCCATTCACGCAAATGTAGATGGGCTTCATTCATAATCTCTCGGACTACAGCGTAGGGATCAACCAGGAAATCTTCTTCATTTCCTGTACCCAGTAAATTGTCTATATACAACCCTGACCGAATCTGATGAATAATCTGCGGATCTGCACTGACATAAGACAAATGTTTCAAAATGGTGGCGTTTAAAAGGAATTGGGAACAAGTCGCTCCAAATAAAACTGCCCGGAACCGGTAACAAATTAGGGGGGAATCCAGTTGCCTCGGATACTTGGGCCACATAAATCGCGTATAGTCCTGGTCGTGTTCATGGAGCCTTAACATTAGAAATGCCTTCTCAATATCAGACACCCAGGCATACTTACCGAGTCGAAACCGAAGCAAAACCTGCGCTAAATCTGGCACCAGTGAGGGTCCAGTGTACAGGCAGTCATTAAGACTAGGATGACGTTCACTCATCTTGGCGGAACAGTCGAAGACAATACGCACTGGCGTAGTTTTGCTCTCCTTGATTACACCATGATGAGCCAAGTAATGCCCGGTATCTGATTTATCAAAAGGCACCTCTTCTATAAAACCCCGGGACACCTGTTCCTTTATGACTTTTGAGTATTCCTCGCAAAAGTCAGGCTCCTTGAGGAATCTTTTCTGAAGTCCCCGAAGATGGCCTATGGCCAAACCCTTGTTAGATGGCAGCTGATCCTTGGAATTGTTCCAGGGCAGTCTCACTTTATACTGTTGGCTGTCGGGATCGTAGGTAACGGTATCTTCATACGACGATAGTGCTTGACACTCAACCAGTGAGTATTCCTTAGGGGTTATCCCGATATGATCTAATTCCCACAAAACATTTAAGTCATTTGTGCATGGTGGAATATTACCAGTGGACATGTATTCGTCCATTGGTGTTACTGCTACTTTCAATACAGTAATTACTTCTGTGCTGGAGCTTGTAGGCTGTATCACATATGAACCACTGATGGCGTACCCGTACTTGGTAGGAAGCAGAATTAGACTACCTGACCTTTTATACCCAGGTCGCACTATATCGTAGTAGTGATCCGCACCGATGAGCAGCTCCAGCTGATCTGTGTCCGTTGCGTGAGGATCGGCTAATTTTATGCCTTTACTTTGTAAACTAACCAGTTTAGACTTTAGGTTAAGTTCACCTTTATGTTCTGGCAATTCATCAACCACTATTGCGTCTAGATGATGAAATTTACCTTTGTGTTTGTATTGCAGTGCCACAACATTATATTCCCTAGAGGCCTGTTTCCCGGTAAATCCGTGAAGACATAACTCCTCAGTTCCTTTAGAAATGTAGGAAAGGGAGGATAGAACAGAAGACTTCACAAAGGTCCTCTGAGAACATTGGTCAAGTAGCGATCTGATTTTAACACAATTATTATCCTTACCCTTTACCGGCAGCTGTACGGTGGGCAAGATTACTGTATTTTTACCTGTGGCAATGGACATTGTAGTTGAAGTAGCAGCAGTATGCTCTCTCTTGGTGTTATCCTCCGCTGGTCTACTTTCTTTCCCTTGTTTTTGTGTACACAGGGAATGAAAGTGTTTGCCCTTACAAAACTTGCAGCTTCTTACGTTAGGATTAGTACAACCCGAATGGCCATGGTCTTTTGACAAGCACCCAGTGCAGAGACGTAGTTGACAGGCTCTTTTAACTTTAAGAGGCCCTGCGCTTATACTTCATACACTTGTACCATAAATGATTGGTGCCACTACACAGAACACAGTTGAATTTCCTGTACTCACTCTGGGCGGTAAATGTTGCCGTAGCCATGGGTGTTCCCCCTACTCTGTCTTGACCCGCCATATTGTACACTTCAGCCTGGAGGCAATGAGTGAATTTCTTATAATCCAGGCTCGAGTCTCCCATTTCCCGTTTTATGGTTTCTTTTAGTGGTGATGGTAACTTATTGACAAGAGTCACCACACAAAATTCCTCCAGACAAATACCATGGCTAATGATTGACCTCATCACACTCTCTGTATTGGCATAGAAGTCCTTCAGGTCAGCTGTTTGGTGTTTGGGTGACACTAATTCATTGAATTTGGTAACATAAGCTGCCTTGATTCGATCTGGATGCCCATATGTCTCTTGCAGGAGCTCAATTGCTGGGGCATAGCTTGCACTTTCGATTATGAATCCTTCGACTAGCTTATGTGCATTACCCTGAAGCTGACCCTTTAGATAGGTGAAGCGTTGTATATCTGTGAGGTCGGGATTGTCATGGATGGTACACTTGAACATCTCCCAAAATCCCGACCACATGGTGGCATCACCTTCAAATTTTGAAAGAGTAAGATGTGGTAATTTGACTGCGGATTTCTTTGGCTCTTTCTTGACCTCCTTCTTGACCTCTGTAATCAAGATCCCCTTCAGTGTGGCAACGATTACTTGTATGCCCTCCATATATAGGGTATCCTCTCTGATCACCTCGATATACTCGGCGTCCTCGTAAGTGTCGGCCAGGTCCTCCTGTGTGACCTCATACTTGTCAAGTTGCTTTTGAATACTGAGCAACCTGGCCTCCACCTCCACTTTAGACGCCGAATCAAGGAATCCGTCAATATCAGAGGTTAAGACCGTCAAAGAGCCCTTAAGTCCAGCCCGACGCTTTTGTACACTTTTAGCCATGATTATACGGGAAGGAAATCTATTGACGTTAAATCAAACTATCAATGCCAGACCGAATAAGTTGCGGCCAACAATACAGTACTCCGAGAAATCAAATAAATCGCGAGCCGAAAATAAAACACCCTCACGAAATGCGGAATAAGAATTGTGTGCAATGTAGACTAGCAATCTGGAGATTTTCAATTTAACTCCTTACATAATAGTTATGAAATTATAGAATCATTACACCATAAGTTAAGAAAAGCCGGGAGGGAAATTTAGTACAATACAGTATAGGCCAAAAGTCTCCAGATGTCAAAAAGAGAAGTACCGTTTAAAGTTATAATAAATTCAAGAATTTTAAGAGAGAGAGAGCCTATAGGGTAATTGAAACAGGCTAAACTCAATGGGTACCGCTAATTTTATATTATTAAATTTAATAAATATGAAAATTGTACACAAGAAAAGTTCATCTCAAGAAGTCACAAGGAAAAAAGTTTTGAGTTGGATTAACACACACTCAGCCTATCAGCTATCATATTACCCCGCCTCCAGGGCACACGACGAGAGAAGAATTTACAATGACATGTGAATCAAATAAAGAAGTTATTGGACAGTATAAATTTGATATAGAATGAATAACCTTATCTTTTGAAATTATTATACAGTACAGTATGGATGATTTTAATCTTAGTGCCAATCAATTGTTATATAATTTAGGCCTAAAGGTTTTACAATCAAAATTTAATTAATATACTGTACCGATTTGAAGGATTACTAATCTAGGCTATACTGATTTTGTTGATCAACTCTAACGTCATGGTGGGCAAACATCTCGTCGTATGACCTGGCGACCATGGCATATTCGTCTTGCATAAAGCACCGACGACAGATGGCCAGGATCTCCGAATAGAGACGCTTTGATGCCTCGTGCGTGAGGTGTACCCCGTCGGGACTGAAGTTAGCCTCAGAGGTATTCATTGACTGATAGCACTCCCGGGTGAATGGGATATGGCGCTTTAGCCATCGGTTAACCGCATTTGTAATGCGGTTAAACTCGTCCGTAGAGACCCCTCGTGGAGCCTGCCGCTTCTCTACCCCAACCACCCGGACTTCTCCCCCCGAGAGCCGCACCACCTCCTCAGCTAGGACCTCGATCCCCTCCGCAATCCCTCTCGGACTGACCCCGCTCCTTATCTCATTTCCTCCTATCACCAAGAAGGTCAAGTCGGGCTTCAGCTCTAAAAACTGACCCCAGGCTTCTGTTGATCTCAAGGTGCTGACGCGGGCACCTGGGGCGGCCAGAGGAGTCACGGAAAAGAAAGGCCTGTGGACGGCTTGGTCCACGTACATATCCCTGACGTAGGAGTGGCCCAAAATTGCCACCTTCCTAATCGGGCCTGGGTACGCAGGCCTATCAACCACCGCAGGATAATCTTCCCCTACCCCACCACCTGCGGCACCATGACGCCAAAAGCCCTGGGCAATGAGGGACAGACGAAATATGGCACACAAAAATTAACCACGTAGGCTAGGCCACCACCAACCACAAAAAAAGGGGGGGGGGGGGGGGGGCAACTTAGTGAAAGGTTTAAGGACCAATTATATGGTTAATTTAGATAAATGGACTGTATATTATTGATATTAAAGGAACATTAACCATATAGAATATATTTACCCTTAGATGAACTCGGCTGGTGATTGGAGGATGGTGGAAAATAGGCTAGATAACTGGAAGTGGTTAGTATAGTAAACAAAGTATGAAAAGAGGCTACAATAGGCTAGGATAGGCTAGATATTTACGTTAAGTTGTGCTAAGTAACAAAGATGATGATGTAATGACTATATGGAATATGAGATGAAAAGTGAAGCGAAAACACCTGGTGAAATAACTAGGAGAAAGAAGGCTTAGCGTGTGTAGCTGGGACGGAGGTTGGTTGGAGAGTGGCGAGCGCGTTATGTTCGTCTCTGTCGTGACATACCGCGCACGCGCATAACATATGGAAAATGTATCCCATCTTCTTTACAATGAGATACTTATAAACAATCTTAAATAATACAAATATATATATATATATATATGGGAATTATAATCCTACAATACTTTCCCATATACTACTATAGAATAATATATTCTACCCAATCATTGAACGTTCGACCAAGGTTATGGAAGCGTTCAACTTAAGACTACGGAATGATACTTAAAGCTACATCAACCCAGATTACGTAACATCGAGACTGTTCATACTAGTTTGAGTACACTAAGTATGGACACTCCTCTCCCTCTTCCTCCACCTCTCCTCTCCTCTAACTCTTTTCCTAACCTCCAACACTTCTCATCATCTTCTCTCTCTCTCTCTGTCTCCATCCTTCCTCTCCCCCTTTTCCCCCCACCTCCTCTTCTCTCCTCTCCTCTCATCATCTTCTACTGTATATATCTCTCTGTCTCCATCCCTCCTCTCCCCTTGTCACCCCCTCCTCTTCCACCCTTCTCTGTCTCCATCCCTCCTCCTCTCTCCCCACCTCCTCCTCCTCCTACCTCCCTCCCTCTCTCTCCAAGCCTATCATTACCCCATATCAATACAATTCCGGTCTCGTCCGAAACGGGTTGTGTCTTCCCCTGTTACCAGAATGGCACCCAACACCTTATAGATTACTCTCTTGTCCTCCCGCTCTCTCTCTCTCTCTCTCTAAGCTCTGTTTTTTCTTGGTTCTGTTTCTTGTCTTTGAATGCTTGATGCGTTATTTCAAGTGTTTTTAGATATTTTGTTTTGCATACAGTATATTATCTTTCTCTAGTACTTAGCTGCTAGTGTTTGTGTGTGAAGTGTATTTGTGTATGGCATCAAGCTACGTGACCACGAGTCGGAGCGGGTGGTGGTGGATGGAATGTTATTCCAAATGAAGCCACTACTTTTAAGCTCCTCTGTGGCCTAGTGGTTAAGGTGTTGAAGTGCTGCACCACTGGCCTGGGTTCGAGCCCTGGTTAGGTCATATAACAAAATTTTTAGTCATACTGTATATATACTTTATCCTAATTACCTCCGTCAATGAAGTTGGAGGAGGATAAGTTTGCCTCCATTTGTCTGTCTGTTTGTCTCCCTGTTTGGGACTAAACATGAAGGAGAAGAGGGGCCAGAATTAATTAAAAAACACAACTCCCCTTAACTAAATTACCCAAATTAAAAATCACCACCATGCCAGCCCGACAGGAGAAACGAAGAGGAACAAATGAAGGGGAGACTAAAACAACGGAAACATAGAGCCAAGGAATGCAGCAGACAAACAAGGAAAACGAATGAGAAACTAAGATAGAAAGAACAAAGAGCTGAGGAATGCAACCAGTCAACACACACTCAACAGACAAGGACGAAACCAGAGACCAGAACAAGAAGACACCACAAGAGAAAATTCACCACCGCAGGAGAAATCAACCACAACATCAAAACCTCAGAAGACAAATAAAACCAAGACAAAAGCACCACAAAATGGCCGCCCAAATTCCGAATACACTCCACTACACTAGAATACTCAGGATGCCAGAATTGCCACCATTAATTCTCCTCTACCATCCACACCAGGAAAGATGATCAAGATCACGTTTGATAACACTGAAGCTCAAAAGAAAAAAATTATATATAGTCAAACAAAACAAGACCAACATAGACAAATATCAAATGGACAGTTGCGCCGCTCTTCCGCGCAGAGGACTCACCACCAGCCCGCGAACTGTTAGGGGGTCTACTATTCCCCCCCCCCCCCCTGGAGTGCGCCCCCGTACTTATGACCTTCTGACCTTCACACACCTAACCTGGGACATAGCAGCCAAAATCGTCACTACCCCGACGAAAACCAAGGTAAGGAAGCAATTCTAGGGCTTAAATTACTTTACATGTAAGCATTCGAGTCCTAGGATTAAACCTCCCATTTGGAAAGGATTGAAACCATGGTGGATACCCTTCAAGGTCTGAATAGTTCTTTTCCCTACTAGGTGAACTGATATTATCACATGCCATGGTATAGTGTTTAATATTAAGCTCTCTAATAGGCTGCACCTTTGGTATTAGAAGCATAACCGCAAGGACATGTCCCCACCTTACTTCTTTTGCCAAAAAACGCATTCTCAAACTATTGAAGTGATTCTTGCCATGGTAAGGTCAATCTAGTAGTTCCAGGCTTTGTGAGATACCGTCTGGATAACGGCACTCAACATATGTCCATACTGTATCTGTCCAACACCATGGTCAAGGACATATGCAGTGGAAAGGTTTAAACACCGAACTTGGGTTCTTTGAACACTCTTATAACGGTCAGTGGCAGATCGAGTGAAATTAGTAAGTTCATGATCTTACTATCTCCTTGCGTCAGCCCAATACCTTGTCACTGTGTCATGACACTAGCGACGCTGTATTAAAAACCCTAAGTCAAGAGTACCGGAACGGAACTTCATCACCGATTAGTATAAAGGTCAGGATAGACGAGCAGTAGTAACTCAGGACATATCCTCGTTCATGCTCGCGTTAGTCCGATGGTATGCACCCTATGTCATGACATTAAGGAACTACCATTCAAAACCCAAAGCCAACTAAAATCCATCTGTATCCCTATCCATCCCATCCACACGGCAGGACCACCTAACCGGCTCGACGGACCATAGACGAAATGACTTGACCACTCTCAACTCTACCCCTACTGTACCAGCAGCTCCAGATCTACAGAGTGTTAGATTAGGAGTGCTACAGTTATTAACTTTAACTTCTGCACCAGTGCGACCCCGGTGTAATACTTAGGATAATAGAATAATTTACATAACTCTGTTTAACTTCGACACCAGTGCAACCCAGGTGTAATACTTAGGTACCACAGAGTAACTCAACTAACTCTGTTTTATTTCTACACCAGTGCGACCAGGTGTATCGTGTCTATTTTAGGCAAATACGATAAAAGTGATAACTACATATTATACCAGAAAGCCTAAGTGTATCCCTTCCAATAATAAGAGGGAAAAGATAAGACGAGGAATATAAAAAGTGAAAATCAATATTTCAAGGTGTGTGTATCTTAGTATCTGAGTTAAGGGAGAAAGAGTCAAGTGTATTCCTATTTCCTTCGTGGATTCTCGCCCGTGCTAGGTCCAATATATATGTGTATCCAGTGTACTAGTGTACTTCAGTATTGTTATTCTACGTATTAAGTTATTAATTAAAGTTGATCTATAAGATGTACTCAGTGTTATATTATACCCTTTACTCCTTTTGTGCATGTGTTGTATGATTTTAACTTCTCCAGTCGAGTAGAACCTACCAAACACCAAGTCAAACCCGGTAAAAACCCTGGCATAACAATAACACTTTCAGTACGGTATGGTCAGGTTGTATTTCACGTTAATTATCGGTAGACGACTTTATGCAGTTTAAGATGAACCTGTGGCAGTCAAAGGTGTGTATTATTTGGTTTCTTAGCATTTCCTATTAAGCTAAAATAATCGTTTGTCTGTAATTTTGTATATATAAATACCATTCTTATAGGTCCTTCTTAAACGGAAGAATAATTGTGTTGAATCCCCTACTTTCCCCCACTTCTTCTTATCTCCTCCGCCCCCCGCCCCCCCTCTTTCATCCCTTCCTTCCTCTCTTCCTCCCCCCCCCTTCTTTTATCCCTTCCTTCCTTTCCCCCCCCCTCTTTCATCCCTTATTTCCCTCCCCTCCTTCCTCTCTCACCTCCTTCCACCCCCCTCCTTCCCATATTCACCCTCTCCTCTTTTACCCCTGCAACCCCCCCACCCCCCCTCCAAGCCCCATTCCACCGGTACCTAAGAACAGATCTGATCTTCTCTCATTTGTGTGATGAGCTCATGTCCTGGGACTGAACTCACACACACACTCTCTCTCTCTCTTATACACACACACACACTTTTACTATCTCAGACTCACTCACACTCACTTTCACTCTCTCACTCTTACTCTGACTCTCTCACTCTGACTTCCTCTCTCTCTCTCTCACTCTGACTCTCTCTCTCTCCCCTTGGTGATCTTGGTAATAGCAGTGCAAGTCTCTCCTCTGTTTCTCCTGAGCTGCAGATCCCTTCGGGTAACTATTTTATTTTAATTTTTAAGCTCGTTATTTTTTCAGGCTGCGGGACATAGCCCGAATTCCCAGCATTTTTGGTTTGGCTTGACTTTGTTTTGTGTATTTGTTTTTATGTGTGTGTGTGTGTGTAATTCACTTACGATCTTGAGGATCCTTGAGGATCTCTCGCCAGCCATCATCCTCCCGGAAGAGAGCTTAGAGCTCGTATTGTCAGATCATTGGGCAAGGCTGAGACCTTTTCACACACCACACACCGGGTAGTGAGGTCACAACTCCTAGAATTACATCCGGTACCTATTTATTGCTAGGTGAACAGAGGCTACCGCATGAAAGGAGACAAGTCCAAATTGTCTCCACCCGGCCGAGGATTCAAACCCCGGACCTCTCGATTGTGAGGCGAACACGCTACCACTACAATACCGGGCCATGTGTGTGTGTGAATGTGTGCTTGTGTATTTATGTGTGTGCAATGTGTGTGTGTGTCTGTCTGTACATTTGTGTGCAGCATGTGTTTATAATCGTATATGTGTGCTTGTGCACTAATTAAAATGAATACGAGAAAGTCTAAACTGTATGTATATTTTGATGTTCATGTATTCTCTCTCTCTCTCTCTCTCTCTCTCTCTCTCTCTCTCTCTCTCTCTCTCTCTCTCTCTCTCAACTAATTGTGTTATGCTGTTCCCACTTACCTTCCTCCCCATGCCTGTGTTAAGCGGGAGGTAGTCGTTTTTCTGAACCCCCTTCTCCCTCAAGCTTAGCATATTTGCTTTGAGATTTTAAGACTTTCGTTCCATTTAGACCTTTCGCCTCATTTCTTTCTCAATGTGAAGACCACAACCCCACAACCACCACCACAACCCCATAACCACCAATGCACCATACCACCACCACCACCACTACAACCACCAATCCACCATACCACCACCACCACCACTACAACCACCAATCCACCATACCACCAGCACCACCACTACAACCACCAATCCACCATACCACCACCACCACCACTACAACCACCAATCCACCATACCACCATACCACCACCACCACCACCACCACTACAACCACCAATGCACCATACCACCACCACCACCACCACTACTACCACCAATCCACCATACCACCACCACCACCACTACAACCACCAATCCACCATACCACCACCACCACCATTACAACCGCCAATCCACCATACCACCACCACCACCACCACTACAACCACCAATCCACCATACCACCAGCACCACCACTACAACCACCAATCCACCATACCACCACCACCACCACTACAACCACCAATCCACCATACCACCACCACCACCACCACCACCACTACAACCACCAATGCACCATACCACCACCACCACCACCACTACTACCACCAATCCACCATACCACCACCACCACCACTACAACCACCAATCCACCATACCACCACCACCACCATTACAACCGCCAATCCACCATACCACCACCACCACCACCACCACTACAACCACCAATCCACCATACCACCACCACCACCACTACAACCACCAATCCACCATACCACCACCACCACCACCACCACCACTACATCCACCAATCCACCATACCACCACCACCACCACTACAACCACCAATCCACCATACCACCATACCACCACCACCACCACCACTACAACCACCAATCCACCATACCACCACCACCACCACTACAACCATCAATCCACCATACCACACCACCACCACTACAACCACCAATCCACCATACCACCACCACCACCACTACAACCACCAATCCACCATACCACCACCACCACCACTACAACCACCAATCCACCATACCACCACCACCCACCACAACAACCACCAATTCACCATACCACCACCACCACCACTACAACCACCAATCCACCATACCACCACCACCACCACTACAACCACCAATCCACCATACCACCACCACCACCACTACAACCACCAATCCACCACCACCACCACTACAACCATCAATCCACCATACCACCACCACCACCACCACTACAACCACCAATCCACCATACCACCACCACCACCACCACTACAACCACCAATCCACCATACCACCACCATCACCACTACAACCACCAATCCACCATACCACCACCACCACCACCAATCCACTATACCACCACCACCACCACTACAACCACCAATCCACCATACCACCACCACCACCACCACTACAACCACCAATCAACCATACCACCACCACCACCACTACAACCACCAATCCACCATACCACCACCACCACCACTACAACCACCAATCCACCATACCACCACCACCACCACTACAACCACCAATCCACCATACCACCACCACCACCACCACTACAACCACCAATCCACGATACCACCACCACCACCACTACAACCACTAATCCACCATACCACCACCACCACTAATCCACCATACCACCACCACCACCACTACAACCACCAATCCACCATACCACCACCACCACCACTACAACCACCAATCCACCATACCACCACCACCACCACTACAACCACCAATCCACCACCACCACTACAACTACCAATTCACCATACCACCACCACCACCACTACAACCACCAATCCACCATACCACCACCACCACCACTACAACCACCAATCCACCATACCACCACCACCACCACTACAACCACCAATCCACCATACCACTACTACACCCACCAATCCACCATACCACCACCACCACCACTACAACCACCAATCCACCATACCACCACCACCACCACCACTACAACCACCAATCCACCATACCACCACCACCACCACTACAACCACCAATCCACCATACCACCACCACCACCAATCCACTATACCACCACCACCACCACTACAACCACCAATCCACCATACCACCACCACCACCACTACAACCACCAATCCACCATACCACTACCACCACCACTACAACCACCAATCCACCACCACCACCACCACTACAACCACCAATCCACCATACCACCACCACCACCACTACAACCACCAATCCACCACCACCACCACTACAACCACCAATCCACCATACCACCACCACCACCACTACAACCACCAATCCACCATACCACCACTACAAGCACCAATCCACCATACCACCACCACCACCACTACAACCACCAATCCACCATACCACCACCACCACCACCACTACAACCACCAATCCACCACCACCACCACTACAACCACCAATCCACCATACCACCACCACCACCACTACAACCACCAATCCACCACCACTACAACCACCAATCCACCATACCACCACCACCACTACAACCACCAATCCACCATACCACCACCACCACCACTACAACCACCAATCCACCACCACCACCACTACAACCACCAATCCACCATACCACCACCACCACCACTACAACCGCCAATCCACCATACCACCACCACCACCACTACAACCACCAATCCACCATACCACCACCACCACCACTACAACCACCAATCCACCATACCACCACCACCACCACTACAACCACCAATCCACCATACCACCACCACCACTACAACCACCAATCCAACACACCACCACCACCACCACTACAACCACCAATGCACCATACCACCACGACCACCACTACAACCACCAATCCACCATACCACCACCACCACCACCACCACTACAACCACCAATCCACCATACCACCACCACCACCACTACAACCACCATACCACCACCACTACAACCACCAATCCACCACCACCACCACTACAACCACCAATCCACCATACCACCACCACCACCACTACAACCACCAATCCAACACACCACCACCACCACCACCAATCCACCATACCACCACCACTACAACCACCAATCCACCATACCACCACCACCACCACCACTACAACCACCAATCCACCATACCACCACCACCACCACTACAACCACCAATCCACCACCACCACCACCACCACTACAACCACCAATCCACCATACCAGCACCACCACCACTACAACCACCAATCCACCATACCACCTCCACCACCACTACAACCACCAATCCACCATACCACCACTACAACCACCAATCCACCACCACCACTACAACCACCAATCCACCATACCACCACCACCACCACTACAACCACCAATCCACCATACCACCACCAATCCAACACACCACCACCACAACCACCAATCCACCACCACCACCACTACAACCACCAAACCAACACACAACCACCACCACAACTACACCACTACCACCATCACCACAACAGCCACTATCACCACCACCACAACTATACCGCTACCACCTTCACCACCACCATCACCACAACTACCCCACCACCACCACAACTACACCACCACCACAACTACACCACCATCACACCACCCCCACCACCCCTACAACAACACCACCACCACCACCACAACTATACTACCAGCTGATCGCCTCCCTTCTTCTCCTATGACTAGTCCAGTGAGCCATACTGTGACTGGGATGGGGACAAGCCAACTGGAATGGAACAGAATTGGGTGGAACAAGATGGAATGAAACAGAATGGGTGGAACAGGATGGAATGGAAAAGAATGTAACAGAACATGATGGAATGGAAAAGAATGTAACAGAACATGATGGAATGGAAAAGAATGAAACAGAACAGAATGGAATGGAAAGGAATGAAGCAGAACATAATGGAATGGAAAGGAATGAAACAGAACAAAATGGAATGGGTAGGAATGAAACAGAACAGGATGGAATGGAAAGGAATGGAAAAGAACAGGATGGAATGGAAGGGAATAAAACAGAACAGAATGCAATGGAAATAAATGGAACAGAACTAGATGGAATGGATCGGAACAAACAATTAGTCGAGCCACAGGTCTAGTGCTACAAGACCCATGCCCTAGTTACAAAAAATATGACGTCACAAAAGCCTTATAATTGTTTCCCAAGAGGTAGTTGATTGGTAACTGAATTATATTTTCCAACTACCTGAACGCTATGGTTTACAAGATGTGTACAGTTGCCCACATAAGTTCTGTTCTTCGTCGTGATCTTATGTTTGAAAGTACAATTGGTATGAATGAATTGCGAGTGTGGTTTCTTTCAATTACCAGGTAACGTCAGATGAGTTAATCACTGCATAATAAACTACACTCGCAGTTCAATCACCAGGTAACGTCAGATGAGTTAATCACTGCATAATAAACTACACTCGCAGTTCAATTACCAGGTAACGTCAGATGAGTTAATCACTGCATAATAAACTACACTCGCAGTTTAATTACCAGGTAACGTCAGATGAGTTAGTTAATCACTGCATAATAAACTACACTCGCAGTTCAATTACCAGGTAACGTCAGATGAGTTAATCACTGCATAATAAACTACACTCGCAGTTCAATTACCAGGTAACGTCAGATGAGTTAATCACTGCATAATAAACTACACTCGCAGTTCAATTACCAGGTAACGTCAGATGAGTTAATCACTGCATAATAAACTACACTCGCAGTTCAATTACCAGGTAACGTCCGATGAGTTAATCACTGCATAATAAACTACACTCGCAGTTCAATTACCAGGTAACGTCAGATGAGTTAATCACTGCATAATAAACTACACTCGCAGTTCAATTACCAGGTAACGTCAGATGAGTTAATCACTGCATAATAAACTACACTCGCAGTTCAATTACCAGGTAACGTCAGATGTGTTAATCACTGCATAATAAACTACACTCGCAGTTCAATTACCAGGTAACGTCAGATGAGTTAATCACTGCATAATAAACTACACTCGCAGTTCAATTACCAGGTAACGTCAGATGAGTTAATCACTGCATAATAAACTACACTCGCAGTTCAATTACCAGGTAACATCAGATGAGTTAATCACTGCATAATAAACTACACTCGCAGTTCAATTACCAGGTAACGTCAGATGAGTTAATCACTGCATAATAAACTACACTCGCAGTTCAATCACGCGCATTATATTTCCATGTATAGGATCACGGAGAGGAACAGAACTTATGTAGACAACTGTACATCTGACATCATAATATAAGAAACTAATTCATGTTGTTTGAACACCACTGCCAGCTGCATTAAAAAACAAGAGACCCTTATATTTAATTTATACCCCAGTAATTAATGTCTCTTGAATTCATAGATGTGATTCCCTTGCAGAACAGATTTTTTTTTCTATTTGAGTGAGGGAGACAAAAGGCAGATTTGCCTGGTGTGAATGCCTCCCCCAGAGTTGAAAGAGTGCCAGGGTCAACATCAAGGGACGTTCGAGCCAAAATGCCTGAACACACGGAGTTTGAAGCAAATTAAGTCATAGGAAGAGGGAAAGACTGATCGTGGGAGAGAGTTCCAGAGTTCAGCTGTTTAATAGAAGAAAGATTCAGGATAACATTTCACTCTTGGGTTGGAGAGTTGCACAGAGTAGGGGTAGGATTGTGTTGCAAAACGTTATAAGAGAATCATATACAATAAAATGAGAGAGAGAGAGAGAGAGGAGAGTGTGAGTGTGAATTCTTATAAACCCTGTATAGTATTGAAAAGGCAGCACAAGGTATTTATTTAAAGAAACAGACTGATACATATGTAGTGGAAGACACAAATTGCAAACAAAATACAAATCAAAGTGATACAGGTGTTGAAAGGTACAGAACAAAGCCAAAATATTGAAGGCTTAAGTGAGGGAGTGTTCGGTGGGGTGGAGAGAGAGAGAGAGAGAGAGAGAGAGAGAGAGAGAGAGAGAGAGAGAGAGAGAGAGAGAGAGAGAGAGAGAGAGAGAGAGAGAGAGATGGTCAGGGTGGATGGATGATGTGGAGTACAGTAGAGTGGATTAAGGGGGAAGGGTCTATTTTTTGGTCTATTTATATATTATATTTATTTACATTTTAGTTTACTCACTAGACCTCCATCAAGCTTAAAAAACATACCCTAGACTCCCCCTTCCAGATACAGTTGTACACTCGGATGCCATAGTCTCTAGCCCACTCATAAGAATTCCTGGGCCTTTACGTTTTTATTTATGCAATTATAACTAACTGGATTTTTTTTTTTTTTATATAAAACTTGCTTTACAATAATTAGTATACCGGTACATAGTTTTGTAGTTGATTTATAGAAAATTATATTAATAAATTCCCTTCCAGAGCTATACTTCCATAATTAGAAGTAGGTGAAGTCCAGAATGTGTATGAGATGGGGTGGGGCTAGGAGTGGTGGGGTATATATCGGAGGGATGGAGTGGGGCTAGGAGTACAAAGGAGTACACAGGAAATCAAGCAACAACAGGTCTAGTGACCCTTCTAGGCTGCTTGTCCTCCAAAACACTGAGGATCAAGTGTCCAAACAGTGGTTTAGAGTGGGTAAAGGGAACATTGGAAAGGGAACTACTGCCCTGGAACTAATGTCCGTGGCAGGATTAGGAAGTTAGTAGGGGACAGATGGGTTAGTAACTGAGGGGAGGATAAAATAATGTTATTCATTTACAAACGCAGTCAGTCGCGGGTTTGATGCGAGATATTTGTCTAGGCGAAGTTTAAATGAATCAACGGTGCTGCAGTCTATAACATCTCGGGGAAGCCCATTCCATGAGTTGACAACTCGATTGAAGAAGAAATTCTTAGCTTCGTGTGAGTTAAAAGATTTACCAATAATTTTGCAACCGTTTCCCCGCGTGTAATTAGATTGGTCGATAGTGAAGTACTTACTACAGTTCATATTGTCGATGCCTTTGATGATTTTGAACACTTGAATTAATTCACCTCTTAACACCTTACGAGCGGCCTATGCGGTTTATTTATGTGTACCGTCCAGCGGGGTGTTTTTAGCCAAAATAGGGCTGTTTACGTGATCATTTTCATGCCTAAATAAGACCCAGAACGTAAAACAAGTATCTATCCCTGAAAGGGCATAAACAGAGCTTTCGAATGACACCATAACGATCCTTGTATGATGGATAGTTTTCTTGCAATAACCGTGCAACGCGAGTGCAAAAAGCAGGTAATTCGGTACTTTCGGTACATAATTGAGTATGTAGCGAGTGAGAGAGGGAGGAGGGAGCTGAGATTTGTGTCAGTAGGTTCGCCGCGGTGGTCTGGAGCAGTCATACGCTCGCTAGTCTCCTGCCACCACTTGTCTCTCTCTCTCAGCCACATTACGTGCTGAAATTGCCACTCGAGTTATGTCGAGCGCCGCCACATAGTCCAGCTTTATTTAACTCGACTTAAGTGGTGGGCCGCTTTTTAAGGGTTAATTTGCGCTGGGTTAAAGGAAATAGATTTAATTCTCTAAGACGCTCCTCGTATGGTTTGTTCTTTAGGCTAGGTATCATTTTGGTAACTCTACGTTGAACTCGTTCTAGCTTGTCTATATCTTTTTGGTAATAAGGGCACCAGGATTGAATGCAGTATTCAAGAAGAGGGCGGACTAAGGAATTGTAAAGGGTTAGGATAACATCTTTGGATTTATGCTCAAATGACCTGCCTATAAAGCCAATTATTTTGTTTGCCTTCTTAACAACTTCTGAACATTGCTGACTCGGTTTTAGGTTACTCGATATTGTTACTCCCAGATCGGTTTCTCTGTTTACATTCTTAAGCTGAGTGCCATTCATCAAATAGTTTGGTTTCTCATTTTGGTATCCGATATGTAGTACTTTACATTTATTCCCATTGAAACTCATTTCCCAAATTTGGGCCCAACATGACAACTCATCTAGATTGTGTTGCATATCGTCAACTTGTTCTTTTGAGAGTACGCTATTTGCAATTTTTGTATCGTCAGCAAATTTTGAGATTGTACAGGTGAGCCCCTCATCTATGTCGTTGATGTAAATTAGAAAGAGAATTGGTCCTAGTACCGATCCCTGGGGTACCCCGCTATTTACATTGGTCCATTTAGATGCCTTACCGTTTATGACTACTCTTTGCTTTCTGTCGCTAAGCCAATTTTCTATCCATTTCAACACACCATCTTGTATTCCATGCGCTTTTAGTTTTAGCAGTAAACGTTTGTGGGGAACTTTGTCAAAGGCCTTTTGAAAATCAAGGTATATATTATCTACAGCTTTACTCTCATCGTAGAGGTTGAGGATATCGTGGAAGAAGTCTAAGAGGTTTGTTAAACAGGAACGTTTTTTACGAAAGCCGTGTTGAGTATCTTTAAGTATGTTATTTTCCTCTAAGTGATTTACGAGTCTGTCTCTTATGAGTGTTTCTAACATTTTACATACAACTGAGGTTAAGCTAATTGGACGATAGTTACTGGGTAGGGATTTGCTGCCTTTCTTGAATATCAGTGTTACGTTGGCTAGCTTCCACTGATCAGGCATATTTCCAGACTGCAAGGATTTATTAAATAGCAATGTCAGTGGTTTGGAGAGCACATCCTTAGCTTCCTTTACGACTCTAGGTGAGATTTTATCAGGTCCAGGCGTTTTATTTACCTTGAGTTTACCTAAACAATTCAATACTTCTCTCTCTGTAACAGTGATATTGCTTAGAACATCTGAATTATCAATCTGAATCGGCGATGGTATAGGGATATCACTGAGGTCTTTTCCGTTGTAAAAACTGATGCAAAGAAGGTATTGAGGGCATTACTCATTTGTACTTCGTCTTTGGTGTATTCTCCATTTTCATCGACTAACGGTCCAACAGTTGAAGTAACTACTTTTTTCTTTCTGATATAACTATAGAATTCGTTCGGGTTTGTTTTACTTTGATTCGCAACATGTAACTCCAGGGTCTTTTTACTTTGCTTAATTAACTTTTTGGCTTTGCGTCGTAGCTCTACAAATTTCACCTGTTCTTCGTCATTTTGTAAGGATTTTAATCTATCATTAGCCAACTTTTTAGCAAGCAGACAGTTTGAAATATCATTATTCCACCATTTGAGCTTATTATTAAGGCCTGGACGCCGTATTTTCGATGGTATGCAGTCCTGCACTGCTTTTAGGTAAGTGGTTTCGAATAATTCCCAAGATGTATTTATGTCGTTATTGTTAATTAAAAAGCTCCAGTCAGTTTCTTTAAACGTAGCTCTAAGTTTATGAAAGTTTGCTTTCTTGAAATTAGGGACTTTTTCGATGCTGCTATTTGGTTCATTACTAGTAAACTTTAAAGTGAAAGTTAATGTACGATGGTCGCTGTTACT
This sequence comes from Paralithodes platypus, assembly GCA_032716605.1. NCBI lineage: Eukaryota > Metazoa > Arthropoda > Malacostraca > Decapoda > Lithodidae > Paralithodes > Paralithodes platypus. The sequence goes on from CM064569.1 coordinate 20,812,333, forward strand.
GAATTCATCACCAACATTCAAATTCTCTATTAATTTTTTTTTTTTGTCTATGTGATTGAGGGAGGCAAAAGGCATAACTGCCTATAGCGAGTGCCTCCCCCATAGTTGAAAGAGTGACAGGGCCAAAATCAAGGGACGTTCGAGCCAAAATGCCTGGACACACAGAGTTTGAAGCAATTTAAGTCATAGGACGAGGGAAAGACTGATTCTGGGAGAGAGTTCCAGAGCTCAGCTGTTGAGTAGAAGAAAGTTTGAGAGTAACGTTTCACTCTTGGGTTGGAGAGTTGCACAGAGTAGGGGTGGGATTGAGTTGCAAGACGGGTACCACGTGCCCTACGTAAAGGAGGTGGTATGCACTGGGATAGCTCTGAGGAACACTGATTATTATAGTAGCGATAGAATAGCGAGAGAGATGCAACATTGCGGCGGAGACAGAGAGATTGCAGAGAGTTGGTGAGTGGACGGGAGTTAATGATACGAAAGGCCTTCCTTTCAACTTTGTCTAGGAGAGCGGTGTGAGAGGAACCTCCCCACACATGTGAACAATACTCAATACAAGGACGCACTATGCCCCTGTACAGAGCAAGAAGCTGTGACGGGGAAAAGAACCCCCTAAGGCGGTTGAGCACACCCAGCTTCTGGGAGGCTGCCTTAGCAAGACTGGTAATATGGTCCTTCCAAATGAGAGCAGAAGAAAAAGAGACACCAAGAATATTGAGAGAAGATGAAGGGTTGATTTTTGTATTGCTGAAGAATAAGGGATAGTCCGCTGGGAGATCCTGACGGGTAGATAGATGGAGAAATTGGGTTTTGGAAGCATTAAAGTTAACAAGGTTTTCTCTGCCCCAATTGGAAATAGTATTTAGATCAGAATTTAAGAGTTCTATGGCTTCATTACGTTTGTCGTTGAGGGATTGCTGGCTGGGGCGTTCTGAAAAACTAATGGAGTAGTGTAAGGTTGAGTTGCCTGCGTATGAATGGATGGGAATTAAGGTACAGTTAAGGAGATCATTTATAAAAATTAGAAAGAGAATAGGAGATAGGACAGAGCCCTGAGGAACACCGGAGTTTATAGGGTGAGGAAGTGAACAATGGCCGTCCACAACCGCGGCTATGGATCGGCCGGAAAGGAAATTAGAGACAAAGGCACAGATGGAGGGATAGAAACCGAAGGAGGGTAGTTTAGAAATTAAAGATTTATGCCAGACTCTATCGAAGGCTTTCGATATGTCTAGTGCAATAGAAAAAGTCTCACCGAAGTCCCGAAAGGAGGATGACCAAGAGTTAGTAAGATATGAAAGAAGATCACCAGTAGAGCGACCCTTAAGGAAGCCATACTGGCGATCTGAGAGCAGATTATGAGAAGAGAAATGCTTAAGAAATTTGGAAGCAAGAATAGTTTCAAAAACTTTAGAAAGAGAAGAGATAAGAGCAATTGGACGATAGTTGGAGGGTTGAGAGCGGTCACCCTTCTTTGGGACAGGTTGAATGTGAGCAAACTTCCAGCATGAAGGGAAGACTTTAGAGGATAGACAGAGACGAAAGAGTTTGCCTAGGCAGGGAGTCAGCACGGAAGCACAGTTTTTGAGAACAACAGGAGGAACACCGTCCGGACCGTACGCCTTATTAGCGCCTCTCTGCCCAGAGAGGGTAGAAAGTACATCTTTAGAAGAGATTAGGATATTAGGCATAAGTAAGAGAGAGGAGGGCGGAAAGGGAGGAATAGCACCGGAATCATCCAAGGTGGAGTTTCTAGCAAAGGTTTGAGCGAAGAGTTTAGCTTTGTCAGAGGAAGAAGTGATGGTTGTGCCATCAGAGTGGGAAAGGGGAGGGAAAGACGAGGAAGAGAAATTGTTGGAGAGGTTTTTGGCTAGATGCCAGAAAGCTTGGGAAGAGCTAGAGTTGGATAGTTCAGTGCATTTATTATTGATGAAAGAGTGTTTGGCAAGTCGAAGAACAGATTTGGCTTGATTCCGGGCAGACACATATGAAGAATGAGAGTCTTGAGTTTTAAGGCGTCGGTACCGTTTGAATGCTTCCTCCTTATTGCGGACAGCAGTAGAACAGGCGTGAGTAAACCAAGATTTTTTAGCATTAGTCTGAGAGAAAGAGAATGGAATGTATGCTTCCATGCCCGATAGGATTACCTCGGTAATGCGTTCAGCACTCTCCGAGGGTCCTCGGCCATGGAAGCAGAAATCATTCCATGGGAAATCAAAGAAGTACTGCCGAAGAGCCTCCCAGTCGGCAGCGCCAAAGTGCCACAAGCGCCGCCGGCTAGGAGGATCGGGTGGCTGTACTGGAGAGATAGGACAGGTGACAGAGATAAGTTTATGGTCGGAGGAACCCAAAGGAGAGAAAAGATCGACAGTATAAGAAGAAGGGTTAGAAGTTAGAAACAGGTCAAGAATGTTGGGCCGATCTCCGATGCGATCCGGGATACGGGTGGGTTGCTGAACTAACTGCTCTGTTGCAAGTACAAGGTCAAGAACATTATTACCACGGGTTGGCGATCGAACAAATTGATAGAGTGAACTCTCTTGCAAGTTCGCATACAAGTCATGTTCGGAGTGTGAAGTAAGAGTATCGCCCCACTTGGTCACAGGTAAATTAAAGTCGCCAAAAAATACGGTATCTTGTGAGTTACTTTCATCTGCAATTTGTTCATAAATTTCTCGGTCAGTTTGCACTGATTGAGCTGGAGGTCTGTATATTAATGCAAGTATTATTTTTGTACCTTTATTATCCTTTATTAGCACAAAAGATGTGTCGACGTTTTCAATTTGAGGTTTTGACAAGAGGGTTGGTTTAAGACTTTCTTTGATATAAAATAAAACGCCGCCTCCATTTTTATTTATTCGGCTTTGAAAATTTACTGCGTATACTACGAGCGTTTGCATAGAAAATCTTTAAAGTTGCGGTTTTAGAACTCACAGAACGTTCTTTAATCAAATTTTTGGTTCTGGTCGGATCTACATTTACATTCATGGCTGTCCTCGGTCCTCGGTCGTTATCCCTAGCGGTTTTGAATTTGGGTCGTGTTGGTGGAGCTTTATCCAAATTCGCGGTTCTTGACGGATTGGCATTTAATTTCTTCGCAGGTTGCCGTCCTCGCTGTCTTCGGTCCTCCTTCCTGGTTGTCCTGTGCTGAGTCTATTTCTTCTCCGAAAATCCTTCACCGCATCGTTGAGAAGGCGCCCAAAACGTGCTGCTCAGATGAACCTGGTTCAGATGAAACCATCGCCGAAAACAATCCCATAGTAGAGAATCAGGTGTCGACGAATCCCTTCCTGAAGAGGTTTGCTAAACAACGATTTGTGCTGGTGGCTATGTTGTAAAATCGTCTCTCTACACCAAGCCGGGGGACGATTCCTGAGACGATGATCCTTGATGACTTCTCCTTAAACGACTTGATCAGCTGCTGGTACTTTAAAAGCAAATCTTCCGACCGGGTTCACTGGACATCGTTGGATCCAACGTGGATGACGTACATTGTATTAGCAGGGGCCAGCTTAGATACTTCGTCAACTGCTGCAACTACGTCGTCCACACCACCACCAGGGATACAAAAACGCTTCCTGGTCTGAGGTGCCCTGGCGCAAAACTCTGTGAGCTGACCACGTATCATCGAGTCTCCCACGAGCCGGACTTCTTCTATTTCTTCTTCGTCATCTGAGTCTGTGAGTATCTGGAAACGGTTTTGACACTCGGTAGGTAATCGGTATGAGTTTCCTGGTCTTGGGAGTGGTGGGTGGGGGATGGGTGGTTGGGTAGAGAGAGGAGGGACGGAGCTAGGAGTGGTGAGTGGGGGAGGGGTGGTGGGGTAGAGAGAGGAGTTTAGGATGGTAGAGAGGTGGATGGGGGCTAGGTGGGGGTGGGGGAGTGGTGTTGGGTAGAGAGAGGTGGGATGGGGTGGGGCTAGGAGTGGTGAGGGGGGGAGGGGTGGTGGGGTAGAGAGAGGAGGGGGGGAGGGGGGCTAGGAGTGGTGGGTGGGGGAGGGGTGGTGGGGTAGAGAGAGGTGGGGCTATAGGAGTGGTGAGGGGGCGAGGGGTGGTGGGGTAGAGAGAGGAGGGATGGAGTGGGGCTAGGAGTGGTGGGTGGGGGAGGGGTGATGGGTAGAGAGAGGAGGGATGGGTGGGGCTAGGAGTGGTGAGTGGGGGAGAGAAGGGGTGCGGCTAGGAGTGGTGGGTGGGGAGAGGTGGTGAGATAGAGAGGGAGGGATGGAGTGGGGCTAGGGGTGTGGGGTAGAGAGGAGGAGGGATGGGGTGGAGCTAGGAGTGGTGGGTGGGGGAGGGGTGGTGGGATACAGAGAGGAGGGATGGGGTGGGTGGGGAGGGGTTTGGTGGGGCGAGACGTGGAGAGAGATGGGGGGGGGGGTAGGGCATTGGAGAGGAGTAGGATGGGGTAGAGCTAGTAATGTGGGGGGGGGGGGGGGGGAGGGACTGAAGCAAGGATAAAGTTGATATACCGAGCCCGAACGCCACCACCCAACTTCTGGTTATAGTAGAACACAAGAGGCACCAAACGTTTACATATAGCACCAAACGTTTTATATAGGACACCAAACGTTTACATAATGCACCAAACGTTTTATATAGGGCACCAAACGTTTTATATAGGGCACCAAGCGTTATATATAGGACATTAAACTTTTATATAGAACACCAAACGTTTTATATAGGGCACCAAACGTTTTGTAGGGGACACCAAACGTTTTATATAGGACACCAAACGTTTTATATAGGACACCAAACGTTTTATATAGGACACCAAACGTTTTAAATAAAACATTACACGTTTTATATAGGACACGAAACGTTTTACATAGGACACCAAACGTTATATATAGAGGACACGAAACGTTTGATAGGCAGGATACCAAACGTATATAGTTATAGCACCAAACGAATGATACAAATAAAATAAAATTGTACAGAATGAAAATATATACCATATGAGGAGGAGCACTTTATTATATATACCATATGAGGAGGAGCACTTTATTGACAATGTTTCTCATATAGCTTCATCAGGCTATAGGGGAAACGTTATCAATATAGCACCAAACATTTCATAGGTAGGCAACCAAATGTGTTATAGGAAAAATACCATATATTGTTTATAAGGCAGGGCACTAAACGTTTTACACAGTACATGACACTATTTATCTATCAGAACACCGAACGTTTCAGTAGGAGTTATTATAGTCCTTTCTGTACCGGTGACGTATTTTATATTATATTTCAGCTACATTTAGACGATTTTAGGAAGCTTAGGAAGGATATATGGTAGCATAGACTACATTAGATCTGGACTGGACAAGAAAATGGAACTTTGCAGTAAGGGACCCAAAATAGGAGATCGATACCCCAAGTTTGAACCTCGAAACCGCGAAAATATCACATTTTCGCGGTTTTGAGGTTCGAACTTGGGGATTCGTTCTCCGATTTTGGGTCCCATGCTGCAAAGTTCCATTTTCGTGTCCAGTCCAGATCTACTGTAGTCTATGATGGTAGCTATAAGGATTAATTGAGATAGTCTGTAGCCTTATAATTGGTAGACGTCTTCTCTAAGCTAAATCAAATCGTTTAATGAATTAAGTTTAATTAAGTTTAATGAGTTTAATGAATACGACGTCATCGGTACTGAAAGGGTAAATGCTTTCTCTCCCAAAGGTCATTCCTAAGTTGGACAAAATCATCTATTTGTAGCAAGATTAAAAACAAAGAAAGGGGCTCGACTGGTTTTCAGACCGTAATTGACCACTTGCGAGTTTCAGGCTATAAGGAAGTTCGGCCTCTAAACATCGATATTAAACACAAATACGGTAATTATGTAGGTTTCTGATGGATAAACAGTATGTTGAATTTGGTTTAATGTATATATAAATTTACTAAAACCGTATTATAGCTGGTTATTCTGCTAAATATCGATGTCTACAGCTCCAACTTCCTTATAGAACGAAACTCGCAAGTGGTCAATTGTATCGGCGACAATGGCTGGAATTATCGAACACGGGCACTTCATTATACCGATGAAAGGAACGGAAATTGGGCGGGTGCCCAACCCCGAAAGGGGTTCAAATAGGGGAACTATCACCCCGCCAAAGGCGGCTTTCTAGCCTTTCCTAGCTGATGCTGAGAGGATTGGGTTCTAGTCATGTGGTGATGGGCTGGTCTATCAGAGTGAGAACTGAGCTTTCTCTGCCTTACCCATAGCTTACTCTGACTGTTCCTTTTACTTATATATTTTCTAGATCTAAAGTGACGGCGTCTCTTCCGTGGATTGACCTCCCAATCTACCAAGATTGGAAGCCAAAGCGTCACAGTTTTCCTTTGCCCCTCAACTTTCTCTTAATAATTGCTGAGGGGCACAGGGCCCTGGGTGTGGCTTTGGTTTCCCGGGCATTTCCGCACCCTCCTCAGATCCCCGCCATTGAGTGGCTTCGGTCACCCAGGCTTTATTGTGGTCAGCAGGGAGGGTTCTGTGGGGGCGCTCGGTTATGGCCTTGGCCTTGCTCGGGGCCTTGGGGCTGTTCGGCCAGGCAGCTTGGGGAACAACAACAACAACAACAACAACGGAAATTGTTTAAGGGGAGGCAGACCGTTTGTTTGGTCTATTAATTCATTTATTCATATATGTTTTTAGTTACCTCCCTAGACCTCCATCAAGCTTAGCAAAACACACCCTAGACCCCCCTTTATGATAAATTTGTACATTTTTCGGTAGAAAATTTTCTCGGCCAAAGGCCGAGAAACCCTCTTAAAATTACAGGCTCGCTATCGCTCGCCAGGAACAAATACGACACCTAAATGGCACGAAAGGTCTTAAGATTGACAACGAAATGGAGCGAAAGGTGTTAAAATCGCCAAACTAATGGGCCGAACGTCTTATAATCTCAAAACTGGTGGGGGTAAACATTAGGGAGAAAGGGATCCAGAAAAACGGTCTGCCTCCCCTTAATTCTTACAAACAATTATATGGGTAACACAAATGGTCTGGGGTTTGTATTGCTGTAGGGAGGGAAATATATATACATATATATACAAATACATAAATATATATACATATATATACAAATACATAAATATATATACATATATATACAAATACATAAATATATATACATATATATACAAATACATAAATATATATACATATATATACAAATACATAAATATATATACATATATATACAAATACATAAATATATATACATATATATACACATACATAAATGAAAGCGAAACTATAGTCCCTTTCTTTTCAACTGGCGGTTACATGCAAGGTTCCCATCAAGATTTCCCAGTTATATGCAAGATTTTTGTAGTGAAATATGGTGCTAATTATATAAACTTGGTCTTATCCCTTGTTTGGCGGGGGTGGACTTAAGTCGGGCTAGAGAAGAAAGGACTATGTGGCGGGGACCGACTTAAGTCTGTGTGCAATTTTGGAGCAATATTGCCTCTGAGAGAGAGACGAGCGGTGGGCGGAGCGTAGGTCGGGCTCTGACCGTTCGCCACAGGTCCCGCGGGCCTACTGACGTTTACTCCACACACATCCACCCTCCCTCCCTCACTACACAGGGTATTATGTCAAGAAATTACCGTATTTTAGGGATTTTTCCTTCGTCTTGCACGATCATTGCAAGAGAACGCGTGGTCGTAGGAGGATGGTTCTGGTGTCATTGGAAAGCTGAATTAACGCCCTTTCAGGGATATATAATTGTATTACGCTCTGGCTCTTGTTTATGCATGAAAAAGAGCACGGAAATAAGCTCGTTTAGGGTAAAACCTCCCGCTTGGCAGGTAGTAGAAGTTACCGTCTAGGCCGCTCGTAAGGTGTTAATATGATGCAGAGACACCGTAGTCTCATATTTTTCCTTTTAAGTATCGATAAATTAGCTGCCAAGGGATTCAATTTATAGTCAGCTGAAAAGAAACATAGTAGAGTGCACTGGTTTGTGCTTGGTGTAGGTATTGCATTTTTATAATATACCGTTATGTGTTTTATCCGTTTCAATGCAATCGCTTTCTTTTATCTTGGCTACCATTTGACGATTGTTCAGCCTTTCAATGACCTGTGGGAGTTTAGCCGGTATCACACGAACACTTTTTCCCTCAATATTTATCCTTAACACTGGTCTGGCAGCTAATGAGGTCAACATTTATAATATTTCTGTGACCTAAATTGATCTATCATTAGTCTAGTTTCTGATACCGGTGCAAAATATACCAGCAATGTTGCCAGAATATTTTTGACTATCGAATGTTGACTAAAAAAGCTCTTGTGTGATACCGGCTTTAGGCATTGAGTTTATGTCTTCGATTACTAGAACTGAATGATATCGTCATTTCTAGTCATAATACTATTGAAATAAGCTGACTACCATAATACTCCACCCTCTGTCCTATTAAACTAATTACCAAAGATCCCCCCCTATCTCACTTGGGTAGATGGGACTCGTCAGCCTTGATCGGCAACCCATCTAGGGGAGACATTCTTATAAAAATTCGGGTGCATAGGACTCGTTAGCCTTGGTCGGTAATCTGTGTAGTAGAGTACCGGTAAACTTCATGTGTATCACTTGCAGGTGGCGAACTCGAATATATACTGTATTTAACCCCTTCTGTACCGGTGTCATCTTATAGATTTTATTCTAGCTATATTTAGACGAGTTTGTGTAGTTTAAGAAGGATCTGTGCCTTTTCTATCGAAAAATGTACAAATTTATCTTGGTCTTGGGTGTGTATTTTTTAAACCATGATGGATATTTAATATTTAATCTGTAGTTCATTGTTCATTGTGTGTATTATTATGTCGTGGTGTGTGTGTGTGTGTGATTGAGAGAGAGAGAGAGAGAGAGAAAAAAGTGTGTGAGAGAGAGTGTGTGTGTGTGTGAGTGTGTGTGAGCACCGAGATGTACCAACATTTTAGTTCCAAGCTCCTGAACATATGTGTAGCGAATATCCCAAGTAAGAGACAACCACGAGAATACACAATCCCAAGAGAGAGGAAAATACTGATGAGGAAGAGGACAAAATTAAATAAACGATTAGTGGAAAGCGAAGAAGAGAATATGATAAAGCAAAAATTAGCACGTATCGAAAGAGACCTCGCACAGTCGTACGACAGAGAAGCAAAATCTGAAGAACGGAGAGCTGTGGACAACATTGACAAGAACCCAAAATACTTTTTTAAGTATGCCAAGAAAAAACAAGCATGCGAACAACCATAGGACCACTCAAGTACAATGGATACCTCACCAGTGATCCACAAAAAATGAGCGAAGCCCTTAACCACCAGTATGTGTCTGCATTTAGTACACCAAAACTAGATACAGTGAATCAGTGGCATACAACAACACCGCCCGCAGAATCACAATTGAGCGATGTAGAGTTCGATTGACAGATATAGAGACATCCATACGAGAAATCAACACATATGCCGCTGCAGGACCAGACTGTATACCAGCAATACTCATGAAGCAGTGTGCCTCCATTATATCCAAACCACTGCACATGATATGGAGAAAGTCGATGGATACTGGGGAAATACCTAGTCTCTTAAAACACGGACAAATATCACCCATCTATAAAAGTGGGCCGAGAACGGAACCAAAAAATTATAGACCGGTGGCTCTTACTTCACACGTAATTAAAATATTCGAGAGGATAGTTGTAAAAAAAGTAACCAAATATCTGGAGGAACAATCGCTTTATAACAAAGGTCAACACGGATTTAGAAGCGGAAGATCGTGCGTGTCGCAGCTTCTTCAACACAGGATGGATATTTTGAGTGCTCTAGAAGATGGAGATGGTGCAGATGCAATCTACCTGGACTTCTCTAAAGCTTTCGACAAGGTTGACCACTCGATCTTATTGCAAAAACTGGAACATATTGGGATTAGAGGTAGGCTACACAAGTGGATCGGGAGCTTTATCACTAATAGAAGTCAATCGGTAATGGTCGAAGGAAGCGAATCCAAGAAGTCGGAAGTGAGAAGTGGTGTGGCACAGGGGTCGGTGATTGGCCCCTTGCTTTTCCTCATATATATCAGTGATATCGACCAGAGTATACAGTACTGTAAAACAACCTCATTCGCAGACGACACTCGACTCCTGGGCATTGTGAGAAGGGAAGATGATTATAAAATGATACAAGATGACCTGAAGACGATATATAACTGGGCAGAAATGAATAATATGATATTCAATAGCACAAAATTCGAGTTATTGAGATATCGACACCCGAAGCAGGAAGTGGCCGACAAGGACTATACAACACCAGAAGGAGGAATTATAATCCAAAGCAACCACTTGCGGGATCTGGGAATAACAATAAGCGACGACGCTAGCTTCGACCATCATATTGATAATACTGTAGCGAAGGCCAGAAAGAATATGGGATGGATTTTTAGAACATTCAAAACAAGAGAACCACGTGCGTTAATAGTATTATTCAGGGCCCTGATACTTCCATTGGTTGAATACTGCTGCCAGTTATGGAACCCCACAAACATCGGCCAAATCAGAAAACTGGAGGCAGTACAACGAACGTACACGGCCCGAATCGAAGGACTGAACAACATGGACTACTGGCAGAGACTACAGCAATTAGACATGTACTCATTGGAGAGAAGAAGGGAGAGATATGTAGCAATGTACGTGTGGAAAATAATTAACGAAATGATACCAAATCTGGAAAACGAAGATGAAATTAGGACGACATACAGCAGTAGACGAGGAAAATTGTGCACTATTCCGCGTTTAGTGAGAACAAGGATGAGCTTACAAACCTTGAAAGAGAATTCATTGGCTGTACACGGTCCAAGGATATATAACTGTCTCCCCAAGCAACTAAGAGAACACACAGGCTCTCTCTTAAGTTTCAAGACTGGATTGGACAAATTTCTACGAACAATACCCGACAAACCATCGCTGCCACACTATTACCAAACGTCCGACGGAAACAGCCTGCTGCATCAAATCAGAACGAGGAACTACTGAGGGCGGCGCACCAGCGTGGCCCAGGACTTCGGTCCTAAACTACAATCCAGGAATCCAGGAATCCAGGAGTGTGTTGCGGTTGTGTGTGTGTGTGCGTACAATGTACAAAGGAGTACAAAGGAAATCAAGCAACAACAGATCTAGTGACCCTTCTAGGCTGCCTGTTCTCCAAAACACTGAGGATCAAGTGTCCAAACAGTAGTTAAGAGTGGGTAAGGGAACATTGGATAGGGAAATACTGCCCTGGAACTAATGTCCGTGGCAGGATTAGGAAGTTAGTAGGGAACAGATGGGTCAGTAACTGAGGGGGGGGGGATAAAATAAAGTTATTCATTTACAAACGCAGTCAGGGTTTGATGCAAGATATTTGTCTAGGCGAAGTTTAAATGAATCAACAGTGCTGCAGTCTATAACGTCTCGGGGAAGCCCATTCCAAAAGTTGACAACTCGATTGAAGAAGAAATTCTTAGATTCGTGTGAGTTAAAAGATTTACCAATAATTTTGCAACCGTTTCCCCGCGTGTAAGTAGATTGGTCGATAGTGAAGTACTTACTACAGTTAATATTGTCAATGACTTTGATGATATTGAACACTTGAATTAAGTCGCCTCTTAATCTGCACTGGGTTAAAGGAAATAGATTTAATTCCCTAAGACGCTCCTCGTATGGTTTGTTCTTTAGGCTAGGTATAATTTTGGTAACTCTACGTTGAACTCGTTCTAGCTTGTCTATATCTTTTTGGTATTAAGGGCACCAGGATTGAACGCAGTATTCCAGAAGAGGGCGGACTAAGGAATTGTAAAGGGTTAGGATAACTTCTTTGGATTTATGCTCGAATGACCTGCCTATAAAGCCAATTATTTTGTTTCCTTTCTTAACAACTTCTGAACATTGTTGACTCGGTTTTAGGTTACCGGTACTCGATATTGTTACTCCCAGATCGGTTTCTCTGTTTACATTCTTAAGCTGAGTGCCATTCATCGAATAGTTTGCTTTCTCATTTTGGTATCCGATATGTAGTACTTTACATTTATCCGCATTGAAACTCATTTGCCAAATTTGGGCCCAACATGTCAACTTATCTAGATTTTTTTTTTCTTTTTCTATGTGATTGAGGGAGGCAAAAGGCATAACTGCCTATAGCGAGTGCCTCCCCCATAGTTGAAAGAGTGACAGGGCCAAAATCAAGGGACGTTCGAGCCAAAATGCCTGGACACACGGAGTTTGAAGCAATTTAAGTCATAGGAAGAGGGAAAGACTGATTCTGGGAGAGAGTTCCTGAGCTCAGCTGTTGAGTAGAAGAAAGTTTGAGAGTAACGTTTCACTCTTGGGTTGGAGAGTTGCACAGAGTAGGGGTGGGATTGAGTTGCAAGACGGGTACCACGTGCCCTACGTAAAGGAGGTGGTATGCATTGGGATAGCTCTGAGGAACACCGATTATTATAGTAGCGATAGAATAGCGAGAGAGATGCAACATTGCGGCGGAGAGAGAGAGATTGCAGAGAGTTGGTGAGTGGACGGGAGTTAATGATACGAAAGGCCTTCCTTTCAACTTTGTCTAGGAGAGCGGTGTGAGAGGAACCTCCCCACACATGTGAACAATACTCAATACAAGGGCGCACTATGCCCCTGTACAGAGCAAGAAGCTGTGCAGGAGAAAAGAATCCCCTAAGGCGGTTGAGCACACCCAGCTTCTGGGAGGTTGCCTTAGCAAGACTGGTAATATGGTCCTTCCAAATGAGAGCAGAAGAAAAAGAGACACCAAGAATATTGAGAGAAGATGAAGGGTTGATTTTTGAATTGTTGAAGAATAAGGGATAGTCCGCTGGGAGAACCTGACGGGTAGATAGATGGAGAAATTGGGTTTTGGAAGCATTAAAGTTAACAAGGTTTTCTCTGCCCCAATTGGAAATAGTATTTAGATCAGAATTTAAGAGTTCTATGGCTTCATTACGTTTGTCGTTGAGGGATTGCTGGCTGGGGCGTTCTGAAAAACTAATGGAGTAGTGTAAGGTTGAGTCGTCTGTGTATGAATGGATGGGAATTAAGGTACAGTTAAGGAGATCATTTATAAAAATTAGAAAGAGAATAGGAGATAGGACAGAGCCCTGAGGAACACCGGAGTTTATAGGGTGAGGTAGTGAACAATGGTCGTCCACAACCGCGGCTATGGAACGGCCGGAAAGGAAATTAGAGACAAAGGCACAGATGGAGGGATAGAAACCGAAGGAGGGTAGTTTAGAAATAAAAGATTTATGCTAGACTCTATCGAAGGCTTTCGATATGTCTAGTGCAATAGAAAAAGTCTCACCGAAGTCCCGAAAGGAGGATGACCAAGAGTTAGTAAGATATGAAAGAAGATCACCAGTAGAGCGACCCTTAAGGAAGCCATACTGGCGATCTGAGAGCAGATTATGAGAAGAGAAATGCTTAAGAAATTTGGAAGCAAGAATAGTTTCAAAAACTTTAGAAAGACAAGAGATAAGAGCAATTGGACGATAGTTGGAGGGTTGAGAGCGGTCACCCTTCTTTGGGAAGAATGTGAATGTGAGCAAACTTCCAGCATGAAGGGAAGACGTTAGAGGATAGACAGAAACGAAAGAGTTTGCCTAGGCAGGGAGTCAGCACGGAAGCACAGTTTTTGAGAACAACAGGAGGAACACCGTCCGGACCGTGCGCCTTATTAGTGTTAAGCCCAGAGAGGGTAGAAAGTACATCTTTAGAAGAGATTAGGATATTAGGCATAAGTAAGACAGGGGAGGGCGGAGAGGGAGGAATAGCACCGGAATCATCCAAGGTGGAGTTTCTAGCAAAAGTTTGAGCGAAGAGTTTAGCTTTGTCAGAGGAAGAAGTGATGGTTGTGCCATCAGAGTGGGAAAGGGGAGGGAAAGACGAGGAAGAGAAATTGTTGGAGAGGTTTTTGGCTAGATGCCAGAAAGCTTGGGAAGAGCTAGAGTTGGATAGTTCAGTGCATTTATTATTGATGAAAGAGTGTTTGGCAAGTCAAAGAACAGATTTGGCTTGATTCCGGGCAGAAACATATGAAGAATGAGAGTCTTGAGTTTTAAGGCGTCGGTACCGTTTGAATGCTTCCTCCTTATTGCGGACAGCAGTAGAACAGGCGTGAGTAAACCAAGATTTTTTAGCATTAGTCTGAGAGAAAGAGAATGGAATGTATGCTTCCATGCCTGATAGGATTACCTCGGTAATGCGTTCAGCACTCTCCGAGGGTCCTCGGCCATGGAAGCAGAAATCATTCCATGGGAAATCAAAGAAGTACTGCCGAAGAGCCTCCCAGTCGGCAGCGCCAAAGTGCCACAAGCGCCGCTGGCTAGGAGGATCGGGTGGCTGTACTGGAGAGATAGGACAGGTGACAGAGATAAGTTTATGGTCGGAGGAGCCCAAAGGAGAGAAAAGATCGACAGTATAAGAAGAAGGGTTAGAAGTTAGAAACAGGTCAAGAATGTTGGGCCGATCTCCGATGCGATCCGGGATACGGGTGGGTTGCTGAACTAACTGCTCTAGGTCATTTAGGATAGAAAAGACGTAGGCTTGTTCACCAGGTGGATCAGTAGTGTGAGAGGAGAGCCAATGGCGGTGGTGAACGTTGAAATCTCCTAAGATGGAGATTTCTGAGAAAGGAGAAATGGATAGAATGTGTTTCACTGTAGAGTTTAGATAGTCAAAGAATTTGGGAAAGTTGGTAGAGTTAGGGGAAAGATAGACAGCACAGAAATATTTAGTAAGAGAATGACAGGAAAGTTTGAGCCATAAAGTTGAGAATTCAGAGGAGTCGAAATCGGGAACACGAGAGCAAGTGAGTTTGTTGCGCACATATGCACAACATCCGCCTTTGGCTTTGAAACTAGGATAGAGAAAGTAGGAGGATACAGAGAAGGGGTTGCTGGATGTTGCTACAGACACCTGAGTTTCGGTGAGGAAGAGAAGATCAGGTTTGTAGGAGGAGAGATGGTGCTCAACAGAGTGAAAGTTAGAGGAAAGTCCGCGAATGTTGCAGAAATTAATAGAAAGAGTAACAGGCCGAGGTCCAGGTAATTGTGTGGAGTCGTCAGGGGATGGTCGGTCGGGTGAGGGGGCATTTATGGTCCCCCCCCCTGGGGACTCCGAGGCTGGGTTACAATTCATCATTTTGTGTTTTTTTAAATTTTGGTGTGGAGGAATGAAGTGTGGTGTGCATGTTTAGTGTAGTGAAGTGGATAGGAGGAGGAGGTGTTTGCATATCGTCAACTTGTTCTTTTGAGAGTACGCTATTTGTAATTTTTGTATCGTCAGCAAATTTTGAGATTGTACAGGTGAGACTCTCATCTACTGTATGTCGTTGATGTAAATTAGAAAGAGAATTGGTCCTAGTACCGATCCCTGGGGTACCCCGCTACTTACATTGGTCCATTTAGATGCCTTTCCGTTTATGACTACTCTTTGCTTTCTGTCGCTGAGCCAATTTTCTATCCATTTCAACACACCGTCTTGTATTCCATGCGCTTTTAGTTTTAGCAGTAAACGTTTGTGGGGAACTTTGTCAAAAGCCTTTTGAAAATCAAGGTATATAATATCTACAGCTTTACTTTCATCATAGAGGTTGAGGATATCGTGGAAGAAGTCTAACAGGTTTGTTAAACAGGAACGTTTGTTACGAAAGCCGTGTTGAGTATCTTTAAGTATGTTATTTTCATCTAACTGATTTACGAGTCTGTCTCTTATGACTGTTTCTAGCATTTTACATACAACTGAGGTTAAGCTAATTGGACGATAGTTACTGGGTAAGGATTGGCTGCCCTTTTTTAATATCGGTGATACGTTGGCTAGCTTCCACTGATCAGGCTTAGTTGCAGACTGCAAGGATTTATTGAATAGCAATGTCAGTGGTTTGGAGAGCTCATCCTTAGCTTCCCTTAGAACTCTAGGCGAGATTGTAATAGGTCCAGTCGTTTTATTTACCTTGAGTTTATCTAAACATTTCAATTCTATTCTCTCTTTAATGATGATATTGCTTAAAACATTAGAAATATCAATTTGAATCGGTGATGCTGTAGGGATATCACTGAGGTCTTCTGTTATAAAAACTGATGCAAAGAAGGTATTGAGGGCATTACTCATTTGCACTTCGTCTTTGGTGTATTCTCCATTTTCATCGACTAAGGGTCCAACAGATGAGGTAACTACTTTTTTCTTTCTGATATAACTAAAAAATTCTTTCGGGTTTGTTTTACTTTGATTCGCAACATGTCACTCCAGGGTCTTTTTATTTTGCTTAATTAACTTTTTGGTTTTGCGTCGTAGTTCTACAAATTTCACCCTTTCTTCGTCATATTGTGAGGATTTTAATCTATCATTTTCAATTGTTTTAGCAAGCAAACTGTCTGAAATCTCTTTATTCCACCATTTGGGCTTATTATTATGGCCTGTACGCCGTATTTTCGATGGTATGCAGTCTTGCACTGAATTTAGGTAATTGGTTGCAAATAATTCCCAAGATGTATTTATGTTGTTATTGTTATTTAGAAAGCTCCAGTCAGTATCTTTAAACATAGCTCTAAGTTTACGGATATTTGCTTTCTTGAAATTTGGGACTTTCTCGACGCTGCTATTTGGTTCGTTACGAGTAAACTTTAAACTGAAATTTAAAGTACGATTCTCTCTGTTACTGAATTCCTCACCAACATTCAAATTCTCTATTAATTTTTGTCTTTTGTTGCAAGCACAAGGTCAAGCATGTTATTACCACGGGTCGGCGATCAAACAATTGATAGAGCGAACTCACTTGCAAGGTCGCATACAAGTCAGGTGCAGAGTGTGAAGTAAGAGCCCCACTTGGTAACAGATAAATTAAAGTCGCCAAAAATTACGGTATCTTGTGAGTTACTTACATCTGCAATTTGTTCGTAAATTTCTCGGTCAGTTTGCACTGATTGAGCTGGAGGTCTGTATATTAATGCAAGTATTATTTTTGTACCATTATTATTCTTTATTAGCACAAAGGATGTGTCGACGTTCACAATTAGAGGTTTTGACAGGAGGGTCGGGCTAAGACTTTCTTTGATAAAAATTAAAACGCCACCTCCATTTTTATTTATTCGGCTTTTCTCAAACATTACATAACCGGGAAGTGAATACTCTGCTAAAAAGTCTCTGTCTTCAATATTGAGCCATGATTCTGTTATGCCAATCACATCATAATTTTCGGTAAACACTTGTTCCTCTAAATCTGAAAATTAATTGCGTATGCTACGAGCGTTTGCATAGAGAACCTTTAAATTTGTGTTTTAGAACTCACGGAACGCTCTTTAATACAGTTTTTGGTTCTGGTCGGATCTACATTTATGTTCATGGCTGTCCTCAGTCCTCGCTGTCCTCGGTCCTCATCGCTGGTAGTCCTCGGTTGCCTCTGTTTTTGCTTGGCGTTGAATGACTTATGTCGCTGCTGCTTCTTCTCGAATGGCGTTTTTTGATCCATGGCTGTGGACTGCTTCATGTAGGAGACGACCCATATGTGCTGAACCCACAGGGTTTAGCTGAGTGCCATCCTTGCGGAACAGAGTAGGCTGGCTATAGAAATTATCCCAGAGGTTGATGAAGTCAACTTCTTCCTTTAGACACAAAGATTTTAGTCGGCTGTTTGTGCTGAAGGCCTTGTGTGTGACTGTGTGTGTGTGTGTGTGTGTGTGTGTGTTGCGGTTGTGTATTTATGTGTGCGTGTGTGTATTGCGTTTGTGTGTGTGTTTTAACAGTCGATATTGCCTTGTTTATCTCTGACTCAGGACAATGTTTTTCAATCAACCTGTCCCTGGGAGCAAATTTTATCTTGTATTTTTCCTCTTCTCAGATTCTCCCGATTCAGATTGATAATTCAGATGTTCTAAGCAATATCACCGTTACAGAGAGAGAAGTATTGAATTGTTTAGATAAACTCAAGGTAAATAAAACGCCTGGACCTGATACAATCTCGCCTAGAGTTCTAAAGGAAGCTAAAGATGAGCTCTCTAAACCACTGACATTACTATTCAATAAATCCTTGCAGTCTGGAACTATGCCCGATCAGTGGAAGCTAGCCAACGTAACACCGATATTAAAAAAAGGCAGCAAATCCCTACCCAGTAACTATCGTCCAATTAGCTTAACCTCAGTTGTATGTAAAATGCTAGAAACGGTCATACGAGACAGACTCGTAAATCACTTAGAGGAAAATATCATACTTAAAGATACTCAACACGGCTTTCGTTAAAAACGTTCCTGTTTAACAAACCTCTTAGACTTCTTCCACGATATCCTCAACCTCTACGATGAGAGTAAAGCTGTAGATATTATATACCTTGATTTTCAAAAGGCCTTTGACAAAGTTCCCCACAAACGTTTACTGCTAAAACTAAAAGCGCATGGAATACAAGACGGTGTGTTGAAATGGATAGAAAATTGGCTCAGCGACAGAAAGCAAAGAGTAGTCATAAACGGTAAGGCATCAAAATGGACCAATGTAAGTAGCGGGGTACCCCAGGGATCGGTACTAGGACCAATTCTCTTTCTAATTTACATCAACGACATAGATGAGGGTCTTACCTGTACAATCTCAAAATTTGCTGACGATACAAAAATTGCAAATAGCGTACTCTCAAAAGAACAAGTTGACGATATGCAACACAATCTAGATAAATTGTCATGTTGGGCCCAAATTTGGCAAATGAGTTTCAATGCGGATAAATGTAAAGTACTACATATCGGATACCTAAATGAGAAAGCAAACTATTCGATGAATGGCACTCAGCTTAAGAATGTAAACAGAGAAACCGATCTGGGAGTAACAATATCGAGTAACCTAAAACCGAGTCAACAATGTTCAGAAGTTGTTAAGAAGGCAAACAAAATAATTGGCTTTATAGGCAGGTCATTTGAGCATAAATCCAAAGAAGTTATCCTAACCCTTTACAATTCATTAGTCCGCCCTCTTCTGGAATACTGCGTTCAATCCTGGTGCCCTTATTACCAAAAAGATATAAACAAGCTAGAACGAGTTCAACATAGAGTTACCAAAATGATACCTAGCCTAAAGAACAAACCATACGAAGATCGTCTTAGAGAATTAAATCTATTTCCTTTAACCCAGCGCAGATTAAGAGGTGACTTAATTCAAGTGTTCAAAATCATCAAAGGCATCGACAATATGAACTGTAGTAAGTACTTCACTATCGACCAATCTAATTACACGCGGGGAAACGGTTGCAAAATTATTGGTAAATCTTTTAACTCACACGAATCTAAGAATTTCTTCTTCAATCGAGTTGTCAACTTGTGGAATGGGCTTCCCCGAAACGTTATAGACTGCATCACCGTTGATTCATTTAACTCCGTCTAGACAAATTCTCGCATCAAACCCGCGACTGACTGCGTTTGTAAATGAATAACTTTATTTTATCCCCCCCTCAGTTACTAACCCATCTGTCCCCTACTAACTTCCTAATCCTGCCACGGACATTAGTTCCAGGGCAGTAATTCCCTTTCCAATGTTCCCTTACCCACTCTAAACCACTGTTTGGACACTTGATCCTCAGTGTTTTGGAGGACAAGCAACCTAGAAGGGTCACTAGATCTGTTGTTGCTTGATTTCCTTTGTACTCCCTTTGTACTCCTTCTCCTATTATTATTTAACCCTTTCAAGGTACAATTATGCATTTTTTTGTGACTGGAAATTATAGTCCGTTTCATTTCAACTGGCGGTAAATTGAATCCCTTAGCAGCTAATTTCTCGATACCTAATGAACAAATATGAAACTACTATGTCTCTGCATCATACTAAGAAAAATTTGATATAATTAGCACCATATTTCACTGCAAAATATGCAAAATAACGGAGAAATATTGAAGGGAACTGTACAATTCACCGTCAATTGAAAAGAAACAGAGTACCGGTACATATATATATTATATACTGGTGAACATGTAATATATTTTGTAATTCAATTTATATGATAATTATAATGTGACTGAGGAAACCAGATACTAAAATGGTGAATATCATAACATTTACAGGTCAAAGTAGTGTACGTGTGAATATACAGTAGGTCAGAGGTGTTTATGATAAGGTTTTAAGACGTTCGTTCCGTTAGTTTGGCGATTTTGAGACCTTTCGCCTCATTTGATTATCAATATTAAGACCTTTCATATCCTTTAGGTGTCGATTTTTTCCTGGCCTTCGGCCGGGACCCTTTTCTACAGAAAAATTTACAAATTTAACTTGAAAGGGGGTCTAGAGGGTGTTTTTCTAAGCTTGATGGAGGTCTAGTGAGGAAACTCAAAAATAATAAAATATATTAATATATAGCCCAAAAACCAAGAACTACATTCCATTCTCTTTCTCTCAGACTAATGCTAAACAATCTTGGTTTACTCACGCCTGTTCTACTGCTGTCCGCAATAAGGAGGAAGCATTCAAACGGTACCGACGCCTTAAAACTCAAGACTCTCATTCTTCCTATGTTTCTGCCCGGAATCAAGCCAAATCTGTTCTTCGACTTGCCAAGCACTCTTTCATCAATAATAATGCACTGAACTATCCAACTCTAGCTCTTCCTAAGCTTTCTGGCATCTAGCCAAAAACCTCTCCAACAATTTCTCTTCCTCGTCTTTCCCTCCCCTTTCCCACTCTGATGGCACAACCATCACTTCTTCCTCTGACAAAGCTAAACTCTTCGCTCAAACTTTTGCTAGAAACTCCACCTTGGATGATTCCGTTGCTATTCCTCCCTCTCCACCATCCTCTCTCTTACTTATGCCTAATATCCTAATCTCTTCTAAAGATGTACTTTCTACCCTCTCTGGGCTTAAAACTAATAAGGCGTACGGTCCGGACGGTGTTCCTCCTGTTGTACTCAAAAACTGTGCTTCCGTGCTGACTCCCTGCCTAGGCAAACTCTTTCGTCTCTGTCTATCCTCTAACGTCTTCCCTTCATGCTGGAAGTTTGCTCTCATTCAACCGTCCCAAAGAAGGGTGACCGCTCTCAACCCTCCAACTATCGTCCAATTGTTCTCATCTCTTGTATTTATAAAGTTTTTGAAACTATTCTTGCTTCCAAATTTCTTAAGCATTTCTCTTCTCATAATCTGCTCTCAGATCGCCAGTATGGCTTCCTTAACCCCTTATTGGCGGCGCGTGACATATGTCGAGTGAAATATATTTGGACTAAGTGGCGGTGCACGACATCTGTCGAGCACCATTTTCAGCACGTAATGTTGCTGAGAGATAGAGCTGAGCGGTGGGACAAGTTTAGCAACCATATGACCGGTCCCCACCACCAGGGTGGACATACTGAACTGTATCCCACCCTTCTCCCCCTCTTCTGCCTCACTGCACAGGGAATTATGTAAGGAAATTGCCTTGTTTCAGGGTTTTTGCACTCGTGTTGCGCGATCGTTGCAAGAGAACCAGTGGTCGTACAAGGATTGTTCGGGTGTCATTGGAAAGCTCTGCTTACGCACTTTCAGGGATAGATACTTGTTTTACGCTCGGGGTCTTATTTAGGCATGAAAATGAGCACGGAACAACCCTATTTAGGGTAAAACCCCCCCGCTACGGTCAAATAGACCACCTAGCCCACAAAATAAGGGTTAAGGGTCGCTCTAGCGGTGATCTTCTTTCATGTCTTACTAACTCTTGGTCATCCTCCTTTCGGGACTTCGGTGAGACTTTTTCTATTGCACTAGACATATCGAAAGCCTTCGATAGAGTCTGGCACAAATCTTTAATTTCTAAACTGCCCTCCTTCGGTTTCTATCCCTCCATCTGGGCATTTGTCTCTAATTTCCTCTCCGGCCGTTCCATAGCTGCGGTTGTGGACGGCCATGGCTCACTTCCTCACCCTATAAACTCTGGTGTTCCTCAGGGCTCTGTCCTATCTCCTATTCTCTTTCTAATTTTTATAAATGATCTTCTCAACTGTATCTCAATTCCCATCCATTCATACGCAGACGACTCAACCTTACACTACTCCATTAGTTTTTCAGAACGCCCAAGCCAGCAACTCCTTAACGACAAACGGAATGAAGCCATAGAACACTTAAATTCTGATCTAATTACTATCTCCAATTGGGGCAGAGAAAACCTTGTTACCTTTAATGCTTCCAAAACCCTATTTCTCCATCTATCTTCCCGTCAGGAACTCCCTGCGGACTATCCCTCATTCTTCAACAATACAAAAATTAATCCTTCATCTTCTCTCAATATTCTTGGTGTCTCTTTTTCTTCTGCTCTCAGTTGGAAGGACCATATTACCTGTCTTGCTAAGGCAGCCTCCCAGAAGCTGGGTGTGCTCAACCGCCTTAGGGGGTTCTTTACCCCTGCACAGCTTCTTGCTCTGTACAGGGGCATAGTGCGTCCTTGTATTGAGTATTGTTCACATGTGTGGGGAGGTTCCTCTCACACTGCTCTCCTAGACAAAATTGAAAGGAATGCCTTTCGTATCATTAACTCCCGTCCACTCACCATCTCTCTGCAATCTCTCTCTTCGCCGCAATGTTGCATCTCTCTCGCTATTCTATCGCTACTATAATAATCAGCGTTCCCCAGAGCTTTCCCAGTGTATACCACCTCCTTTACGTAGGGCACGTGGTACCCATCTTGCAACACAATCCCACCCCTACTCTGTGCAACTCTCCAACCCAAGAGTGAAACGTTTCTCTCAGACTTTCTTCTATTCAACCGCTGAGCTCTGGAACTATCTCCCAGAATCAGTCTTTCCCTCTTCCTATGATTTAAATTGCTTCAAACTCTGTGTGTCCAGGCATTTTGGCTCGAACGTCCCTTGATTTTGGCCCTGTCACTCTTTCAACTATGGGAGAGGCACACGCTATAGGCAGTTCTGCCTTTTTCCTCCCTCACTCACACAGAAAAAAAAAAAAAAAAGGTCAATACAGGATATGGTGTTATAAAAGTGAGCGTAGATAACATGATAACAGATGGATGGCAGTCAGGTAATACAGAGGTCAAAGTGTGATCTGCTAGTGTGGAAATCTGATATTACAAATGTTAAAGTGTAGCATTCTATACCGTGTTTACTGTAAGTAGGCTTTACTAATAATTATTTAAGGGGGGGTCACCGGCTCTTTTTATCTTTCGCTCCTTTTCTTTTTTTCCCTGGCTTGTATCCATTCAGCCCCATTCAGTCAACTGTTTTAAGACGTTTATCTCCATCCAGGTGTGGATTTCTTCCTGGCGAGCGATAGCGAGCCAGCATTGAATGAAGAAGTCCGGCTTCGCCAGAGACATTTTTCTATCGAAAAATGTACAGATTTAGCTTGCTGTCAAAACAAAAATATATTCTTGTATCGTATTCAATACAAGAATAATTTGAAGGCAAACATGAAAGGGAAGTCTCCCACAGACTCTACCCTCCTCAGCATTAAGGAACTAAAAGTAGCAGAGAAGATTGTAGCTCAAAGATGCCAGCAGGAATGCTTCCCAGAGGAGTATGAGATGCTGTCAGGTGACAAGGGTACTCGCAATCTATCTATCTATCTATCTATTGCCTGACGCTGTGATCCCCGAAGGGGTGGCCACGAACGAACCGCCCCCATGCACCTCTGTCCCCAGTCAGTCGACGCCCCTCCCCCCAACCAGCACCGCCTTCGCAATAATTTGATAAATCAATTGGGACTTGTCAAGAAAGGAGGTTTAATTGTATGCGAAGGTAGATCTTCTAGACACCCTTTCACTACCATGCTTATCAATATGTGCCATTGTGTCTGTTGTCACTATGGAGTCAATCACGTGGTCGCACTGTAAAACAAGTGACCAGTAAGTGTATAACCTGTGGTAAAATTACAGGGTAATACCTACGCAACAGCCAGAGTACCTGCCCTGCCAGACATCAGAACTGCTCCTCGAGATCCCTTCGAGGTCACGGGGGTCGATTATACAGGAGCAATTCCTGTCCAGGACTTACACAACAACAAGGCTTATATGCTATTATTTACGTGCACTACTACCCGAGCTATTCACATTGAAGTAGTTAGCAATATGACTTGTGACAGTTTTATCCATGCGTTCCGGAGATTTTGTAGTAGACAGGAATTTCCACAGATAATGTTAAGCGACAATGCTACTACATTTGTAGGAGCTTCCAGACACCTGGAAGACATTCAAAGTGACCCTAGTGTTGCCGACATCCGTTGGGAGTTGCGTTTTATACCAGCTCGTGCACCTTGGTTCGGGGCTATTTGGGAGAGAGCCATAGGTATTGTGAAGGCTGGGCTTAAAAAAGTACTAGGTCATGCTCTAGTTCAACAAGTACCCAAATTGATTTTGTATTACTGCCATATTTTTCCCAGTTCCATAACTGTGTGTCCTGGTCATCATTGGTCCCAATGACTTGGCTAGTTACTTGTGGCGTTGGGTCATCTGGTAGTATGTTTTCTGGCCACTCGTCTTTGTTTCGGAGCCACGTGGCGGGCCCCCCCCACCAAAATACAGAAGATTTCAGATGTTTCGGCGAAACACCTCTTGACAGCAAATCACTAAGTTTTTTTTTTAAAGGACACGTACCAGAATTCTACAGTCGGAAGAAGGGATTTTATTTCGTCTTTTTGGTTTGCGACATTCACTGGAAGCTTCTTCATGCTGTGCAACCAATAAAATGTAACTTGGCTGTCGCACCTCGATACAATTTTGTTGACATTTACAATGTTATGAGAGGCATCCTCCACAAATTTGATTAACCTGGCAGCTAGCAATGCAGCAGTCAGCTCTATTTTTGGTATTGTTATGGATTTTATGGGAGCGACCTTTGATTTAGCGATGACCAAGGTGCTATGTTCCGGACTCACAAAATATATCGCGGTGCCGTAGGTGACATCACTAGTATCGCTAAACGCATGAAGTTCTACCGAATCAGCAAATACCGTCCTCAGAGGATAAGTAAAGTCACTGCAGAGGCTCAGATCCTTAGATATTGTAGACCATTCGATAGCCCAGTCTTCAGGTAGCGGATCGTCCCAATCTAGTTTTAGTCTCCATAATTATTGCAAAAAGATTCTGGACCTTATTGTTACAGGTAGTAGTACACCGAGTGGGTCGAACAGTTGTGCCGACATTCTTAAGCACTCTCTCTTTTTAGCCTTACCGGTCTCAGGAAGATTAGCATTGAATGTCAACAGATCAGAATCAGGTAATCACAAGAGTCCTAATGTCTTCACTCTCTCTTGATTTTTGGCAGCAACACCATCCAATTGTAGAAGGGCACATAGTTGAGAACTATTGGTAGCCCACTCTCTGAGATATAAATGTGCTTGAGACATAATTCTTTGGGCATCCCAGTAATGCTTAACACATTCGGAGCGGCCTAGGCGGTAACTTCTACTACCTGCCAAGCGGGGGGTTTTACCCTAAAACAACTTTGTTTCCATGCTCTTTTTCATGCATAAACAAGAGCCAGAGCGTAATACAATTATGTATCCCTGAAAGGGCGTAAATTGAGCTTTCCAATGACACCAGAACCATCCTTCTACGACCACGCGTTCTCTTGCAACGATCGTGCAACACGAGTGCAAAAACCCTAAAATAAGGTAATTTCCTTACATAAATCCCTGTGTAGTGAGGTAGAGAGTATGGATGAGTGTGGAGGGGGCCTCAGTTGTCGCGGGAGCCGTGCCGACAGGTCAGAGGGAACCTATGCTCCTCCCACCGCTCGGCTCTCTCTCAGAGCACATTACGTGCTCAAAATTGCATGCGACTATAGCCGGGCCCTGCTCTTTAGGTTGGGGTTCTCTTGTCCGACTATAGCCGGGCGCTGCCACAGAGGGGTTAATGACAGTCTCTTCATCACTGCCTATTCCTTAGAGGTTGTCAATATACAAACCTTCCTTAACCTGACAAGCGCGATATAGACCTAGGTGCTAGGGTAGTTATTTGTGCATTTCTAGCCCTGGATTCTGACAGAATTCGTTATATTTACAATATAAACCATTATTTATTTTCGGTATGCTTTTATTTTACATATATGATGTATATATGAACCTTCAAGAGTGCTAAAATAAGTGGGAAAAGCATTTGGGTGGTGAAAAACGAAGATATTGGCCACCCGGTCATAATCTCAGGCGAGAGAGAGACACAGGCAGCCCTCCCCTCTCGCTGTCTGGGAGTCAACTGAGACGAGCGGGGCGGTGTGTGCCGGTGTCTGGGTGTTGCATAACGATCTTTTATGCAACCCACTTGTGCTACATTATCGCGGGAGAGAAAAATAACCGATAAATGATGATAATAAGTGGATAAATAGGTGATAATTGAGGAGGGGGGGGAGGGGGGAATAAGGTGGGGAAGGAGGGGAGGGGGAGGGGTGAGAAACACATGGATGAGTACTAGAGGGGAATTATCTCACCTAGAGACAAAATCCTTTGTTTTGATAGGCCCTTTTTTTTTTTGGAAGGCTTTTTTTATGGTCCTGCTTCCGTGAGGCCTATCGCGTTCCCTATAGGAAGCCTTCCGTGAGGCCTATCGCGCTTGCCGGGTTAATAGCTTCCACAACTTCAGGATCCTCATTAATAATGGAAAGATGCTTCAAGACTGTGGCATTTAAGAAGAAACTGTGAGCAAGTCGCCCCAAACAGCACTACCTTAAATCGGTAGCAAAATAAGGGTGAAGATAAGTCCAAGGGGTCCTTTGGCCGCAGAAAGTGGGTATAGTCACGATCTTCCTCATGAAGTCTCAACATGAGAAAGGCCTTCTCGATGTCACTTTTCCAGGCGAATTTGTGTACTCTGAAGCACAGCAATATTTTGGCTAGATCTGGTACTAGTGATGGCCCTGTGTAAAGACAGTCGTTAAGACTTGGCCTGCCTTTGCCAATACTAGCGGAGCAGTCATACAATATACGAACGGGTGTCGTTACGCTGTATTTGGTGACCCCATGGTGTACCAAGTGCCAAGTCTTCAGTAACATCGAAAGGAACCTTCTCAATGAACCCACGATGAAGTTGGTAATTGATAACGTTGGCGTAGTGACTACAATATACAGGATTTTGTTGAAATCGCTTCTGCAGACCACTTAGGCGACCCGCTGCTAGACCATAGTTAGAAGGGAGTTTCTCTTTATGTTGGTTCAATGGCAGTCTGACCTCATACTGCTGATTCTGTGCGGAATATGTTACTGTCTTCTTGAAGATGTCCAATGCTGTCTTGTTTTCCTTTGAATCTTTGTTCAGAGAAATTCCTAGATGATCCAGTTCCCACAAACATTTTAATTCATTATGACATGGATTATATGATCCTGAGGATGTGTATTGATTCATCGGGGTGACCGCGACTTTCAATATTGTAACTACTTCAACTTGGGCACTAGACTTCTCATTATGGCAGGAGCCACTTAGAGCATAGCCAAATTTAGTGGGCAAGAGAATTATGTCACCCTCTTTCTTGTACCCTGGCCGCACTAAGTCATAATAATGATCGGCCACATCCAACAAGTCCAGTCCAGATGTCTGTGTCATTAGAGGATCAGCTAATTTGTAGCCTTTGCTTCGCAACACCTTCCTGTCGGCTTCTAGGCATTCCGATCCTTTATGATCCGGGAGAGTTTCTACCACAACTGCTTGTAGAGGATAGTTTCTACATGGAACTTGTACTTGAAGGACACTGCAGGATATTTTTTACTCTCACATGCTCCGGTTAAACCTCGCAACTCTAGCTCTTCAACACCCAATTATTCATATTGGATAGAGTCTAGAGCGGAATTTAGAACGAAGGTGGGCTGTGAGCATTAATCCAGCAGCGTACACATCTTTACTGTTCTTCTTGGTTCCTTTACTGTTGGCAGCATAACAGTTGGGAGGATAATACTAGTATTCTTTGAAAACACAGACATCATGGTAGATTGCATCTTGGTCTTTGTTACCTTTTGAGTTTTCTGCTCCTTCTTCTGACTGTACCATTGAGATCTGGACTGACAGAAAATATGGTAGTGTCAGCTATGACAGAATTTGCAGTCACGGATGCTAGGATTTAGACACCCATTGCTCCCATTGCCTGAGGATATGCACCCAGTGCAAAGGTTGAGTTGTTTTGCTACACTTTCCAGATTAAAGCCTGTAATGGTAAGCCTGTACAAACCTTTCTAGGTCCACACTGTCATCGACTAAAATTCTTTTTAAAATCTCCTTTAGTGGGGATGGCAGCTTATTCATAAGAATCACCACACTAGCTTCATGAAGGGTAATTTGTAGGGTCTCAATGGACCTTAACCCGTAGTGTATCGTAGGATGCAGTAATAAAAGTCCCCAGCAGTCCCAAGCAATTTGGCCAAAATGACAGGAGAGACCACCTTTTCACCTCAAGAGATGAGGCAAGAATGGATCTATCACCCTTTTTTTTTTTTTTACAAGACTTAAAAAAAAAAAAAAAAAATAGCCTTATACAGGCAGGTATACAAGACAAGTACATTACTGATGGCTATAATCGTCGCTGGGACTGGGGAGTTGCTTATCTACTGACGGCTATAGCCGTCGCTGGGATTGGACGGGTTAGTGTACTTTCAAAATTAGCATAGAATCCTTTTAATTTCTCAACACTGTAAGAGGGAGGACTCAAAGTAGTGAGGTTGGTTATAATTATGTGCTGCCTTAATTCTATCCCTGTGCCAATAGGTTTTCTGTAGAAGGGCAATAGCTGGCTCCTTCTATTGCGAAACGTTAATTTAGTTGTTTCGCCTTTCCATTAAGTTGACCTCTTAAGTATGTGAACTTTTGAATTTCACCAAGTTCCTCATTGCTGTGGACACTACAGTGGAACATATCCCAAAATCCCAGCCACTGAGTGGGATCACTGTCAAACACAGGAAGGGTGATTTTCAGTAATCTTATACCGGCATTTCTTGTAACTGCAGTATGATTCGGCTCTTTATGTTTAAGGCTACCTTATAAATGGACAATAACCTGATCAACACCCTCCAAATATTCAATGTCTGCTTCTATGTCCACGAAATAATCCTCGTCGGCTTCATGTAGTGTTTCCATTTCATGGCGACATGTGTTAAATTCATCGAGTTGTCTCAATATTGATGCCATTTAGCCTCTATTGCTTCATTGTTTGCGTTAACTAGAAATGTATCTATATCTTCGGTGATCTTTATTAAACCACTCTTTATACCCCCCTTGCGTTGTTTATACTGGGATAAAGTCAACATGATGGCAATACACAGGAAATAGAACTTAAAGTTATAGACAATATTATACCTCTATGGGCGCGAAGCGCACTATTTAAAGTTAGCCGATGTCAATATGGGCTAATTTGTAGGGAGCCATGACGCGAAACGAAACGCAATTATCAAAGTAAACGAGTGACATTGATATAGGCAATAATAGCCCTCTCTATAGTAAACGAATAACGGCTAAAATATCTTCACTCATAAATTAATGTAGTTTACCCTAAATTAAATGCGGCAAATTTTGTTAAAGTACACAAAAAGGGATGCCAAAAATGTTATAGGACAAGCTGAATTAATGTTACAAACATTTAAATAAAACTAGGCTAGCCTCAAATCTACTGGTACCAGATATATTTGTGGCAGTTACCCCTTCAAATTTTGCTAAGAAGACTCTACATAATAATTTTACCCTCTTTAATTGTAATTTAACCTACATTCATTTAAGTGGGTTGAATTTAAATAACTAATTTACCTAATTTTGCATAGAATTTAAATGAAAATTAGGAACATAAATTGATGGTAAACCTAATTTAATATCCAAATTAATTTACTTAGGCCTAG
Source organism: Paralithodes platypus (assembly GCA_032716605.1). Lineage (NCBI taxonomy): Eukaryota > Metazoa > Arthropoda > Malacostraca > Decapoda > Lithodidae > Paralithodes > Paralithodes platypus. The sequence goes on from CM064569.1 coordinate 20,842,104, forward strand.
AGAACAAAAACAAAATAAGGAATACAAAGTGTTTAACCTAATTTAATCCTGCCGCCTCCCGCTCCTCGTCCTTCAGCTGTTTCAAAGCTTCAAAGGATAGTAACGGACGTGGCTCTCCCAGGCCGCAGTGGTCAACAATTTTTTTTTTTTTTTTTTATGTGAGTGAGGGAGACAAAAGGCAGAACTGCCTGTATCGAGTGCCTCCCCCAGAGTTGAAAGAGTGAGAGGGCCAAAATCAAGAAACGTTCGAGCCAAAATGCCTGGACACACAGAGTTTGAAGCAATTTAAGTTATAGGAAGAAGGAAAGACTGATTCAGGGAGAGAGTTCCAGAGCTCAGCAGTTGAATAGAAGAAAGACTGAGAATAACACTTCACTTTTGGGTTGGAGAGTTGCACAGAGTAGGGGTGGGATTGTGTTGCAAGACGGGTACTATGTACCCTACGTAGAGGAAATGGTATACAATAGGAAAGCTCTGAGGAACATTGATTATTGTAGTAGCGATAGAATAGCGAGAGAGATGCAACATTGCGGTGAAGAGAGAGAGATTGCAGAGAGTTGGTGAGTGGACGGGAGCTAATGATACGGAAGGCTTTCCTTTCTACTTTGTCTAGGAGTGCGGTGTGAAAGGATCCTCCCTACACATGTGAACAATACTCAATACAAGGGCGCACTGTGCCCCTGTACAGAGCAAAAAGCTGTGCAGGGGTAAAGAACACCTTGAGGCAATTGAGCAGGCCCAGCTTCTGGGAGGCTGCCTTAGCAAGACTGGTAATATGGTAATTCCAAGTGAGACCAGAAGAAAAAGCGAATATTGAGAGAAGATGAAGGATTGATTTTTGTATTGTTGAAGTGTAAGGGATAGTCCTCTGGGAGTTCCGGACGGGTAGTAAGATAAAGAAATTTGGTTTTGGAACCATTAAAGGCAACAAGATTTTCTCTGCCCCAATTGGAAATAGTAGTTAGATCAGAAGAAAAGTGTTGCATGGCTTCATTACGTTTGTTTTTGAGAGATTGCTGGCTGGGGCGTTCAGGAAAACGAATTGAGTAGTGTAAGTTAGAGTCGTCTGCGTATGAATGGATGGGACCGGAGGTACAGTTGAGAAGATCATTTATGAAAATTAGAAAGAGAATAGGAGATAGGACAGAGCCCTGAGGAACACCAGAGTTGATAGGATGAGAAAGTGAGCAATGGCCGTCTACAACCGCAGCTATGGAACGGCCAGAAAGGAATTTAGAGACAAAAGCACAGATGGAGGGAAACTGAAGGAGGGTAGTTTAGAAATTAAAAATTTGTGCCAGACTCTATCGAAGCCCTTCGATATGTCTAGTGCAATAGAAGAGGTCTCACCGAAGTCCTGAAAGGAGGATGACCAAGAGTTAGTAAGATATGAAAGAAGATCACCAGTAGAGCAACCCTTAAGGAAGCCATACTGGCGATCTGAGAGTAGATTATGAGAAGAGAAATGCTTAAGAAATTTGGAAGCAAGAATAGTTTCAAAAACTTTAGAGATACAAGAGATGAGAGCAATTGGACAATAGTTGGAGGATTGAGAGCACTCACCCTTCTTTGGGGACAGGTTAAAAGAGAGCAAACTTCCAGCAAGAATAGAAGACGTTAGAGGAGAGACACAGACGAAAGAGTTTGCTTAGGCAGGGAGTCAGCACGGAAGCACAGTTTTTTAGTACAACAGGAGAAACACCGTCCGGACCATACGCCTTCCTAGTATTAAACCCAGAGAGGGTAGAAAATACATCTTTAGAAGAAATTAGGATATTAGGCATAAGTAGACGCAACATCCACCTTTAGCTTGAAACTGAGGATAGAGATTGTAGGAGGATACAGAAAAGGGTTTTCTGTCAGTAGTCCCAGACAACTGTGTCTCTGTGAGAAAGAGAAGATCAGGGTTGCCAGAGGAGACGTGGTGTTCCACAGAGTGGGAGTTAGAGGAAAGATATGTACAATTTCAGATTAAGTTTCTATAGGTTTATTATCCATAATTATAGCGGGATATTATTATAATTAATCCGGAATACATTTGTAGTTAGTTAAATGACGCATTCATGAATAGGATATATTCACTGCGCATGCGTCAAATGAAAAGGCGTGGGTTCCCCACCGCAAATTCGTCAGAATTGCTCTGACGACCATCTCATCAACGCCTCCTTCTAGCCGCTCCAACATCCACCTTATTCGCACTAAGTCATTCTAAATCTATATCTCCTAGTGGCCACTATAGCATCCATATCTTTATATTATAAAGATATGGATGTTAGGGTAATACTGGCACCTAATTTAAACTTACAGTATACAATATTTACTTACCCTAAATAGCCGAGGTGCTTACGAGTCTCGACGAAGACATAACAAAGTCCCCTTGTGATCAAGACCCAAAAATTCTTCCCTGTGTTTTTATTACCACCGTCTAATTGATCTCACTTCCATCGTTTTTATTGGAATGGGGCAGGCAAATTGTGGAATGGCCTAAGGAGAACCAATTAGCCCGGTGCGTGAGAGAGTGAGTGAGTGAGTGAAGGAAATTAACCAGGGAGCGAAGTTGTGGTTAATGGTAGGTCAAGAGAGAGAGAGAGAGAGAGAGAAAGAGAAGAGAGGGAGAGAGCGAGAGAGAGAGAAAGAGAAGAGAGGGAGAGAGCGAGAGAGAGAGCGCGAGAGAAAAAAAGAGAGAGGAGAGAGAAGAGAGCGAGAGGAGGGAATTTGAAACGGTTAAACCGAAAGTATAATAGTGTAAGTATAGAGCAGTGTGGAAGGTTTACTTGACTTCTAATATATATATATATATATATATATTGTAACGCCTGCCAGCGTTGGCAGAATCGCCTCCCGGTAGCCACTAGCGCTCGCCAGGGCAGTGAAATGGGCTACAGTCTATCTACAATGTTGTACTTTCTTTCTTGTGAATCGTCATGTCACAGGCAGTATAGAAGTGGTCTTTATTTTCGTCTGTGACAATGCATTATATTTTATATCATCAGTTATAAGTTTAATATATAAGACTGAATGATACAGCTAGAGAGTGTGAGTGAGTAAGTGCAGGAGGCAGAGGGTAGTACGCATAGTGTTACGTGTTGTCTCGGTGACGTCATGCCACGGCCGGGCCTTCTTAGTGGCTGGCTGCCTTGCCGCCCTCCTGCCGCGGCAGGAGGTAGTCCCCCCGCACTCCCTGCTGCCTTTGTGCCTTCCTTGCTCATAGCTTGCCTGACCAGCATACCCTTCACACCTCCCTTGCCACCTGTCTCCGACTTCTACCTATAGAACACTTTCTCTCTCTCTCAACTTCTTACCTCTTATGCTTCTAATCTATTTAACATCATAACTCCCCTTTGGTTCTGCACGATATCATATATCGGCCATCTTATTATATGCTGAAGCTCTCAGATATTTCATGCTTAGTTAGACATTTTGGAGGGGTTAACATTTTGTCTGTAGAGGTTCGACACACTCGCGGTGTCTCCCTACCTATTTCTTGGTTGTCTGCTGGGCTATTTAATGCTAGACTGGGGTGAGGCTACTGGTGTTGTGATTTCCAATGTGTACCAGGTTTTGTTGAACTTGTACAATCGCAACGGATACGTGGGAAGCCTAGGTTGTCTTTCTGACAGTGTACCTTGTGAGTTTAGCACTGTGTTGGGAGTGAGGGCTTTTGCCTCTGCCACCCAACACTGTGCTAATTCGTTTTGCTTTGACTTGAAGAAGGTCGCCAGGAGAGAACCAGATACTAGCGATCTGGATCTCTCAAGAGAGCACCCCGTCATTTAACGTAATTTGGCCGTACAGTCTTAACCCTTAATTAGCGGCGAGACACATAAGTCGAGTTAAATAAAGCTGGACTATGTGGCGGTGCTCGACATATATCGTGTGGCAATTTCAGCACGTAATGTTGCTGAGAGAGAGAGACAAGTGGTGGCAGGAGAGTAGCGAGCGTATGACTGCTCCAGACCACCGCGGCGAACCTACTGACACGAATCCCACCTCCTCCCTCCCTCTCTCACTCGCTATATACGGAATTGTATGGGGAAAGTGCCTAATTACATGCTTTTTGCACTCGCGTTCCACGGTTATTGCAAGAAAACTAGCCATCATAAAAGGATCGTTATGGTGTCATTCGAAAGCTCTGTTTATGCCCTTTCAGGGATAGATACTTGTTTTACGTTCTGGGTCTTATTTAGGCATGAAAATGATCACGTAAACAGCCCTATTTTGGCTAAAAACACCCCGCTGGGCGGTACATATAAATAAACCGCATAGGCCGCTCGTAAGGTGTTAAGGACCTCGCTAGGCTACGAGCCGCTTGCTCAGCCATTGTTTCCTAGCCTACGACATCCCAGCTAGACTTTATTCGCCTAGCAGACTCCCGATTAGGATTTTAAGCTCTTATGTTATGTATGCAGCATTTTTATTCACGTTGATTGTAAGCCTTGGTTGTTGTTGAGTTGCACAACCCGAGCAGGCTTTTGCGTTGGCTGAGGAAGTACTTCTTTTGTTGTTGGAGATAATACTATTGCGCATTTATCGTTATTCCCGTGCCAGTTAACACTGTATGTCCCACACTTTTCATGTCTTGTTCCTGCTTTATATAACAGTTCAAAATCCGATTCGATCATCTTAAGCAGCATCAGACTTTCTTCAGAAGATTCCTGTTCGATGCTTTAGGACTTTCCTTCACTTTCTTTAATATAGGAGTGACAGTTTATTATTGTTTAGAGTAACTTTAATTATACCTTCTTCTTGTTTGCATTAAATCATTTCAGTGATTTAATTAAGCTCTCTATCTTTTTCCTTGTATACATTCTTAACGTAATTGTATGTTGTTGTGATCAGGCTGTATCAGAGATCATCAGCCTGTAGTAGTAGTGCATTTATACCGAGTTATAGGATACCCCGCTATCACAGATTTCACTCTGGAGGGTATAGGTGTTTTTATGCGCCGGCATTATAAGTTCGAGGGTTGGATCTAGTGTTACCGTTGTGGCTGTGTGCCTTTCTAGTCCAATGATTAAGAGCCCTTGTTTTATACGAGTCCCGGTCGTAACAATATATATATATATAATATATACATATATATATATATATATATATATATATATATATATATATATATATATATATATATATATATGGAGGTTAAATCAAAATACGTGTGATCAAATTATGTAGTAAAACTCGCTAGGAAAATTGAAACAATGGAACACCAAGCTTTCGTTTATTCTCTCAAGACATCTTCAGGGTAATACAATAAAGCAGGGGGAGAGTGAGGCTTAAATACCCGTCCTAAATCAGTGAGTTGCTAACTAGCATATAAATACAAAAAGTTTTGCCATCCTACTGCCTGTTGCCATATTTTTTTAGTAACATACTTCTTTTACATACAAAATTAATGTCTTGCAAATTATATATACTTATACAGATATGCATATATCGAAATATGCCTAACAATACAATCTATTCTAATCATAGATACAATTTGATACAAATCAATGAACTGTAGAAAATCAGTACAATGCAAAGCATAATATTTGTTATGAACATATACAGAATAGCCTAAATGAAACTATAACATGCATTATATATACTGTATAGTATAGTATGTGTGTTCTCAGACCATTTTGTAAAACTATAGAAATATATGAATTTATAAACACGCGTAAATTTATGCGGTTAAAAGCAGGCTAACATCACGTACACACACACGCACACACACACATTCTCTAACAAATCACAAGAACAATTGAACATACATTATTGGCAGATATTATCTCTCTCTCTCTCTCTCTCTCTCTCTCGCCGACCCGTGGTAATAACGTTCTTGACATTGTACTTGCAACACAAGAAGAATTAATTGAGAATTTGAATGTTGGTTATGAATTCAGTAACAGCGACCATCGTACGATAACTTTCACTTTAAAGTTTACTAGTAACGAACCAAATAATAGCATCGAAAAAGTCCCTAATTTCAAGAAAGCAAACTTTCATAAACTTAGAGCTATGTTTAAAGAAACTGACTGGAGCTTTTTAATTAACAATAACGACATAAATACTTCAACATATTGCGAATCAAAGTAAAACAAACCCGAAAGAATTCTATAGTTATATCAGAAAGAAAAAAGTAGTTACTTCAACTGTTGGACCGTTAAGTCGATGAAAATGGAGAATACACCAAAGACGAAGTACAAATGAGTAATGCCCTCAATACCTTCTTTGCATCAGTTTTTACAACAGAAGACCTCAGTGATATCCCTACACCATCGCCGATTCAGATTGAAAATTCAGTTGTTCTAAGCAATATCACCGTTACAGAGAGAGAAGTATTGAACTGTTTAGATAAACTCAAGGTAAATAAAACGCCTGGATCTGATACAATCTCGCCTAGAGTTCTAAAGGAAGCTAAAGATGAGCTCTCCAAACCACTGACATTACTATTCAATACAACCTTGCAGTCTGGAACTATGCCTGATCAGTGGTTGCTAGCCAACGCAACACCGATATTCAAAAAATGCAGCAAATCCCTACCCAGTACCTATCGTCCAATTAGCTTAACCTCAGTTGTATGTAAAATGCTAGAAACACTCATAAGAGACAGACTCGTAAATCACTTAGAGGAAAATAACATACTTGAAGATACTTAACACGGCTTTCGTAAAAAACGTTCCTGTTTAACAAACCTCTTAGACTTCTTCCACGATATCCTCAACCTCTACGATGAGAGAAAAGCTGTAGATATTATATACCTTGATTTTCAAAAGGCCTTTGACAAAGTTCCCCACAAACGTTTACTGCTAAAACTAAAAGCGCATGGAATACAAGACGGTGTGTTGAAATGGATAGAAAATTGGCTCAGCGACAGAAAGCAAAGAGTATTCATAAACGGTAAGGCATCTAAATGGGCGGGGTACCCCAGGGATCGGTACTTGGACCAATTATCTTTCTAATTTACATCAATGACATAGATGAGGGTCTCACCTGTAAAATCTCAAAATTTGCTGACAATACAAAAATTGCAAATAGCGTACTCTCAAAAGAACAAGTTGACGATATGCAACACAATCTAGATAAGTTGTCATGTTGGGCCCAAATTTGGCAAATGAGTTTCAATGCGGATAAATGTAAAGTACTACATATCGGATACCAAAATGAGAAACCAAACTATTTGATGAATGGCACTCGGCTTAAGAATGTAAACAGAGAAACCGATCTGGGAGTAACAATATCGAGTAACCTAAAACCGAGTCAACAATGTTCAGAAATTGTTAAGAAGGCAAACAAAATAATTGGCTTTATAGGCAGGTCATTTGACCATAAATCCAAAGACATTATCCTAACCCTTTACAATTCCTTAGTCCGCCCTCTTCTGGAATACTGCGTTCAATCCTGGTGCCCTTATTACCAAAAAGATATAGACAAGCTAGAACGAGTTCAACATAGAGTTACCAAAATGATACCTAGCCTAAAGAACAACCCATACGAGGAGCGTCTTAGAGAATTAAATCTGTTTCCTTTAACCCAGCGCAGATTAAGAGGCAACTTAATTCAAGTGTTCAAAATCATCAAAGGCATCGACAATATGAACTGTAGTAAGTACTTCACTATCGACCAATCTAATTACACGCGGGGAAACGGGTGCAAAATTATTGGTAAATCTTTTAACTCACACGAAGCTAAAAACTTCTTCTTCAATAGAGTTGTCAACTTATGGAATGGGCTTCCCCGAGATGTTATAGACTGCAGCACCGTTGATTCATTTAAACTTCGCCTAGACAAATATCTCGCATCAAACCCGCGACTGACTGCGTTTGTAAATTAATAACTGTATTTTATCCTCTCCTCAGTTACTAACCCATCTGTCCCCTACTAACTTCCTAATCCTGCCACGGGCAATAGTTCCCTTTCCAATATTCCCTCACCCACTCTAAACCACTGTTTGGACACTTGATCCTCAGTGTTTTGGAGGACAAGCAGCCTAGAAGGGTCACTAGACCTGTTGTGGCTTGATTTCCTTTGTACTACTCCTTTGTACTTTCATTGAGAGAGAGAGAGAGAGAGAGAACAAGAGAGAGAGAGAGTGATTTACATATATTTACATAGATACACTGACCACACAGACCTTACGATCCCAGCGAGGTGGTCAAGACCTAATTCTAGTAGAGATATCTAACCCGAGAGTAAGGGACAGTGGAAGGAAAGGATAGCAAAGAAGAGTGAGAGAGAGAGAGAGAGAGAGAGAGAGAGATTTCCTATGTTAATATTTCCCTGCAAGTATTGAAAACCCATCAGGCAAGAGATGTATTTGAGCAAGGCCACTTTGTATCGGCTCATTTTCCGATTTCGAGTTATATATTTCGTTTCCGCTTTTTATAGAACCGATTTACATTTTGAGCTTGTGGTATGTGGTTGTTATTGTACTATATTATTGGTTATTATTATAGGAGTGAATATGTATGCACACTTCCTTTAAATAAAGTATGTATAGGTATGTATTTGTATAGGTGGATAAATAAAAGTATACTGTATACTGTAGATGTATAGACAGATAGATTGGTAGATTGGTAGAAAGATATTGTATATGGATAGATATATAAATAGGTAGATAGATAGACAGATGGATAAATAAATAGATAGATAGGCTGTATAACGCGTAGATAGGTATACAGCTACATCGATGGATAGATTGACAGATAGATAAATATGTATACTTTACAATTTTTTTTTTTTTTAGTGTGGCTTAGATTCTTTGTATAATATATGTATAAGCCCTCAGTAGCATGGCGTTCATTCACAACATACATCTTTGTCATGAAAGCACATCATCAGTGTGTAATATGCTCTTAAACAAAATTTGCTAGAGAGAGAGCAGACAGAGTAGATGCAGAGAGAGAGTAGAAGTAGATGATGTAGAGCAGGAGAGGCTAGTGAGTTAGAGAGTCGAGAGAGTCAGATGAGAGAGAGAAGAGATGTAGCAGAGCAGAGAGAGACGAGTCAGAGAGAGAGAGAGAGAGATTGGAGAGAGAGAAGAGAGTCAAGAGAAGAGAGATCGAGAGAGAGAGAGAGAGAGAGACGAAGATGAGAGAGAGAGAGAGAGCGAGAGAGAGAGAGAGAGAGAGAGAGAGGAGAGAGAGAGATAGAGAGAGAGAGAAGAGAGAGAGGAGAGAACGAGAAGAGAGAGAGAGGAGAGAGAGAGAGAGAGAGAGAGAGAGAGAGAGAGCTGAGGAGAGAGAGAGAGAGAGAGATGAAGAGGAGAGAGGAGAGAGAGCGAGAGAGAGTAGAGAGACGAGAGGTAGATCGATAGAGAGAGAGAGAGAGAAGAGGAGAGAGATAGAGAGCGGTGAGGATATATGAAAGCCTGCATACATCGGCTAATCTATCTATCTATATATAATCCAACAGGTCCCGGTTTCAACTCCCGATGTTATCCATGGGAAGATATTATGTTATGGAATTTGTTCTGTACCTATATCAGTGCATTACCGAACAAGCCCCACCGAAACGTCATAAAATAACCCCTCATTTGGTCCCTATTAACAGTCACTGTATGTAATATTCCCAGATTCAAAATATGCCTTATCAGGGTGCAATGCCTGTGTGGTAATCTGCTCAAACAGGTGGCGTTGTGTGTGTGTATGTCGAGATTGTCGAGGTCCGAGTGTGTGAGGGGGTGACACAGTGGAAGCACGGAACGAGGTGTGGGCTTCAGAGATGGGGGTTCGTTTGTTTCGGGCCAGGTTGAGTGAGCACCCGTGCCTTCATGTTAGGGCAAGATTGCATGTGCTCGTTGTACTTCTAACGTGCTTCACATTCCTCACTCCCTAGACTGGAACAAGACCTCACAGGCTTCACTGTTCATTGTTAAAGTGGTGAATGTTACGGCTCCTCCGCCTATGCCTCGAGATGAGTAACGTTGGTAATATAGAGCCAAACAAAAAAGCTGCCCAACGACCGCCGTCTACTGTAGATTACGTGGTATGCCATCTATCTTTCGTTGCAAATCAGGGGGACCCCTCCACGAACTACTTCAGGAACTCCAGCGTCGCTTCATGAACCCTGTCCTCCGGACTTAACTGCTGCGGTTCACCTTTGAAAAATCTAACAATGGACAACTCCCCTTCCTCGAACAAATCCTCATCCTCGTAGCTCTGAACGACCATGGGTTCAAAACCACCGTTCCTACACTAAACCAACTAACACAAGGACAATGGCCTCAACGGCGATAGTGAATGCCCCCTGCCTTTATCTTCTATTCCTCCACTACTCCGCCTATGTAAGGAGAGTCCCTCCACGTCAGCTGGCTCTACCTGGGGGCCGACACCCACCAGAACTAGAAAGACTATCTCCCCAAGTTATTTAGTGTACTTAATGGATACTTCCAACTCTCCGACATCTTCTCCAGTGACAGTGCCATTCAACTCACCATTCTTGAAAAATTGGTTACAAACCACGCCAAAGCCCTTCCCAACATTGACCCCCCCAATGGAAATTAAGATTCGTACTTCTCTCTTCTTACTATACCCGCAATTACATGTCCCTACTGAACACAAAAATGACGAGGCCGTCTTAAAAGAAATAATCTCCAAGCCTGTCCCCCGACCCAACCACCACCCGGAAAACAAATCAAATTAATAATTTTATTAACACATCCCGCAAGAACCTTTCAACCTCGTTCTCGACGCAACAAACCAGCTTCCACCACGATAAAGAGACTGAATGAGCTGACGATCAACGTCATTTACCCAACATACGCTGTAATTATGAGCGACTGTGGACTCTCATTCCTATATTGCATGACGCAGAGCCTTCGCTCTTTCACGTCGGTTAAAACTTCTTCACCTTCATGCTGGAGCCCTCAAAGACCACTATCTCACCCCCCAACCACCCCCACCTCACATGGCAACGAGGTTAGAGAAACACACCACCATACTCGATAAAGAAAGTTAACTCACCCAAGGAGATTACCTATACTCGAAGCGTTTATATATCCAAGCCTTACATCCTAACATCAACAACCAAACTCTAGACCTTCAGATCCTCCTCCTTCTGCCAAAAGGCACTACCCTGCAGGACCTAAAACGCCCCTCCTCCGCCCCCCGGTGCCCTTGAACGCAGTCCCCCCCCCCCCCCGCGCTACCCGGTCCTTCAGCTTCGTCGTTCCCGCCGGCGCCAAATCAAAAACGGACCACACAACTTAGGCCACGCCCCTCGACAAACGCAGCCAATCAGCTTTGACCCCGCCACCACCCGACCAACACCATCCCCCGCATCCAGTGCGCCTGCGTGAAGCGGTTTTCCCCCTTTTGCAACCTCCTAGAATACCCCTCCACCACCAATAGGAGACTTTTGCCCCCTGATTTTCGTCCCCGCCTATCCCTCTGATCCTCCCACCCGCTATATATACCTTTCCTCCTGTTTACCTTTTTATATCATTCTATACCCTTACTTGATAATGCTTGTTGTCCCGTGAAATGCGTCGTATATCCTGTATCATCATGGTTACATTTATGTAAGCGACCCTGTACCACACCATCATTTTTGCTCAATCCTCGTTCATTTCTACTCTACTTTCCTTCCATCACCCCAGCGAAAAACTCATCAGAGACGCCTGAAAACCTTTGAATAATAAAATTTTCCAACGCAGACAATTGCCATTATCTTTCAAACCTCGTATGTATTAAAGAAAATATATATATATATATATAATATATATATATTATTATATGTTTCTAGTCTCTCAGTGGGGATCGGAACGCATCGACCATCAGAAACGATAGCCGACGCTTTTTAATCAATTACCACCACGGCAGTCTTAAAAGACACTCCGGCCTTCTAGACTGCCGTGGTGTAATTGATTAAAGCGTCGGCTATCGTTCTGATGGTCGATGGTTCGATCCCCACTGAGAGACTAGAAACATTTAGTGGCTCACGTGTATTTGTGATATATTCTCAATATATATATATATATATATATATATATATATATATTTTGTTTTTGTTTTGATAGATAGAATAAACCGTCAATATGTGTCATAATCTTCAAAGGGTTAAACAAAAAAATATAAGCCATATATTCCTCGCTTCACAATAAAGTTCGCGAGTTAAGGGGGTCCAACCACTGCGTTTTTCTTTCTTCCTCCCTTTCTGCTTTCTCTCTCACTGCTCGCTCCTCCCTCTCTCTTTGGCTTGTATCCATTCGGCCCCATTCAGCCCCATTTTCCTGGCGAGCGGTAGCGAGGCAGCATATATAAATCTATATATTTTTTTACAGCAAGCTAAATTTGTACATTTTTCGATAGTAAACTGTCTCCGGCGAAGCCAGATTTCTCCATTCAATGCTGGCTCCCTATCGCTCGCCAGGAAGAAATCGACACCTGGATGGGGATAATGTCTCTAAAACAGTTGACTGAATGAGGCCGAATGAATACAAGCCAGAGAAAGAGAGAAAAGGAGAGAAAGAGAAAAAAACAGGTGACTCCCCTTAATAAAAAAGGCTGGGGTATAAATTCCAATAAGCACCTGCCGCCCGCTTTCTAGGGCTGACCATTATTATTATTTCCGACTCATGAATTGAATTTTGCGCTCATTTAACTTTGTAGTTTATGAGGGAACGGAGAGTAATGGTGGGCTTTGTTGTAGTTGTTGTTGTTGTTATTGTTGTAGTTGTTGTTGTTGTTATTGTTGTTGTTGGTGGTTTTTGTTGTTGGTGGTGGTGGTGGTTGTTGTTGTGGTGGTGGTGGTGGTTGTGGTGTTGGTTGTTGTTTGTTGTGGTGGTGGTTGTTGTTGTGGTGGGTTTTTTTGTTTGTTGGTGGTGTTTGTAGTTGTTGGTTGGTGTTGTTGGTGTTGTGGTTGGTGGTGTTGTGTTGTTGTGTTGTTTGTTGGGTGGTGGTGTTGGGGTGGTAGTGGGTGTTTTTGGTGTGTGTTGTTTGGTGGTGGTGTTGTTTGTGTTTTTGTTGTTGATAAATACCTCTTTAGTGAGTAATGAACAATATGATTATGATTTTCTTCAACTGTGTATATTTGACACGAGTTGTGTACATGAACAATGGCACGCCGTCTCTAAACGACAATTTCTGCATATGTAAAATGTATTATATATGTATAATATATATGTTACAATAAAGCAGGAGTGACCTACCATGACCACCACTACAGCAGTATACTTCTCATTCCGGACATGACCTCTACGCCAACTTGCAAGAAACTTATTTTTGTTTTTCAATTTGTTCAATCTCCGACCCGTGGTAATAATGTGCTTATGGGGGGTCACCTACTTTTGTTCTCTCTTTCTCTGGCTTGTATCCATTCAGGTATTCTGGGGGTCGGCGTCGGATTCGGTCGGGTCCCCCCCCAATTCAGTCAGCCCCATCTATTTTTAGACGTTTATTGGTTTATTTTATTGTTTATTTAATTTATATTCCCATCCAGGTGTCGATGGCAGCAATAAGAATCCCAAATTTCAAAAAAGCAACTTTCATTAACTCAGAGCAATTCTTATAGAAACTGATTGGAGCTATTTGAGTAACAATAATGACATATATAAATCATGGGAATTTTCACAACCCCTTACTTCAAAGCGGTGCAAGTGTGCATCCCATTGACAAACCAACGCTCATTCCATAATGATAAGCCTAAATGGTGGAATAAGGATATTGCAGACTGTTTACTTGCGAAGAAAATTGCTCATAAAAGATTTAAAACCTCGGAAAATAATTAAAAATTAATACAATTCATAGATCTATGACGTAATGCCAAAATGTTAATTAAGGAAAGTAAAAAAAAAAAACGAAGTTACATGTTGAAAATCAAAGTAAAACCAACCCGAAATATTTCTATAGTTGTATCAGAAAGAAAGTAGTCACTTCAACTATTGGACCGTTAGTAGATGAGAATGGAGATAACACCAAAGACGAAGAACAGATGAGTGATGTCCTCAATACTGTTTTTTTTTTTTTTTTGCATCAGTTTTTACAACAGAAGACCTTAGTGATATCCCTACAGCACCGCCAGTTCAGTAAGACAATATCAACATTACAAAGAGAGAAGTACTGAAATGTTTGGAGAAACTTAAGTCAAACAAATCACGTGGACCCGACACAATATCACCTACAGTTCTAAAGGAAAATAAATGGGAGCTCTCCAAACCACTGACATTGCTTTTTAATAAATCCTTGCAGTTCAGGATTATGCCTGATGAGTGGAAGAGTTTGCTAACGTAACACCAATATTAAAAAAAAGGCAGCTAATCTTTACCATACTCAAAGATACTCAGTATAGCTTCCGTAACAAATGT
>CM064569.1:20861493-20868993 GCA_032716605.1 Paralithodes platypus
TGGTTAATTACTGGGATTGTCTTGGTTAATTACTGGGACTATCTTGGTTAATTACTGGGACTATCTTGGTTAATTACTGGTACTATCTTGGTTAATTACTGGCACTATCTTGGTTAATTGCTGGGACTATCTTGGTTAATTACTGGCACTATCTTGGTTAAATGCTGGGACTATCTTTGTTAATCCCTTTAACTCCTTGATAATTTTGGCGGGATGTGATAGTTTATTGTAGCTATTATTGGCTATTATAGGCTACCGAGTGATATGGAAGGATCGAGAAAGATAGGGAGCTTTAAGATAAAATTAGATATCATTAATTGAGTTTAAGAGTAAAGTCGGTTGGTGGAGGTAACATAATAAAGCATATGGACGAGATGGGTTGGGTGTGAGGGGGGATCTGCCGGGTTTGCGCCAATCGGCGCTCTGTAGACCCCTGTAATCTTGTGATGATATCTGACCATTTTGGTGAGGTCGGTCCTCATGGTATTAGTGAGTTGGGCCTATAATTAGGCCTTGAAATTGGGGTTGGGTGTGAGAGGGATTTGCCTTGTGTGGGCCGATTGGCTTTCTGCAGACTCCCATTTTCTTATGTTCTTATTAGACGATTTTACACAGATTGGGAAGAATCTGTGGGTATGATAAGGGTTCAGACTATCTCAATCAATCCTCTGACTTCCATATACCCTTCCTAATCTGAAGAAACTCGTCTATTGATAGCGAGAAAATAGAGACGAGATGCCTCATCGGATCTTCTAAGGGAAAGAAACGGCTTGATAGTTGTAAGTTCAACAACAAAATGCTCTATAACTCACACATTTCATTTTAACTATTTTTAAGCTGGAAAAATCGTTTACTGATAGCCATAATATAATAATATGATAGGTGTCATTGTACCGAAAAGTCATTGTTTTCGCGAAACATTGAATTCGACCGTACATTAAATCACCGTTTAGAAGTTACAAGTGGCAATACTGACAGTTGCCAAATGTCGCTACGTAACTCATAGCATACACATTTAAACGGGTTACTTGCCGCTAATGTCTACCAAAATCAGATAAATCACAGCAAAACAGTTATATTATGCATTACAGGCGG
This sequence comes from Paralithodes platypus, assembly GCA_032716605.1. NCBI lineage: Eukaryota > Metazoa > Arthropoda > Malacostraca > Decapoda > Lithodidae > Paralithodes > Paralithodes platypus. The sequence goes on from CM064569.1 coordinate 20,862,589, forward strand.
TTTTAGGCGATCAATGAAGCTGTAGAGGGGATTAAACAGCGAGTTAGTGAAGGAACCCGTGCATAAATATTGCAGCCCCCGTAGCTCCATGGACGTGTTGACTCTCAGTCTTGCTTACGCGGGGTGGAGTGTCGTGTTTTTCGTTTTCTATAGTAGCCATCATCGTTTTGACTGATACAGAGCTCGTCTTGCAAATTTACCGTGAAATTAGGTAGAGAAGTAAGCCTGGTGAAGGATAGAGTGATTGGAGAGCAGGGTGAGTGTGTTTGTATGTTTGTTTACTTGTCACAGTGATATTGTTGGGAAAACATTTCAAGATGCTTCGTGACGATTTAGGCTTAGGGCCTATAGCCTAGTTTCATAATATTGGTTTTGACAGTTTATTCTGGCTATCTTTAGACGATTTCATACAGCTTAGGGAGGATCTGTTGGAATTAAGACGGTACAAACTGTCAATTAACCCTCTGACTTCCATATAGGCTACCCTTACTAATCTGAATATCGTTTAATGCTAGCCAGAATATACTGTCACAATGCGTCATAATCCTAGGACCATGTGTTAATAATTCCAGCTAATTGGCCCTTATGATCGTGTCCCATGTCTCGTTTTGTAGTAGTTCATTATCCTTAAGGGAGCCCACCTCGCTTTTTTTTTATCTTTCTCTCCCTCTCTCTTTGGCTTGTATTCATTCTGACCCATTCAGCCTACTGTTTTAAGACGTTTCTAAATTACTGGTTCAAAGTCTCCAACAGTGGTTCAGTGTGGGTTAGGAACAATATGAAAGGGAAGCACTGCCCTAAGACCAATGTCCCTGGCAGGGTCAGGGGATGTCAGTATGGGACAATTTGGGTTAAAATCATAACACAGCTACAAGTGATCCTCGATGTATCTGAGAACAAAATAATTAATTTACAAATGCAATCAGTCGCGGGTTTAAGGTGAGGTGCTTGTCTAGGCGATGTTTATATGAATCAATGGTGCTGCAGGCAGCAGTCTATAATATCTCGAGGAAGCGCATTCGACAAGTTCACAACTCGATTGAAGAAGAAATTCTTAGACTCATACAATTTAAAAGATTTACCAATAATTTTGCAACCGTTCCCCGCGTGTAGTTTGATTGGTCGATCGTAAAGTACTTAGGCTTATTACAGTTCATATTGTCGATGCCTTTGATGATTTTAAAGACTCGAATTAGGTCACCTCTTAATATGCGCTGGGTTAAATGAAATATACTTAATTCTCTAAGACGCTCCTCGTATGGTTTGTTTCTTAGATTAGGTATAATTTTGGTAAATCTATGTTGAACTCGTTCAAGTTTATCAATATCGTTTTGGTAGTAGGGGCACAAGCATTGAACACAATATTCCAGAAGGGGGCGGACTGAGGAATTGTAAAGTGTGTGGATTTATGCTCGAATGACCTGCCTATAAAGCCAATTATTTTATTTGCCTTCTTAACAACATTTGAGCATTGTTGACTCGGTTTTAGGTTGCTCGATATTGTTACTCCCAAATCAGTTTCTCTGCCTACACTCTTAAGCTGGATGTCATTCATGGAATAGTTTGCTTTCTCATTTCGGGTCCCGATATGGAGTACTTTATATTTATCCACATTAAAATTAATTTGCCAAATTTGAGCCCAACATGACAGCTTATTTATGTTATTTTGCATAGGCCTATCCTCTACATGCTCGTTTGAGAGTACAGCATTTTCAAGTTTTGTAATGTCTGCAAACTTTGAGATTGTACAGGTGAGACCCTCATCTATGTCATTTATATAAACTAGGATAATAACTGGCCCTAGAATCGATCCCTGGGGTACCCTGCTAGTTAGCTTGGTCCATTTTGATGCCTTACCGTTTATGACATATACACATTAAAAAACAAGATTAGATTCATATCACAGAGAAGTTGGTCTGGAGTAGAAAATTATCACTGACAAGTTGGCAGAAATGAACACTGTTTTCAGTTGAAGAGAGCAGAAAATAACAGTGAAGATGTGCATGCCATTTATGTTTCCATTTCTAACTACTCTATACATTCCTTCAGGCGATTTCCAGGCACTGTAAGGTTATTCACTCTTAATTTGTTTCATGTACCGGTACGGCAAATTCCCGGAGAGAGGAGGGTGGGGAGAGAGCCTTCATCTTTGCTATAATTTCTTTCCACTTTTTCTTAGGGTTGCTATCTCTACTAGGATTAAGCCCTGGCCACCTCGCAGAGATCGTAAGATCTGTGTGACCAGTGTATCTATGTAAATCTCTTTCAACCAACTCTATTCCCTGTTTTTCTTTTCATTTTATCCCATCAATTATTTGGAGCGGTAATGTATCAAAGTTTCCATGTTCATTAGTCAAGAGTTAAATATGTATAATTATTTTTAGTTCTCAAAGCGGAGCAAAAATGCAGTAGGCCTACACCGAGTTTGTAGTTATTATGTACAATTTGCTTGTTTGTACAGAAAATATTATCATTGTACCGGTATTTTTTGTTTCGAATCCGTTTTTAGTTTGCTATATTGGGTTAAATGATACTGTAATTCAAAAGATTTTCTATTCATATATATATTTTGTTTTATCTTTAGTGTAACCCAAGAACCGCGATAGGCCTCATGAAAGGGTCACCATAGCGAACACGATAGGCCTCACGGAAGCAAGACCATTAAAAAACCCTTCCAAAACACCCCGGAGGCTCTCAAAACAAAGGAATATGTCATTAGGTAAGATAATTCCCCTCTAGTACTTCCTACCACTCATCCATGTTTCTCCCCCCTTCCCCACCTTATTCCCCCCTCCCCCCCTCCTCAATTATCACCTATTTTTCCTCTTATTTTCATCATTTATTGGTTATTTTTCTCTCCCGCGGTACCGTAATGTAGCACAAGTGGGTTGCATAAGAGTCGTTATATAACACTGAGACACCTCCTTCTTGGTTCAGTTGAGTCAGAGAGAGCGAGAGTAGGGTGTATGTCTCTCTTCCTCTCACCCGAGAATACGACCAGGTGGCGAATATTTACGATTTTCACCACCCAAATGCTTTTCACACTTATTTTATCACTCTTCAATGTTCATATATTCATCATAGGCCTATATGTAAAAAAAAATCACATTGAAACAAAAATAATGCTTTAAATCGTAAATATAACAAATTCTGTCAGAATCTAAGGCTAGAAATTCACAAATAAGTACCCTTGCCCCTAGGGCATTTTCACGCTTAATGGGTTAATAGTTGTGTAATAGAATTCATGTTGATTTAAAAATATTTTTATTGGACTGGTTTTACAGCCATGTGGTATGAAACAATTTTTAAGCTTAGAAAAAACATAATGGGAGTATTGTAAAGGTGTTTCATCACTCACAAAGTAACTGACCCTTATTGTTGGGAAGGGTGTCGTAAAGGTTTGATGTAGTGTGCCCTAAACGCTTCACTCCTTCCTCTACTACAGGTTTATCTATATTATCTCCGGATTTTTAGACTATATTTATATTTATTTATTTGTTATATTTTTATATAGCCTACATATTAACATTATTTTATATACAGTATATACTGTATATAATTATATATATATATATATATATATATATATATATATATATATATATATATATATATATATATATAATATATATATATATAATTTCTGCAATGGAGCTTCCTCTTGGGAATCGAAGTCTCACAAGGAAAAGGAGAACCAGCGTAGTAGCGAACATCTTATCTTTATTGGTTACCAAACGTTTCGGAGAAAAGAGTCTCCATCTTCAGTGAATCTAAAATAAATGAAAGTTTACATAAGAAATAAAACAAATAATTACATATGTATGTGAAATATCAAGCAGTAAGGTTCGTATGAATATGAACCGAGAAAAGCTAAACATAATAAAACAAAAACTATGTATTAAGAGAACAGCATTAAGCTAAACTTAAACAAATAATACTAATAAGAGAGGGTATACAATAAAGTACGAAAAGAAAATGGAAGGATATTTACTGAGTGAAAAGAGGTGTTGCAGTGGCCGTGTTGTTCAGGCTAGGCTTTAATTTATTTAACTAATTTTTTCTAATAATAACACTGTAGGAAATTTCCTCAAACATACTTCTCCTCTTCCTATGAACCTCCATTCCAATGTGGTTTACCAGTTCACCTGTTCTAGCTGTACTGCTAGATACGTGGGTTGCACCTCACATTGGTTGCTTCACCGTATCCGGGAGCACCAAGGTAAATCCATTCGAACAGGCAGGTTGATTTCTAAGCCTTCCACTTCTGCTATCCGCGATCACTCTCACCAGTTTGATCACCCTTTCTCTTCCACAGACTTCCAGATACTAACCACATGCCATTCACGCTGTGACCTTATCACCTCAGAATCAATCTATATAAATAAATTAAAGCCTAGCCTGAACAACACGGCCACTGCAACACCTCTTTTCACTCAGTAAATATCCTTCCATTTTCTTTTCGTACTTTATTGTATACCCTCTCTTATTAGTATTATTTGTTTAAGTTTAGCTTAATGCTGTTCTCTTAATACATAGTGTTTGTTTTATTATGTTTAGCTTTTCTCGGTTCATATTCATACGAACCTTACTGCTTGATATTTCACATCCATATGTAATTATTTGTTTTATTTCTTATGTAAACTTTCATATATTTTAGATTCACTGAAGATGGAGACTGTTTTCTCCGAAACGTTTGGTAACCAATAAAGATAAGATGTTCGCTACTACGCTGGTTCTCCTTTTCCTTGTGAGACTTATATATATATATATATATATATATATATATATATATATATATATATATATATATATATACTGTATATATAATTTTTGTTTTATATATTTATATTATTATATTTTATTTTATTAGAAATATTATATTTTTAATATTTTTAGTTTATTGCTTAGCCTATAACCCGATGTCACCCCTCCCGTTATTATGTTTTATTATTAACGAACATATTTTGTTCATTGAATCTTATCCCCCCTTTGCTTGTTGATTTAGCTATTTTGATTTACCGGTATTTCATATAATTAGATTTGTGACACATTTTAAGGGACCTACAGCCTTTTTTTTTTTTTCCAAGCTAGCGAGAAATTGACTCAACCCTCTCTTAAGGAAGAATTTTAGATTGCTCCTTAGACCGCCATTAAACTTAAAAAAACACTCCAAGACCCCCTTCCAGATAAATTTGTAAATATTTCTATAGAAAAATGTCTCGGCCGAAGGACGGTCCCTCTTAAAATACAGGCTCGCTATCGCTCGCCAGGAAAATAAAATCGACACCTACCTGAAGTCTTATAATTGACAATGACATTGGGTGAAAGGTCTTAAAATTGCCAAATAAATGGGCCGAACGTCTTGAAATGTCTGAACTAATGGAGCTAAACATGAGGGGAAAAGGGGTCCACAAAAACGTCATATCTCCCATTAAAAAATAACTTTGTCTTTCACTGATTCGTTTTGGCTTATTCCCAAGAAAATTGCACTCTGCCATATCTTCTAATGATGTAGGTATTGGGTTAGGTTTTCTAAAGATTGGCAACGGGACATAAATTTTATAGCATGATAATTAAATATCGATAACACACACACACACACACCCACACACAGACCTAACATATACCATGATTCTGTTCACGGATTCCAACCAAAGTTCTAGGCCTACCTAGAGTCTCTCTCTCTCTCTCTCTCTCTTCTGACATTTTTCGGTGACAATGTTTATTATTTACAACATAGGGAACATGGCCAATAATCGCTTACAAGATGGCCTTTAGTTAAAGCCTGGTTCACACATAAACGAGTCGGTGCCCGAGTTCAATACGAGTGACACTCGTCGATTATCGGCGTTGTTGGAGGCCGATTACTACACGAGTAGTAACCGATCCCAAGTCAACATGAGTGTAACACGAGTCTATACGAGTCAACACGTGTTCATACAAGAGTCCGTACGAGTAACGGAGAGTCAACACGAGTGTAACACGAACCCAACACGAGTGGCATAAATTTGAAAAATAACGGTCAAATTCCAGGGTACGAAAACAAAGAGTCGGTACAAGTCAACGCGAGTCACGACGAGTGTAACACGGATCGACACGAGTGTAACACGGATCAACACGAGTGTAACACCGGTCAACACGAGTGTAACAGGGATCAACACGAGTGTAACACGGGTCAACACGAGTGTAACACCGGTCAACACGAGTGTAACACGGATCAACACGAGTGTAACACGGGTCAACACGAGTGTCAATATTAACAATCCTCGTACAAGATTATTTATTTTCTATATATATTTCAGCGATGATATTCATTACTATGATTTTATTTATATTGTTCTCATATATTTGGGTAATGTTTTTCTAAGTCCTTTCAATATCATTATTATAAGTATATACATTATG
>CM064569.1:20873993-20946085 GCA_032716605.1 Paralithodes platypus
TACATCGGGTGAAACATAAGTATTATCTAAAGATTTCGAATCACTTCCAGTATATTTAGAGAGTTAGTGTAAAGATTGTTTTTTGGTTGAGTGTACGTACTCAGACGTGTATCCCCATCCAGGTGTTGATATTTTCTTGGCGAGCGATAGCGAGCCAGCATTGTATGGAGAAATCCGGCTTCGCCGGAGAAATTTTTCTATCGAAAAATGTACAAATTTAGCTTGCTCTCAAAACAAAAATATATACATGCTGGCTCGCTACCGCTCACCAGGAAAATATTGACACCTGGATGAGGGTAAGCGTCTTAACCCGGGAACTGCGGGGAGACTCTTAAGAGTGAGTGAAAACAAAAATCAACTTTTGACATCGAAAACAAAAAAAAAATATATATATATTTTTGTTTGGCCCCTGGGCCATGCAAAATCTCAGTCCTCTACCTCCCCTCCTTCCCCACTTTCCTCCTCTCCTTCAGTTATCACCTATTTTCCCTGTTATTCCCTTATTCTGAGGTATATTTTCATGCTAACATTAGCGAGTTGCAAGCAGGGTGTTGTCATCACTGATGGCAAGCGAGTGCAAGAGAGAGAGAGAGAGTATCGATCGACTGTGTCTCAGTGGCCTTGGGGGAAATTGGCGGGAAAGCAGGTTGCCTCACCCATACATTATACAACTCGCGGGCTATATCTCCGATTTTGACCATCCAAACGCTGTTTTCACTGGTTTTATTGTTGTTTCAGGTTAATACCTTTATAATCAACCCATAATAGGCGCATATGGATAAGTATTAATGCTATTAATGGTACAATGAATATTTTAGTGACGGAAACACCTCAAATACGTCAGCACAGGGGGACGTTTCCAATTACCCCCATGCGCACTTGTTAGGTTAAAACAGTAGGCTGAATGGGGTCGAATGGATACAAGCCAAAGAGAGGGAGAGAAAGAGAAAAAAAGCGAGGTGGACCTCCCTTAATGAAGGTCAACATTATGATTATATATATGATGTCTATATATATTTATCTTTTATGTATATATCCTATTATATATATGATGTCTATATATATTTATCTTTTATGTATATATCCTATTATATATGATGTCTATATATATTTATCTTTTATGTATATATCCTATTATATATGATGTCTATATATATTTATCTTTTATGTATATATCCTATTATATATGATGTCTATATATATTTATCTTTTATGTATATATCCTATTATATATATGATGTCTATATATATTTATCTTTTATGTATATATCCTATTATATATATGATGTCTATATATATTTATCTTTTATGTATATATCCTATTATATATATGATGTCTATATATATTATCTTTTATGTATATATCCTATTATATATATGATGTCTATATATATTTATCTTTTATGTATATATCCTATTATATATATGATGTCTATATATATTTATCTTTTATGTATATATCCTATTATATATATGATGTCTATATATATTTATCTTTTATGTATATATCCTATTATATATATGATGTCTATATATATTTATCTTTTATGTATATCCTATTATATATATGATGTCTATATATTTTATCTTTTGTATATATCCTATTATATATATGATGTCTATATATATTTATCTTTTATGTATATATCCTATTATATATATGATGTCTATATATATTTATCTTTTATGTATATATCCTATTATATATATGATGTCTATATATATTTATCTTTTATGTATATATCCTATTATATATATGATGTCTATATATATTTATCTTTTATGTATATATCCTATTATATATATGATGTCTATATATATTTATCTTTTATGTATATATCCTATTATATATATGATGTCTATATATTTATCTTTTATGTATATATCCTATTATATATATGATGTCTATATATATTTATCTTTTATGTATATATCCTATTATATATATGATGTCTATATATATTTATCTTTTATGTATATATCCTATTATATATATGATGTCTATATATTTATCTTTTATGTACCGAATATATCCTATTATATATATGATGTCTATATCTTTATCTTTTATGTATATATCCTATTATATATATGATGTCTATATATATTTATCTTTTATGTATATATCCTATTATATATATGATGTCTATATATATTTATCTTTTATGTATATATCCTATTATATATGATGTCTATATATATTTCTTTTATGTATATATCCTATTATATATGATGTGTATATATATTTATCTTTTATGTATATATCCTATTATATATATGATGTCTATATATATTTATCTTTTATTTATATATCCTATTATATATCATGTCTATATATATTTATCTTTTATGTATATATCCTATTATATATATGATGTCTATATATATTTATCTTTTATGTATATATCCCTATTATATATATGATGTCTATATATATTTATCTTTTATGTATATATCCTATTATATATGATGTCTATATATATTTATCTTTTATGTATATATCCTATTATATATATGATGTCTATATATATTTATCTTTTATGTATATATCCTATTATATATATGATGTCTATATATATTTATCTTTTATGTATATATCCTATTATATATATGATGTCTATATATATTTATCTTTTATGTATATATCCTATTATATATATGATGTCTATATATATTTATCTTTTATGTATATATCCTATTATATATATGATGTCTATATATATTTATCTTCTATGTATATATCCTATTATATATATGATGTCTATATATATATTTATCTTTTATGTATATATCCTATTATATATATGTCTATATATATTTATCTTTTATGTATATATCCTATTATATATATGATGTCTATATATATTTATCTTTTATGTATATATCCTATTATATATATGATGTCTATATATATTTATCTTTTATGTATATATCCTATTATATATATGATGTCTATATATATTTATCTTTTATGTATATATCCTATTATATATATGATGTCTATATATATTTATCTTTTATGTATATATCCTATTATATATGATGTCTATATATATTTATCTTTTATGTATATATCCTATTATATATATGATGTCTATATATATTTATCTTTTATGTATATATCCTATTATATATATGATGTCTATATATATTAATCTGTTATGTATATATCCTATTATATATATGATGTCTAGATATTATCTTTAATGTATATATCCTATTATATATATGATGTCTATATATATTTATCTTTTATGTTATATCATTATATATATGATGTCTATATATATTTATCTTTTATGTATATATCCTATTATATATATGATGTCTATATATATTATCTTTTATGTATATATCCTATTATATATATGATGTCTATATATAGTTATTCTTTATGTATATATCCTATTATATATATGATGTCTATATATTTTCTTTTTATGTATATATCCTATTATATATATGATGTCTATATATATTTTATATGTATATATCCTATTATATATATGATGTCTATATAAGTTTATCTTTTATGTATATATCCTATTTATATTTATCTTTTATGTATTATCCTTTATATAATATGATGTCGATATATATTTATTTATGTATATATCCAATATATATATGATGTCTATATATATTTATCTTTTATGTATATATCCTATTATATATATGATGTCTATATATATTTATCTTTTATGTATATATCCTATTATATATATGATGTTCGTCTATATATTTATCTTTTATGTATATATCCTATTATATATGATGTCTATATATTTATCTTTATGTATATATCCTATTATATATGATGTCTATATATATTTATCTTTTATGTATATATCCTATTATATATATGATGTCTATATATATTTATCTTTTATGTATATATCCTATTATATATATGATGTCTATATATATTTATCTTTTATGTATATATCCTATTATATATATGATGTCTATATATATTTATCTTTTATGTATATATCCTATTATATATGTGATGTCTATATATTTATCTTTTATGTACCGTATATATCCTATTATATATATGATGTCTATATATATTTATCTTTTATGTATATATCTTATTATATATATGATGTCTATATATATTTATCTTTTATGTATATATCCTATTATATATATGATGTCTATATATATTTATCTTTTATGTATATATCCTATTATATATATGATGTCTATATATATTTATCTTTTATGTATATATCCTATTTTTCAATGTAATATATATTGATCTACTCTATCTATCTACCTACCTACCTATCTATCTATCTAGGTACATACCTATCTACATACCTACCTACCTACCTGCTTACCTACCACCTACTTACCTATCTATCTATCTATCTACATACTTACCTACCTACCTACCACCTACCTACCTATCTATCTTGCTGTATTTTTTGTCATGCTAGCAGAACCTTCTTTAGTTGCTCGAGGATGATGCTATAGCCCATTCATTATAGGTAGGCCAAAAATCTGTACCACTAACCTCTACAACTCATAAAAGACTAGAGTAATCCAGTTAATATTTCTACCAATTAGGAAGGGTCAACCAGGGAGTAGGTGTGGACATTTACAGCCCCTGTATGCTCTAGTCCTTTTGGAGTTACAAAGGTTAGGGGTCACGATTTCTGGACGATGAATGGACTAGGCATCACGCTCTTTCATACTTCACCAGCTGATTCATGAGTTGTACTATTCTGATCAGTTATTTTGTTATTATAGACGGTGCGTGCGTATTATTGAGGTATAGGACATAACAAGCCTGTTTTTATATTTTATTATTTTGTTTATCATTATTATTTTGAGTATTTGTCAATAGAAGTGGCAATAAATAGGAATGAATGGAGAATGCTAGTGAATAGATGAGTGTAAACGCGGTAGTTTGGGAGAGGGGGTCGGGTGCCAGTTGGACTAGATAATAGTCCGTCAGGCACCTGGCCCGGGGAGCCGGTAGAAATGAAGGGTACGCCTGGATGCATGGTGGGCTGGCATTGTGGTGCGCTCCGCTGCGGAAATCGGAGCCTCTCTGGGAGATCTGGGATCTGGGAATCTTGCTGGACACCCCAAATGGGCCTGGGTCTCTGGGTATTTCTCCTGGACGACCTAGATGTGTATGATTTTGTGTTTTGATTTTGTTTTGTTGTTTGTTGTGTTGTGTTGTTTTGTGTTGTCCCTGTTCGGGTTCTGTCTCGAGTCGGTCACCCCCAATTAAAAAAAAAAAATGGGGTAACTTATGTGCCAGAGTATATAGATAGATAGATAGATTTGCCAGGCTACATGCATGATACCGAAATTATGTACCAGGTACCGTACAGCGCAAACTAAATCACAAAAATATATCGGTAGGCCTACCTTATTGGCTGACATTGTAAGATATTGTAATTTCCCGTTTATAGTCTATTGCCATATCTATTCAGCCACACCTATTAATATATTTCTCAAGTCTAATTAGTTTGTTTATTTACATGTATTTCTAAAGAGTTTCAAAGATAAATGCTCATACCTAATAGTTAACAGTTACAAATAATTTTCATAACAGTCATTCCACGAACTGTGACCTCCACTCTTTCATAATGTGTGTGTGTGTGTTTTTTGTTTTTTTTCTCGAATCCGCTATACAGACTCGGCCATTACCAGCCATGTTAGTGTAATGGATTGGTGTTAGGGTGGGGATTAATTGACTTGCTGCCTCTGTGTCCGAGTGATGGAGAGAGTGGAAATGTGGTGGAAAGAGAGACTGGGAATGTGGAGGAAAATGAATCAGTGAAAAAGATGAGCATGCAATCTAATGGTGGACGATATGTGTTGGAAGGAATGGGAATGTGATGGGGAGTAGGAGTAGTTGTAGTAGTAGTCAGGGCTGGGGTCAATTCATGTTTGTCAATTCAATTAAATTCAATTCCAATTCGGAATAAAATTTGAATTTATCAATTCCAATTCAATTCAATTCATTCGTAAAAGAGAAAACTTCAATTCCAATTAAAATCAATTCACAAGCTTTTCAATTCCAATTCATTCAATTCATTATTGTCAATATTTCTATTCAATTAAAATGTTTTCAACTCAAAATCAATTTCAATCTAGCCAGTAGGCTTACCATTAATCTAACGTGTACTAACCGTGTGTTTTACCCACACCATTTCAGTCTGGCACAATGACAGAAACTGTACGTACTTGTAAATCTTAACACTACTTATGTTGCGGGCATATTTCCGCATACTTCCGCTATATTAGAGCTCATTCAGGCTCTCCTGAATGATTAAGCAAGTGTCTGAATGAAATTAAATGTATTCCGCCAAAAGCTAGAAGAAAATATCTTCAAAATGACACCAGAATTAGCTTCGTAGCACGCAGGGTTCATCCATAGCACAGCGCGCTAGCATAGACATCGGCAAATATTCGCTAATAATGAGCAATGTCGCACTACATTTGCCTTAGGCAGCACTGCATAGATCTCGCAAGATATGGCTCTCGCTCCTCAGTGCACCAGCCGCCGGGCTGGAGAGTGGACGGGGGCCTGCCACGCTCCCGCTCACTCGCACACATCTCCACAGGCTTTAACCCGTTGAGTACCGTAGGATGTAGTAATAAATGTCCCCTGCAGTCCCAAGCACTGTGGCGAAAATGGCAGGAGAGACCACCTTTTCACCTCAAGCGATGAGGCAAGACTGGATCTCTCATTTTGTTTTTTTTTGTTTTTTAACAAATGCTTTAAAAAAAAAATTAAGCCTTGTACAGGTCTCTGGGTATTCTCCTGGGTGACCTAGCTCTGTGTGAATCTTGTGTTTTGTCTGTGTTTGTTCGTTGTTTTGTCCTGTGTTTTGTTTTCCAGTCTGTCTTGAGTCGGCCACCCCCAAGAAAATACAAAACAAAAATAAAAAATAATAAAATAGAGGAAAATTTTAATAAAAAATTGGAAAAGTGGGGATTGGGCCTGAGCATATAGAATTGAATAGAAACAGGCATTTACAAGACAAATACATTACTGACGGTTATAACCATCGCTGGGACTGGGGAGTGACTTATCTATTGACGGCTATAGTCGTCGCTGGGACTGAGGAGTTAAGAGGCATTAAGGGCCTGTAAATTGCTTTAACCCTTTCTCTGCGGGGTGTTTTGGGGTGTTTAGGGCATATTCAGGCACTCCTGAATGATAAATCAAGCATATGCATTAAATGAACTGTATTCTGCCAAAAACTAGGCTTCAAAATGAGACCAGAACGGGCCTCGTAGGTGGCCTGGTTCACCCGCAGCGGTGCCATAGAAACGTGGGAAACCCGCTATTTATTAGCACTCGCTCGCTCGGCAACACTGTTGTGAGAGGCAGTGACAGACCCGCATGAGACACAGTCTACCTCAGTGAGCCTCTGGCTGCTCTGAGGGTCGGAGGTGGGTCCCTCACGCTCCCACCCACTGACACTCGATTTCTACAGTTTTTACAGGCTTTTAAAGCCTGGAAATTGCTGTAAATTGCCAGGACGTTCCAGAACGTCACCCGCATTGAAAGGATTAAGTTTCCAGAAGACAAGTAGTAGTAGTAGTAGTACAAAGGTGTACAAAGGAAATCAAGCAACAACAGGTCTAATGACCCTTCTAGGCTGCTTGTCCACCAAAACACTGAGGATCAAGTGTCCAAACAGTGGTTTAGAGTGGGTAAGGGAACATTGGAAAGGGAACTACTGCCCTGGAACTAATGTCCGTGGCAGGATTAGGAAGTTATTAGGGGACAGATGGGTTAGTAACTGAGGGGGGGATAAAATAAAGTTATTCATTCACAAACGCAGTCAGTCGCGGGTTTGATGCGAGATATTTGTCTAGGCGAAGTTTAAGTGAATCAATGGTGCTGCAGTCTATAACGTCTCGGGGAAGCCCATTCCACAAGTTGACAACTCGATTGAAGAAGAAATTCTTAGATTCGTGCGAGTTAAAAGATTTACCAATAATTTTGCAACCATTTCCCCGCGTGTAATTAGATTGGGCGATAGTGAAGTACTTACTACAGTTCATATTGTCGTAGTAGTAGCAGTCGTCATTCCCTAGGCTGCCTGGCCGAACAGCCCCAAGCTCCTAAGGAATGCTACGGTCGAGATCGGGTTTTCCCGTTCTAAAGGAGTGTGTGTTGTGTTGATGGTGTAAGTGGTTGTGTGTTACACAGTCTTTCATAAAGTGTTTGATAGTGTGCAGTGTTGTATTTCAACCCGTCAAGTGTCCTGGACGGAGTCATCCAGCCTCTTCTGATAACTCAGAAGGGCTGGATGGTGCCCACATCGCAGTCTAGCATGGTGGACTTTGTCCTCACGGGAAAGGAGGGTTTCTGAGGGATGGACTTCAGGGGGCCGTGCATGCAGCTGAGTGTTGTCTTTGAGTGACTGGATGGATCGGTGGGTGATTTGAGTATGGATATGCTTCTGGAGGCTGGCTTGGGGTGGGCAGGAGGAAAGTGAAGACAGTATTTGTGTATGATAACGAGTTCTAGGTGTTGTTTTGATATTTCTTGGTGTGTGTGGATGTTCTGCTATGTAGTGTAGTGGGTGGTGCAGCGAGGAATTGTGTGCCTCTCATATTAAGCTGATCCTTGATTTTGAGGACTTCGGCTTCCAGGTGTAGGTTGTCTGTTGGTGTGGTAGCTGTGCAGCCAGTGATTATTTTGAGGGATTAGTTCTGTATGGTCTGTTGTTGTTGTTGTTCCCCAGACTGCCTGGCCGAACAGCCCCAAGGCCCCGAGCAAGGCCAAGGCCATAACCGAGCAGCCCCACAGAACCCTCCCTGCCTACCACAATAAAGCCTGGGTGACCGAAGCCACTCCATGGCGGGGAGCTGAGGAGGGTGCGGAAACGCCCGGGAAACCAAAGTCCCACCCATGTTGTGTTGTGTTTCAGAGAGGTTAGAGGCCCAGGCAGAGCTAGTATATTCCATCACTGAACGTATACAGTATATTGTTTGTATACTGTGGTGGCAGTTTCTTTGTTATGTCCAAATATTGTATGGGCAAGTGACATGATGCCGTTTAGTCTTGGTGTCAGTTTGTTTTTGATGTTTGTAATATATTGCTTAACACCTTACGAGCGGCCTAGGCGGTAACTTCTAATACCTGCCAAGCGGGGGTTTTTACCCTAAATGAGCTTATTTCCGTGCTCTTTTTCATGCATAAACAAGAGCCAGAGCGTAATACAATTATGTATCCCTGAAAGGGCATTAATTGAGCTTTCCAATGACACCAGAACCATCCTTCTACGACCACGCGTTCTCTTGCAACGATCGTGCAAGACGAGTGCAAAATCCCTAAAATACGGTAATTTCCTTACATAATTCCCTATGTATCGAGGCAGTGAGTGTGAGTGTGTGTGGAGTAGATGTCAGTAGTCGCACGGGACCCGTGCTGAGCGGTCATGAGCCGACCTATGCTCCTCCCACCGCTCGGCTCTCTCTCAGAGCACATTACGTGCTCAAAATTGCATGCTACTATAGCCGGGCCCCGCTCTTTAGGTTGGCGTTCTCTTGTCCGACTGTAGCCGGGTGCCGCCAAAAAGGGGTTAAATGACATTCCTGTATCGCATGTTACATCAAGGATTTTTGGAATGTGGAGTTGAAAGTTATAGTATCAGTCCAAATTGTATATAATGGGTTTAGAATATGATATTAGGGATAATAATTTATAATATATGGATGGAGTTTGACTGAGATATAAATATGTATACTATTAAGGGGGATGATGTTGTGTTGGAATAGTTGAATAATTTTTTGATAGGTTCAGATATGATTGTGGGGATGTAATATATGAAGCAAAGAGTGTTAAGGATGTTTTCCGTAGCGCACGAAAGTATAAAGGTAAATGCCATGTGCTTGTTTACTACACAGATTTCAGTATATATTTCATAATGATATTAGGGCTATTGATCAAACGTAAACAAATCCTACCAAAATGAAAATGCAACCACAGACATTAATAATGATAACAATTATTAAAATATAGAAGAAACGACCAAACACCATACAAAAAAATAAATAAATAAATAAATAAATAAATATGTTACTACCGCATACAGTATATGAATGCAAATTGTAAATACAATATTAATGAACCCAAAATAGTAATTATGGATATACAGTAGATGTCAATACAAATCATGTGAAGTTTAGTCAAATTGAGACTGACTGCTTCAAACCGGAACATAACTCACAGGATATTTCTGTTGACAAGTCAGACCCAGAGAGAGAGATATTTACATATATTTACATAAATACACTGGTCACACAGACCTTACGATCCAAACGAGGTGGTCAGGACTTAATTCTAGTAGAGATGGCATATCCGATAGAAAAGGAAAGTTGAAGGAAAGGATAGAAAAGAAGAAGGAGAGAGAGAGAGAGAGAGAGAAATGAAAATGAAGGAGCGAAGAGTTAACCAGCAACCACGGAAAAACAATACCAAGAACCTATTGATTAAGGGGAGACGGTAATTTTCTGGTCCCTTTTCTCCCTCGTGTTTAGTCCCTTTATTTTGTTTTAATTTTTAGACGTTCGGCCCATTTGTTTGGCGATTTTAAGACCTTTCGTTACATTTCGTAATACATTTTAAGACCTATCGTTCCATTTAGGTGTCGATTTTTTTCCTGGCGAGCGATAGCGAGCCTGTATTTGAAGAGGAATCGGCTTTCGGCCGGTACATTTTTCTACCGAAAAATTTACAAATGTATATCGAAGTGGGGTCTTGTGGGTGCTTTTTCAAGTTTGATAGAGGTTTAGAGAGCAAACTAAACCCCTTCCTTAAACCATTGAGCCGAACCAGTAATTTATGTTTCACTATACCGTCTGGACTCCCTTAAGTTTTGTAAACAGACAGACGCACACACACACAGAGGTGACACAATACCTTCGGCACGTACATCTCCAGTGGTCTGAGCAGTGGAGGGATAGAAACAAAAGACCTATTGCTGGTAAGATGTGGGAATGACGACCCGGACATTTTCTATTCTATTCTATATACTCAGGCCCAATCCCCACTTTTCCTATTTTTGTTTTCTTTGTTTTGTTGCCTCTTTTCCTTTTGTTTTTCTTTTTTGGGGGTTGGCCGACTTAAGACAGAGCCAGAATAGGGACAACACAACAGAAAACAATGAAGACAGAGCCAGAATAGGGACAACTCAACACAAAACAATGAACACACACAAACAAAATACAAAATTCTTCTTCTTCTTCTTGATGTTTATATGGGCAGTTTGCTCGGAGTATTTCAGATCTCCAGATTACTGCACAGGCATAGAGTTGCTTGCTGAGGGGAAGGGAAGTTTGTTAGTTGAAAAGGGAAGATCTACAGATAGGATGTCTAAATAGTGAGTTCAGGTATTGTACCCTACATAGTTTTTACTATAGGTCATTAAGGACTGGAAAGTGTTTTGGGGTAAGTAAGTAGGTAGAATGAGGATTGGTTATTAAGGTCATATAGGAGGTAAGTCGTTATGTCTCGTCGGGTTGAGTCAGGTTCGGGATTTGTAGGGTTGGCAGAGGTCTAGTACAGTACATTACAGTACCGGTATGGGTGGTACTGTACTGTATTGGTTAGGGGTGGGTATTCTGTGTGTTGGAGTTGTTTTGTCATTGATGTTATTAGATGTCTGAAGTTTTATTTGTGGCTCTTATGTATGTTCCTAGAGCTGAGGCAATTGCATGTTTGCCTTGTTGGTCGATATCTCCTCCTCCTAGGATATGTTGTAGATTGAAGGTCCCTCCGTGTTGTGCCACTGTTCTTCTCAGGTGGGTGCGAGCGCTGTAATGTCTATGGCAATGAAGTAGATAGTGTTCCACTGTTTCTGGGATGAGGCAGTAGGCGCAATTCTCGTCTTCTAGTCCCATTCTGTGCATGTGCTCCGCTAATCTTGTGTGTCCTGTCCTTAGGCGGAGTGTAGCTGTATTTAGAGCTTTGTTCTTGTATTTTGTGTGTTTCCATATGAACCATTCGGGTTTGATATTTCCGCATCTTGTGCCGGTGATGGTGACTTTCCATTCACCCTTGAAGTCTTGGAGGATGTCTTCTTTTAGGATGTTGGTTCTGTCTATTGTAGTGTAGGGGAGGGGTGTAATTCTTCTGAGGGAGTGCATGCCCCTGGCGAGTTCATCGACTATTTCATTGTGGAGTATGTCTATATGGCCAGGTACCCACTGGAAGCTCATAGTATAACCTTGTAGGGGGAGGTTTGTGAGTAGTTGGAGCATGGGGTATATGAGTTCCTTACTTTGTGCTGTGTTGTATTTAATGGCCTGGATAGCGCTCTTGGAGTCGCAGCATACCGGTATTGTGTATGGGCCTGGTGGAAGGGTACTGATGATTTCTAGTGCTTGATTGAGTCCGTACAGCTCTGCAGTGAACACTGATGTTTGTTTGGGGAGCTTCCATCCCATGATTAGATGAAATTTTGGGATCCATAGTGCTGCTGACGTGGATGTGGTGTTTCCGTTTTTGATGAGTGATCCGTCTGTGTATATGTGAGTGGAATTTTTATGCTGGGTATTCAGGATTTCTAGGAATTCCTGTTTTGATTGGGATTGGTTGTCCTTCTTATTTTTTAAGGTTATGAGATCTGTGTGAGTTTTAGGAAGGGTATATTCCCATGGTGGAACTGGAGGTACCATGGGTTGCGCTTGGCAGCCCAGAAAAATACGGGCCTTCCTGTGTATGATCTGGCCTATTCTTTCTCGGAAGGGTGATTTGCAGGTCTGGTTCTCCTGAGGTCGTATTGGTATGTTGCGAAGAGATGCTGAAAAAGGGTGGGAGGGTGGGGGGGGGTCGTTATATGTTTTTGAGAAGTATGAAGAGCACTGTAAGTCTTTTCTGGTGGTTAAGGGGATTAGGTTGGTTTCACACTGGAGGCTGGCTATTGGTGATGATTTGAGACCTGTTATTATTCTCATAGCAGTATTTTGAATCATCACACATCTAGGTCATCCAGGAGATGACTTTACTGTAAATAAACAATCCTGGAGATTTCGGTTCGTCTCCTATTTGTGAAGCTGATGCACGGAGATAGAGGTTTACATTGATTTACATAGATACACTGACCACACAGACCTTACGATCCCAGCGAGGTGGTCAGGACTTAGGGGGGTCACCGGCTTTTTTATATCTTTCTCTCCTTTTTTCTCTTTCCCTGGCTTGTATCCAGTCGGCCCCATTCAGCCAACTGTTTTAAGACGTTTATCCCCATCCAGGTGTCAATTTCTTCCTGGCGAGCAATAGTGAGCCAGCATTGTATTGAGAAACGTGGCTTCGCCGGAGCCATTTCCCTCTTGAAAAATGTACAAATTTAGCTTGTCAAAATATAATAGTTACACCTGGATGGGGGTAAACGTCTAAAAATAGTAGGCTGAATAGGGCCAAATGGATACAAGCCAAAGAGAGAGTAAGAGAAAGAGAAAAAAGCGAGGTGGGCTCCCTTAATTCTAGTAGAGATACCTAACCCGAGAGTAATGAACAGTGGAAGGAAAGGATTGCAAAGAAGGTTCCCTCCGGTAATTACCGTACATGAAGACAGTTGGAAGTGAATAACCTTTGCAGATCTTGGAAACCGCCTGAAGGAATTTATAGAAAGTTAGAAATGGAAAGGAAATAGCATGCAGTTTGAAGAAGTCAGAGAGAGAGAGAGAGAGAGAGAGAGAGAGAGAGAGAGAGAGAGCGAGAGCAAACACAAGAACACAAGAACAAGGCACAACAGAGAAAGAATAGTTAAGGGAGCCCACCTCGCTTTTGTTCTCTTTCTCTCCCTCTCTCTTTGGCTTGTATCCATTCGGCCCCATTCAGCCTACTGTTTTAAGACGTTTTCCCCATCCAGGTGTCAATATTTTCCTGGCGAGCGGTAGTGAGCCAGCATATATATATATTTTGTTTTGTTTTGACAGCAAGCTAAATTTGTACATTTTTCGATATAAAAATGTCTCCGGCGAAGCCAGATTTCTCCATACAATGCTGGCTCGTTGTCGCTCGCCAGGAAGAAATCGACACCTGGATGGGGATAAACGTTTTAAAACAGTCGGCTGAATGGGGCCGAATGGATACAAGCCAGGGAAAGAGAGAAAAGGAGAGACAGATAAAAAAAAGCCGGTGACCCCCCTTAAAGACCTATTCCTGATAGGAAGTGGGACTGACAAGCCGGCCACTTCGCTGTAAACAAAGATTTCCGGAGATTTCGGTTTCGGCTCGTTTTCCAATGCCGAGGAGCAGAGAGAGAGAGAGATAATGAGTGAGTGAGTGAGTGAGTGAGTGAGTGAGTGAGTTAGTTTGTCGGGTGGGTTCGGGCTTTTTCAGATTGTGAACACGTATAAAATATTGGTTAGATTTGTATGGTGAGGGAAGCAGTCACGTGATGAGTTGTTAAGGGGAGGTTTTTAGTTTGTTTCCTAGACCTCCATCAAACATAAAATTACACCCCTTTGACCCCTTTCATGATAAATGTGTGAATTATTTGGTAGAAAAATGCCCCGGTCGAATGGTTTCACCTAAATCACAGTGTCGTTATTACTCGCCTGGAAACAAATGCCCCGGTCGAATGGTTTCACCTAAATCACAGTGTCGTTATTACTCGCCTGGAAATCACAGTGTCGTTATTACTCGCCTGGAAATCACAGTGTCGTTATTACTCGCCTGGAAACAAATGCCCCGGTCGAATGGTTTCACCTAAATAACAGTGTCGTTATTACTCGCCTGGAAATCACAGTGTCGTTATTACTCGCCTGGAAATCACAGTGTCGTTATTACTCGCCTGGAAACAAATGCCCCGGTCGAATGGTTTCACCTAAATCACAGTGTCGTTATTACTCGCCTGGAAATCACAGTGTCGTTATTACTCGCCTGGAAACAAATGCCCCGGTCGAATGGTTTCACCTAAATCACAGTGTCGTTATTACTCGCCTGGAAACAAATGCCCCGGTCGAATGGTTTCACCTAAATCACAGTGTCGTTATTACTCGCCTGGAAACAAATGCCCCGGTCGAATGGTTTCACCTAAATCACAGTGTCTTTATTACTCGCCTGGAAATCACAGTGTCGTTATTACTCGCCTGGAAATCACAGTGTCGTTATTACTCGCCTGGAAACAAATGCCCCGGTCGAATGGTTTCACCTAAATCACAGTGTCGTTATTACTCGCCTGGAAATCACAGTGTCGTTATTACTCGCCTGGAAACAAATGCCCCTCGCCTGGAAATCACAGTGTCGTTATTACTCGCCTGGAAATCACAGTGTCGTTATTACTCGCCTGGAAATCACAGTGTCGTTATTACTCGCCTGGAAACAAATGCCACCTGAATGGTATGATAGGTCGTAATATTGAAAAAGAAATGGGTTGAAAGGTCTTAAAGTCTACAAACTAATGGGACAGACATCTTAAAATCTGAAAACTAATAGGGCTAAGCTTGAGGGAGAAAGGAGTCCAGGAAAAGGAACCATCCCCCCATAATAGAGAAGAGTTGGGGTAGGGGAGAGAGAGTTTGTTAGTTACTGTAGGTAGTTTAAGGAGAGACGGTCGTTTTTCTGGTCCCCTTTCTCCCTCGTGTTTAGTCCCATTAGTTTGGGATTTTTAGACGTTCGGCCCATTTGTTTGGTGATTTTAAGACCTTTCGTCCCATTTCGTTATAAATTCTAAGACCTATCGTGCCATTTAGGTGCTGATTTTTTCCTAGCGAGCTTGTAATTGTAAGGGAAACCGGCCTTTGGCCGGGAAAATTTTCTATCGAAAAATGTACAAATTTACCTTGAGGGGGTTAGGGGATGTTTTTCTAAGTTTGAGGGATATCTAGCTAGGAAACTAAGAATTTATGAATAAATGGATTTATAGTCCAAAAAAGCAGTCAGTGTCCCCTTAATAATGTAGAAAGACTGAGCAGTGATGGTATTATAATGTTGTTAATACAGATCATGTTTCTATGTAAAGTATTAGCAATGAAATGATATATTAAATTATTGTAATTTTATGCGTAAATTATCCGTGTTACTATATTATACTGAATGTACTCGGAAAAATCTACATCAGTTAATAGATGATTATATTTTCTGAATCTCTCTCTCTATCTCTCTATCTATCTATCTATCTATCTATATATCTATCTACTCACATACCTCTGTGCCTACTAGGAGTCCGGTTAGTATCCCCGCCCAGCGTAATGAATTAGGCCCAATTTATGTCGCACCGCTTAATGTGGAAACTGATGACATCAAATTATCGTAATTTTTATACGCTGTCCGTCACAGCCGAAATTAACCCTCCCCCCTCTCTCTCTCTTTCTTTCTTTTTTCTCTCTCTCTTTCTTTCTTTCTTTCTTTCTTTCTTTCTTTCTCTCTCTCTCTCTCTCTCTCTCTCTCTCTCTCTCTCTCTCTCTCTCTCTCTCTCTCTCTCTCTCTCTCTCTCTCTCTTTCTTTCTTTCTTTCTTTCTTTCTTTCTTTCTTTCTTTCTTTCTTTCTTTCTTTCTTTCTTTCTTTCTTTCTTTCTTTCTTTCTTTCTTTCTTTCTTTCTTTTATATATACCGGGTGTTGTTATGTCGCGCTATAATTCTGCACGTTTTAAGTTAGTTCACTATTTCCACCTTAGGAACGCTTTAGAACTACAACACTCAACTGGAACATAACTGACTTCAATCATATGAATCTAAATAAAATCAATCTCCACCAATGTCACAGAATACACAATTGCGGTTCACAAGTTTTATTTCATTTACTTAGCTAGGGTAAACAGCACATATAAAGTTTGTCTGAAACTTACTTATATATAAATAAGTTCAGGAATGCATAAGGAATAAATAACACTATTCCAAGATCATATAGGCTATAAATAATAATAAAGGTTATTCTTCATCAACAATAAGATCAAGTGAATATAAGATGATGAATATACATGAAAAGCATAAATGCACAAAGAGCGGTTAGTCTCAAACAATAACTGATATCCTGAGTTTAGAAAACGAACGCGAGGTATAGCGTAGATCAAGGTAGGTCAATAATACTGAGGTCACACGTATTCAGTGATGGCAAGATATGGAATTTAGGATATCAGATGAGGTATAAATAATTGGGAAGTTGGATCGATATTTAGAGTAGGCCTATATAAATCTCTATCAACTCATAAGTACAAATATAGATATTAGTTCATGGAACTGAGGATAATTAATTTTAGCCCGTGTGAAAGGCTGAGGTCTCGTCGTTGAAATATTAACGCGATGTAGTATAAATAGAAGTTAATAATTAACTCAAAAAACGCTTAATCTGAATTTGAAGTCAGGAAGCATGAATACAATAAGTTTAAATAAGAGACAAAATATTTAGCACACTGTGAACACTTACGCAAGATTACGTACCTTGCTAATACTATTAAGCATAAAATAAGATCTGTTAGGATGTTCACAGGTATTTACGTGTAGTGTGCGGGTAGTATTTCCGAACGAATATATCTATAAACCTTAAATGTAATATAGGAATATATATTACAACGAATTTTGATATATCAATCCCAGGACAGAGTTTGTATGTTCTCTCGATACGAGCAACGATTGCTAGAAGACGAGAATAATTAATCTCCGAGCTTTACGTTAAATTGAACACATAACATATCCTATATAACCTTCGCAATAATCACCAAACACATAAGAATCACAAAACACTTAATTTGGGTTGAAGTATAAGAGAAAGCAGCCGTGACAGATCTGGTCACACGTGGTGACTACAGTGCGGTGTCAGTCTGCCTGTTTGCACCAGGGATAGACGATGCCTTCACACGGTATATATAGCTAGAAAGGGCACTTCTAGCACAACACACTCTCTCGGTCCTCCAGTACTCCTCGCAGTTTGTAGGATACTTTTCAAGGGGATTTTGGCTAGCCCCTACGGAAGTATTCTCCTAGTTGACTTGGTCACGTATACTCCAATACAGGAAACCCGTGCAGGTAGTATTACACATTACAGCTATGAACATGGCTGATGTGTTTCGGAATATGAGAGGCATGAGAATTATAGTTATTGAATTATTGTTCGGTTATCTAAAGTCTTAAAAATATAGTACATAGGCCTACTGTACATGCTGTTACGACCGGCACAACGAAATAAACAAGGGCACTTAATATTGGACTACAAGATAGGCTAGATCTGCAACAACGGTACGCTAATTCCAAACCCTCGAACTATTAAGTCGGTGAACAAAACACTTAAACCCTCCAGAGTTAATCTACTGGATAACGGGGTATCAATTAACTGGGTTAAGTGTACTTCTACAAAGGCTTTCCGGTGACGGCAAAGCCTACTCACAACAAGAGTAATTACGTTAATAACAAGCTCTCAAGTAATAACAATGCTTAAATAAACTATGACAAGATTTAATAAAAGATTATATGCTTACGTTATCTTTAGTGTGAGTCTGAACTCAACACTAAAACTCTTCAATGCTCTATGAAAACACTTGAAGTCTAGTCCTACAGCAAACAGATATGGAATCTTTACAAAACGTCTAATGCTCTAAGATGCTCGTCGAATATAGAACAGGAATAATGCAGGGGGCAGGACACCAAAGCGTGTATCTTAAATACACCAAAAAGTAGGATACATATATATGGAAACAAGAGAGTGCAACAACTCTGTGACAGCACTAACAACAGAAACTCAAAAACAGTACTTCCTTAGCCAAAGTAACAGCCATACAGGGTTGTGCACTATGCATCAACCTAGGCTAAAACAATACGTGAATAATTGCTAAAGCATACGCGGTTAAAGTTAATAAACAAAATGCTGTCTTTCTTACTAATAAAGTCTAGCAGCAGCATAAAGGTACAGGGAGCCTAGGCAGAGCTCAAGCATGCTCGCAGCCTACTGTCTCCCCTGAACAGATTTCCCTTATCTTACGTTAAGTGACTAGGAGGCTCTCTTGGTAAGTCCAGATCTCAAGTATCTGGTCTTACCCTGGCGCTCCTCAAAGGTCAACAAAATGAGTTAGCAAGTATACACTATACAAGCAAGAGTAGGCAAAAGCCCTTCGCTTGTATACTGCTAAGCTCGCAAAGGAAAATATGCACATGGGTGTACTACAGGCTACCTAGCTCCGTCGAAGTCGTACCGGCTCTGACTTGCCATATACATAACTCAGACAACGACCAAAGATACCCTCCACTGTCTAGCATTAAATAGTAATAAAGAACAACTAAATAATTAGAAGCACCCAACAATATGAATCCATGTGACTATGATTCTAATAACCTCTAAAGCTAGTGCAAAACATATATGTGAGAACAGGCGCTGGTAATACGACTGGCCGACTATGGAAGTCGTAGGCGAGAACCAGAAGGGATGGGTAATTGAATAAAGATAAGAAGTATTGGAAAGAAGGAGTTCAGAGAGAGGCACAGCAGTAAAGGGGGTTAGATATGGGACAGAATGTGAGGGACTTGTAGGGCCGAGCGCGCGATACCATGTTCTGACGAGAGAGAAGGAGAGAAGTACTGAGTCTGGCCACCAGTTGGCTCTGCGACCAATCACAGGCCGCTACGTCACATGACAAGCAGACGTCATATGCCATGCCAGGCCCGCCGTCCAATAGCGAGCGGGCGGGTCCACTGTTACGACCGGGACTCGTATAAAACAAGGGCTCTTAATCATTGGACTAGAAAGGCACACAGCCACAACGGTAACACTAGATCCAACCCTCGAACTTATAATGCCGTCGCACAAAAACACCTATACCCTCCAGAGTTAAATCTGCGATAGCGGGGTATCCTCTAACTCGGTATAAATGCACTACTACTACAGGCTGATGATCTCTGATACAGCCTGATCACAACAACATACAATTACGTTAAGAATGTATACAAGGAAAAAGATAGAAAGCTTAATATTAAATCACTGGAATGATTTAATGCAAACAAGAAGAAGGTATAATTAAAGTTACTCTAAACAATAATAAACTGTCACTCCTATATTAAAGAAAGTGAATGAAAGTCCTAAAGCATCGAACAGGAATCTTCTGAAGAAAGTCTGATGCTGCTTAACACCTTACGAGCGGCCTATGCGGTTTATTTATATGTACCGCCCAGCGGGGTGTTTTTAGCCAAAATAGGGCTGTTTACGTGATCATTTTCATGCCTAAATAAGACCCAGAACGTAAAACAAGTATCTATCCCTGAAAGGGCATAAACAGAGCTTTCGAATGACACCATAACGATCCTTTTATGATGGCTAGTTTTCCTGCAATAACCGTGCAACGCGAGTGCAAAAAGCATGTAATTAGGCACTTTCCCCATACAATTCCGTATATAGCGAGTGAGAGAGGGAGGGAGGAGGTGGGATTCGTGTCAGTAGGTTCGCCGCGGTGGTCTGGAGCAGTCATACGCTCGCTACTCTCCTGCCACCACTTGTCTCTCTCTCTCAGCAACATTACGTGCTGAAATTGCCACACGACCTATGTTGAGCGCCGCCACATAGTCCAGCTTTATTTAACTCGACTTATGTTGCTCGCCGCTAATTAAGGGTTAAGATGATCGAATCGGATTTTGAACTGTTATATAAAGCAGGAACAAGATATGACAAGTGTAGGGACATACAGTGTTAACTGGCGCGGGAATAACGATAAATGTGCAATAGTATTATCTCCAACAACAAAAGAAGTACTTCCTCAGACAACGCAAAAGCCTGCTCAGGTTGTGCAACTCAACAACAACCAAGGCTTACAATCAACGTGAATAAAAATGCTGCATACATAACATAAGAGCTTATAATCATAATCGGGTGTCTGCTAGGCGAATAAAGTCTAGCTGGGATGTTGTAGGCTAGGAAACAATGGCTGAGCAAGCGGCTCGTAGCCTAGCGAGGTCCTTAAGACTGTACGGCCAAATTACGTTAAATGACGGGGTGCTCTCTTGAGAGATCCAGATCGCTAGTATCTGGTTCTCTCCTGGCGACCCTCTTCAAGTCAAAGCAAAACGAGTTAGTACAGTGTTGGGTGGCAGAGGCAAAAGCCCTCACTCGCAACACAGTGCTAAACTCACAAGGTACACAGTCAGAAAGACAACCTAGGCTTCCCACGTATCCGTTGGGATTGTACAGGTTCAACAAAACCTGGTACACATTGGAAATCACAACATCAATAGCCTCACCCCAGTCTAGCATTAAATAGCCCAGCAGACAACCAAGAAATTGGTAGGGAGACACCGCGAGTGTGTCGAACCTCTACAGACAAAATGTTAACCCCTCCAAAATGTCTAACTAAACATGAGATATCTGAGAGCTTCAGCATATAATACGATGGCCGATATATGAAATCGTGCAGAACCAAAGGGGATTTATGATATTAAATAGATTAGAAGCATAAGAGGTAAGAAGTTGAGAGAGAGAGAAAGTGTTCTATAGGTGGAAGTCGGGGACAGATGGCAAGGGAGGTGTGAAGGGTATGCTGGTCAGGCAAGCTCTGAGCAAGGAAGGCACAAAGGCAGCAGGGAATGCGGGAGGTCTACTTCCTGCCGCGGCAGGAGGGCGGCAAGGCGGCCAGCCAGTCAGAGGGCCCGGCCGTGGCATGACGTCACCGAGACAACACGTAACACTGCGCGGACTACCCTCTGCCTCCTGCACTTACTCACTCACACTCTCTAGCTGTATCACTCGGTCTTATACATTAAACTTATAACTGATGATATAAAATATAATGCATTGTCACAGGCGAAAATAAAGACCACTTCTATACTGCCTGTGACATGACGATTCACAAGAAAGAAAGTACAACATTGTAGATAGACTGTAGCCAAATTCATTGCCCTGGCGAGTGTTAGCAAGTGGCCAAGCGAGTGGCTGAGCCCACGTGGCGTTCTGCTAAGCTGCAGTGTCACACCACCGAGCGAGGAATGCACAGGTACATACGCACACACACTGCCTCTTCGCTCTCCCCTCCGACGCTCTCTCTCTCTATCATGCGCTGCATGTTATAATCACTACCATGGATATAAAATACTTCTAAGTGTCACAGACAAGAATAAAGGCACACACTGATCTGTTTGTAACAACATGAATACTAAGAAAGAAAGAATATCGTTCTACGATTATTATAGCCCATTTCACTGCCATGGCGAGTGCTAGCGAGTCACGAGTACATTCTGGCAAGCTGGCCAGCGTAACAATGCTTATATGGGGAATGGTAATTTGTATCCTTCATTTATTTAATTTTAGAAGTAAATCTTATACAGCTTGGATAAGACAGGATAAATAGTTTTACATTTTTATAGCTTCTTACTATTTATGCATTTCTATGCAATAGTTTGGTTGTTGTTTGGAATCTTCTTATTGTAGTTGTTGCCTCACTTCGTAGTGGCCATGGTTGGTATTTTCGTCTGGGTAGAGAGACGGTAAGGGAGGAGGCTGGTGGCGTAATTGCATAAAGTACGCCTCATCGTAATTTAAATCTGGTTCCTGTGATGATGCTTGGTCTTTTGGTGTGAGCGGCCATGTTTTATTGACCGCCCGGGGGTAATTAGCAAAAGGGTTTCTGACCATATCCGAAACGTATTTTAAGGGGCCAGGTGAACCTTGTTTTCTATCTGGATTCTGTAGGGGTGACTGGTGTAGGTGATTTTTGGTTTGGAGGGTAGACTTCTTGCTTCTTCTGCTAGTTATGGCCGCAATTTTGCAAGGTAATATTTGGGGCTCTTCTGGTTGCGGGAACAGGTTCTTTATTGCTGTTGGCTTATCTTCTTCCAGCCCCGTCATCTCATATACGGTATATATATATATATATAATATTCTGTCTTTAAATGTCTGTCACTCAATGGAATGGTAACTAATTATTATGTTCTCTCCACCAACCAACTTTACTTCTAAACTCGATTAATGAAATTAACAAATACATGTGGCAGTCTGGGGATTCGAACCTAGGATGCTCACACCGAAAATCAGCACACTTATGCATTGCACCACGAAGACAGTTAACCCATTCGTAGCGGGGGCGGACTTAAGTCCGTATCTAAAAAGCAGCAAGTTAGGAGCATTATTAAGGCTTTTAAAGGGTTAAAATCGAGTGCAAATGGCCGAGAGCGCAGCGGGCCAGACAGCCGACTCCCAGGGCTTACCGCCGCCCACTGACTCATGTTCCTTCTGTTCTCGAGAGGCCGGCAGCGTTGCCAGTAGGGAGCGTAGTGGGAAAAAATATGCCGCTATACGCTAAACTCCCATGTTGGTGGTAACATTGCCTGAGAACGACGAGGGCTACGTAGCTCGTTCTGGTCTCATTTTGAAGCTTTTAGCGCCTAGTTCTTTGCTGAATACATGTCTTTTCATGCAGATACTTGATTTATCATTCAGTGTAGGTAGTAGGGGTAGGCAGCCCCACCCAGGGAAGTACTACCGCCAAGGTTTCGGGAGACTCAGGGAATAGCCTGAATTCCATTTTCTCTCCCAGGCCTTGGTAGCTGGATACATATCTTTCTGCCTCACACATCAGGGGTATCAGGAAAACCCTCTTTATATAACATACACATCCAACTTCACGACATTGCCCTACATTGCTATCCTCTATCCATAAAACACTACTCTTCCCACTACATATCATACATGTAACACCATACACCTTACCCAATAAATATGGCAGTACAATTGTTAAGAGCAAACCTGGTGGTCCCTCGGATATCCACCCCTGGCAGGGTTGGGTCATTGACATAGGGCCCTCCCGGTCGTCATCATGCGACTGTGTCAAGAGCATTGCAACGTCCCAAAGCTGCTCGTCGGTGCAGCTTTTTCTTTAGCAATATAAGGATACCTTACCTTACCTTTGGATGTATTCGCCGCTCCTCTAGCGGCACCAAGGAGCGCGACGCCCCTCGTTATGGGTGGTGATTTGGTGCAGTAGACTGTTTGAAGCGACAGCTCGCTCCCTTGCGAGGATGGGCTCGTCTGGCACTTTTTGCAGTTCGACATCTAGGGCTCTCTTGAAGTTGTCTAACGAGATGTCCCTCATGTCTCTTACTCGCCGTGGGAGTTTGTTGAAGAGACGTGGGCCTCTGTGTGATAACCAGCCCTCTCGCAGAGAGCCCATAGCACCCCTGTTATTCATCCGGGGGATTTCACATTCCCAGCCTCTCCTATCACTGAATTTCATGACTATCGGAGTATGTAGGTTTGGTACTAAACCCTCTGCGATTTTCCACGTGTATATTATTAGGTAACGTTCTCTTCTACGTTCCAGTGAGTACAGATTCAGTGCTCTTAAACGCTCCCAATAGTGTAGATGTTTTATCAAACTTATATGCGAAGTGAAATTTCTTTGTACACTCTCTACGTCATTTATTTCACCTGCTTTGTATGGGGATGTTAATACGCTACAGTATTCAAGCCGCGGTAGCACTAGAGATTTGAAGAGCGTTATCATAGGCAATTCACCGCGTGTTTTAAAAGTACGCAGAATCCAACCCGTTAGACGTTTCGCAGCCGCCACTTTGACCTGGTTATGTACTTTGAAACCCATATTTTCAGACATTAATACCCCAAGGTCTTTCACACTGTCTTTCCGTTCTATTATGTGGTTAGATTCTGTTAAGTAATTTGTAATTTCTTTAACACCATTATTATCTCCGTACCGTATTAATTGGAATTTGTCCTCATTGAATTGCATGTTGTTTTCCCTGGTCCACTGGAACACTACATTCATGTATTCCTGCAGTCGGCCCGTGTCCTCTTGTGTGTTTACTATCTTGCTTAATTTTGTGTCATCAGCAAAAGACGACACCGTACTGTGTCTGGTGTTGGTATCTATGTCGCAAATTAGTATGAGGAACAGAAGGTGCGCTAGCACTGTTCCTTGGGGCACTGAGCTTTTGACATCCGAAGGCTCAGAAGTGACTTGGTTTACTGCTACCGATTGTTTTCGGTTTACGAGGAAATTGTATATCCACCGTCCGATTTTCCCAGTTATACCTTTTGCTTTCAGTTTGTGGGCTATTATACCATGGTCACATTTATCAAATGCCTTAGCAAAATCGGTGTAAATGACATCCACGTTTTTCTTTTCTTCTAGCGCTTTAAGAATTTTGTCATAGTGTTCCAAAAGTTGTGAGAGACATGATCTTCCCGCTCTGAACCCATGTTGACCGGTGTTGTGTAGTTCATTTGTCTCCATGAATGTTGAAATTTTGCTTCGCAGGACTCGCTCGAAAACTTTAATGATGTGAGAGGTTAGAGCTACCGGGCGGTAGTTTTTTTGGTAGTGCTTTACTCCCTCCTTTATGCAGTGGGGCAATTATTGCGTTTTTCAAGCTATCTGGTATGTCACCAGTGTCTAGACTCCTTCTCCACATTATAGCCAGGGGTTTTGAGAGGTTTTCCTTACATTTTTTCATTAGGATCGAATTCCAAGAGTCCGGGCCTGGTGCCGAGTGGGATGGCATGTTGGAAATGGCCTCTTCTATGTCTTTTGGACCGAAATCAATATCCAGCATCTGAGGGGTTTCCATGGGGGAGGTTTCCATGAAAAATATATTTTGGTCTCTGATGACTTTTGTTTCATCAGGCTCACTGAATGCCATTTCATACTGCCTGCTTAAGAGTTCGCTCATTTCCTTTTTGTCCCCTGTGAAAGAGCCGTCCCCTTTGCTCAGTGGGCCGATGTTTGATGTTGTTTTAGCCTTTTGTTTGGCGTATGAAAAGAAGTATTTGGAATTTTCCTTTATACCTGCAATAGCTTTCCTCTCCTCTTCCATATGTTGTAGTTCATATGATATTCTTAGCCTTTGTTCAATTTCCACAATTTCTCTATCTATTTCGACCTTTTGCCTATCCTGTAGATAGGCATAGGTATAGGCATAGGTAGATTAGACTTCACTCTAACATCAATTCTGTACACCAATTTCTTCAAGCAGAATCCCCTACTCTCCTTTTTTTGACTGAGACTCAAGTAACATCCACATCTGACACGTCTAGATTTAATTTTCCAGGTTATCAACTGCTCCAAAATTTCAGACCTAAAGGAGGTGTATGTTGCTTCACAAAATCTGAAATTGCCCTGGAGGAGGTTACTAGTTTCAATTGTCCCTATTTTGATTATTCTATATACAAATTAATTTCTGATGGTAAATTTAAATACATATGTTGCATCTACCGTTCCCCAAATACTCCTCCAGAGCAAAGTCTTTTTGATTCTCTGTCCTCACAACTCAGTGTCCTCAACTTAAATGCTTCTTCTGAAATCACTGTGTTGGGTGATTTTAATGTCCATAATGTTGAATGGCTCACTCATTCAGCCAGGACTGATGATGCTGGTCTTGAATGTGAGCTATTTGCAGACTCATTTAATCTCGCTCAACTAGTCAACCAACCCACCCGTGTACCAGATAATCCTAATCATAATTCCCACCTACTGGACTTATTTTTAACAACCAATTCAGAAAATTATGATGTTACAGTGAGGTCCCCGCTTGGATCTTCTGATCACTGTCTGATACAGGCCACCTGTCTATCACCTACCACACCTTCCCACTCTGAACCTGTTTTGGTGACTAAATGGCATTACGATAGGGCAGACTGGGAGGGTCTTCAAGGTTTCTTTATTGATATTCCCTGGACCTCTTTCTTTTCTAATGATGCACACTCCACCTTGAGCCACATATAAGATTTTGTAAAAATTGGAATGGAAACTTTTATTCCTCATCAAAAGTACAGTAAAAGATCTAATTCACCTAAATGGTTTGACCATAATTGTGCTAGAGTAACTGAACAAAAAGCAATAGCCTACAATGCATACACAAGATCAAAAACACATGAAGCCTTTAATTACTTTAGAAACATCAGAAATCATGCCAAAACTGTATTAACCTAACTAAATCAAACTTTCTCCACAAGCAGGCAAATAAACTTCTAGATAATTCAAATGATAACAAAATATTTTGGTCTACTCTTAACTCATTTAAATCCAACTTCACTACTGCTTCATCCATTCCACCATTACAATCTCCGACTGGCAATCTTGTAAGTGACCCACGAGGTAAAGCTAACCTTCTTGCGGATATTTTCTCCACCAACTCAACCTTAGATGAAATAAATCAAGATGTCCCTGTACTTAATTTTAATTCGCCTGAAATTCCCTCACTTAAGATCCACACCAGACATGTCAAAACTATTTTGCAGAATCTCTCAGTAGATAAGGCTCCTGGTCCAGATGAAATTCCTCCAATAGTACTTAAGAATTGCTCCTTGGTGCTCGCTCCTGTATTGGCAAAATTTTTCCGTCTGTGTACTCATACCTCATGCTTCCCAGTACCCTGGAAAGAAGCAAACATCCATCCAGTTCCTAAAAAAGGTGCCTCTTCAGATCCATCAAACTACAGACCAATAACTATAACTTCCACTCTTGGTAAAGTCTTTGAAATTATATTAAATAATCACATAATTAAGCATCTTGAGAATAATAAATTAATCAGTGATAGGCAATATGGTTTTAGACGATGTCGATCAACTGCAGACATGCTTTGCCTTCTTACACATCAAATCAACCAAGCTACAGACCAACATGGTGAAACACATACAATAGCACTGGATATATCAAAGGCATTTGATAGAGTCTGGCATCAATCCTTATTGTCGAAGATGTCACACTACGGCCTTGCATCATTAGTTCCACTAATTTCTTCTTATCTTCATAACAGAAAAATATGTGTAATGGTAGATGGCCTTTATTCTCAATTTCACTCAATAAATGCTGGTGTTCCCCAGGGATCAGTTTTGGCCCCAATTCTGTTCCTCATTCATAATATCAATGATCTCATATCTACCACTCATAATCCAATACATTCCTACGCAGATGACTCAACACTCCACAGTTCCTTCACATTTACCAATTCTTTCACCCAACCCGATCTTATAAATTCAAAAATAAACACTGCAATTTCTCTGAACCAGGACCTTTCTAGAATTAATGGATGGGGACAAAAGAATCTAGTTGCCTTTAATGCACAGAAAACCAAGTACATTAAATTTTCTAACCGACAGAATCTCACTGACTCCCATATATTTTTTAATGATGTAAATATTCCCACTTCCCCTAGTATTGACATTCTCGGTGTAACATTAACTACTAACTTGAGCTGGACACATTATGTTAGAGGCATTGCTAAGAATGCCTCTAAAAAACTGGGACTCCTGTACAGAGTTCGAGAATTCTTCACTGACGAGCAGTTGGCCGTGATATATAAAAGTCATGTGCGTTCTCAGATGGATTACTGTTCACCTCTGTGGGGTGGAAGTGGAGTGGTTGCATTGAGGCAGTTGGACAAAATTCAAAATAAAGCTATTAGATTAATCAACAACCCTGCAATCACACAGGACCTTCCTACATTATCCATACGAAGAAACGTTGCATCCCTTGCATTATTCTACAGATATTTTCACAGCAATTGTTCCGAGGAACTTGCTTCAATTGTGCCGCCTCTCCACATCTTTCCCCGTAGAACTAGGGCAGCTGAGAGCGCCCATGAATTTACACTTTCTCCTCCACAATGCAGGACTTCTGCTTATCAGAATTCATTTATCCCCAGAGCTACTACTCTTTGGAATTCACTTCCCTCGAATTGCTTTCCACAAACTTACAATCTACAAATGTTTAAATCCAGTTGTTACAAACATTTTATGAATGGAGGATGCCTTTAGGCACATGGACCTTTTTGTTTTATCTGTGTTTTTCCTTCCTCCGTTCATTGTCTCTTAAAAAAAAAAAAAAAAAAAAGGAGGGCCTGAAAATGCCCAGCTAAGCCCAAAACCCCCCGCTCGACAAGGGTTAAAGAATGATGCACAAGCCTTCGATTTATTATGCAGTTTCCAATCCTGCATACCAATCTTAGCATGTACATTAATTCCAACTGCGCTATCGAAGGCTATGCACATAAAGCAACATCGAATATAATAAAAATTGAAATGTATTGTGACGTCTACCAGCGTTGGCAGAATTGCTTCTCATTAGCCACTAGCGTTCGCCAGGGACATCGAAATGGGCTACATTTATCCGATAATGTTGTTCTTTCTTTCCTTGTAATCACATTGTCACAGACAGTCCAGTGGTGGTCTTTGTTTTTGTCTGTGACAACGGGTTATATTTTATATCAACAGTAGTGATGATAGTACCAGCGTGGGAATGAGAAAGACTTTCAGAGCGAGATGGTAGGGAGTGTCTGTAGGTGCGGGTGCATTCCTGCCTCTTGCTCGCCATTGGCTGGCGTGTCTGGCTGTGTCACATGACACCTGCTGTCTTGTGACGTATCGGCCCGTGATTGGCCGACCATCGCGCCTTTGCGGGCTCCTGTGTAACTTACCTCCTCCATGAGGGTCCACAGGAGCTGTCCTCGTCAGGACAGGCTTGGCGCGCGTGCTTCTACCATCCCTTTGCATACTCTCTCCCGATCACCCCCTTTACCACTGTTTCTCTCAGTCGATTATCTCTTTCCATATGCTCACCTTTATTAACTGCACAGCACTCCCCTTGGGTTCTGCATACGGTTTTCATAGCCGGCCTATTGTATTGCATGCGCCGTCCTCAGAGATATTTACATGTACTTAGAGTAGGTTTGAGGGTTCTTAGCTAGTATAGGTTAAGAACTTAGTGTGTCTCCATTATTGATTTAGTGTTTCTGCTCATTTATTTAATGCTAGACTGGGATAAGGTAACTGTAGTCGTTGTCTCCGATGTGTGTACGGTTTGCCTATAACTACACGACTTCGACCGGTCCTGTGTGGTAGCCTGGGTTGTCTTTTCGGTTGAGTCCTTTGCGAGTGCAGCATTGTGTTGACTGAGGGTTTTGGCCTGTGCCAGTTCCACACTTTGCTGCCTCTTTGCTTGTCTTTAGAGGATAGAACCAGATACTTGCAATCTATCGAGAGAGCACCCTAGTCAATTAACGTAACTTAAAGGATGCAGTCTTAAGGACATCGCTAGGCTACGAGCTTGTCTTGCTCAATCCCAGTCCCTTACCTAGAGTATCCCAGCTAGACATTATTAATCGAGTAGACACTTGTTAGTATTTAATATAAGCTCTTTGATATGTACGCATTATTATTCACAGCATTTATTAGTCTAGGTTGTTGTTGAGCCGCACAACCATAACAGACTGTTTCGTTGATGAGGAAGTACTTCTTTTAGTGTCGAGCATTGCTACCGTTGCGCATTTATAGTATTCTCGTGTCAGTTAACATTATATGTCCTATCTTTTAGTGTATTCGATTTACACGTGTGGTGTCCTGCCTCCTGCCTTTATATAGTTTAAGATACGAGCATCTTATGAGCATCAGACTTTCTTCAGAAGTTTCCAGGTCTATGCTGTAGGACTATACTTCACTTTCTTTCAGATAGGAGTGAAGAGTTTATTGTTGTTTAGAGTAACTGTATTGAAGCATCTTTTTATTGTATTAAATCTTGCAGTGATTTAATTGATCTTTCCATAGATTCCTTTTTATGCATTTTAACGTAACTTGCATCTTGTTTGTTATCAGGTTATACCAGTGTGGGTTAGCCTGAAGTAGAGTACATTTATGCCCAGTTAAGGATACCCCGCTATCGCAGATTAACTCTGGAGGGTATAGGTGTTTTGTTCGCCGGCATATAAGTTCGAGGGTTTGGATCTAGCGTACCGTTGTTGCATAGTGCTCTATTACTAGTCCAATCATTAAGTGCCCTTGTTTTATTTGTAGTCCCGGTCGTAACAGTATTCACACTTGCGAGAGTGCTGTGAGTGTGT
Source organism: Paralithodes platypus (assembly GCA_032716605.1). Classification (NCBI taxonomy): domain Eukaryota; kingdom Metazoa; phylum Arthropoda; class Malacostraca; order Decapoda; family Lithodidae; genus Paralithodes; species Paralithodes platypus. The sequence continues at coordinate 20,904,747 of CM064569.1, forward strand.
GTGTGTGTGTGTGTGTACTTGGATATAATTATATATTATATAAGTGAAACAATCGTTCAAATAGGGATACAAGCCCCAAATTTGGCATGGATATCCTCCAGAGGCTATATTTTAAGAACAAATTGTTAGCCACCTAGACATGCCATTTTTCAAAATGGCCGCCAATACGATAATGTTTTGACATATCATTTGACACAGATGTCCAATTCTAATGTTATTTACCATGCAGAAATCAATGTTATCATTCTTTAATGTCTCAGAATCAGATTATCCACTGAAAAATGCAAGATGGCCACCAGATTTCTTCTTTTGTCACTAACAAATGGTCTCATAGTGCTTCTGAGTTTTACTTTTGGTTTCTTAATGGATTGACTTGGGTCAAAGATATAGGAATCAACACCAATATAATTCATATCGGACGTACTGATCAAATTGTGCAGCACAATGTGCATTTTTATGAAGTCATTGGCAGCCATCTTGAAAAATGGCGGCCATCTTGCATTTTTAAGTGGTTTATAAGATTGTGAGACATTTAAGAATGATGGCATCGTTTCCAGCATAGTAAATCACATTATAATTGGTACCAATATCTTTTATGTTGGACATCTGCGTCAAATTTCATGTCAAAACGTTATTGCCTTGGCGGCCATCTTGAAAAATGGCACCCATCTTGGATTTTCTGGTGGCTAACATTTGTTTCTTAAAATATAGCCTCTCGCGGATATTCATGCCAAATTTGGTGCTTGTATCATCATTTGAACGGTTCCAGGTAAAATCAGCACTTATCCGCCCCACTAATATGTGCTTTAAATAAATAACCATCGAATGGTATATGATTACTATAATTCTAATTTTAATTACATTTCGCTTAAGTGGAAGCACAAACATAATTACAAATTTCTGGTATAAATAAATGTGTAAATATTCAAGCAAAAATAATTCCCACCCTCACCACCAACTCCATAAAATAATTCCCACCCTCACCACCAACTCCATAAACTATTTTGTTTTCAATATTCAAGCATTATTTTGTTATTTTCATTAAATTTGATATTTAAGATACATTATATTATTACCGATTTGGTACTTGAACATTTAATCTTATAGTAATTAAACTTGTTGGCATATATAGCCTAGTTGAAATTGTGTTTTGCTATCAAAGTGTTGTGTATTTTTGGTGTAGGTTTACAAGTACCCGGTATGTATAACTGTTCTTAAGGAGACAGTGATTATTTGTTGGGGTCTTTATTTATATATTAATTTATTTTGTTAGTTTCCTCCATAGACCTCCATCAAACTTGAGGAAACATCCATTAGATCCCCCTTCGAGATTAATTTGTACATTTTTCGGTAGAAAAATGTCACGACCGAAGGCCGGTTCTTCCACAATTACAGGTTCACTATCGCTCGCCAGGATCGTATTCAAAGGGTAGTCCATGGTTTAGTTTACATTGGTGCAGTATATGACACAATAGACCATGGTTCGAATCCCTGAAAGACTGGAAGAGTTTATACGTGACGTAGAGGTATTGTAACTTGTAATATTCTTTAAATATATGTAGTCCTAACCGCTTAGGCTAGTCATTTTTAACATTGTTCTTAACACCAATAACACCCCAAATGAAAGCATGTAATTCTCCAGGGATTCGAACCTAGCATATTACATACAGAACGTACACGCTCTAACCATTACACCATCAAGGTAGCGTGTATTACCAGTATAATATGCCTGTGTGATGTACAGTATATAGTATCGTGTATTACCGGTAGTAATGATAAATATTGACAGTGAGACATTATATATTGTTTAACACCAGTATAACTTTTATTAAGTTATTACCGTATAATTTTCAGCGAATGTACGGTTGGCCAAATATGTCGTGTCTCCGCTGTCATTACGTTTTACTCGCTGTATGCTGTATTAATGTCTGTCAGATGTTTAATAGAGTGAATAAGTGTAAGACCCTGGTTGTATACCTGTAACTCACTAAAAAAAAAAATTCATGTGTAAATATTTCTGATTACAATTATTGATCAAAACATAATTGGTGCCGAGATATGACTTATTAGCGCGACTGTACAGTTGGCCAAATATGTCGTGTCTCCGTTGTCATTATGTTTTACTGGCTGTATGCTGTATAAATGTCTGTCAGATGTTGAATAGGGTGTGTAAAGATCGGAACATGTATGTATAGGCTATCTGAGTAGAAATGATGAATTAATGCTTATATAGTGCTAATACCAATTATTGATCGAAATATACTTGGTGCCGCGCAATCATTTATTTGGCCGACTGTACTACCGTGGCACAATACCTGTGAAACTGGTTGTGACAATACCTGAGGCTGGTATTGGTGGTATTGGCTCTCCTTCAAAGGCCACACTGATTGGCTGTTACAATGATGAAAGCAAGTGTCGAGAGAGAGAGAGAGAGAGACAGAGACAGAGACAGAGAGAGAAAGAAAAAGGGGGGGGGGGGTAAAAGTGAATCCTGATGACTGCTGAGTGGAGTCGAGGGATTCCCATCCACCTACCTCACTTCCATCTCACACTCACTCACTCACTCATTCTCTCTCTCTCTCTCTCACATAATTTTCTAGTGGTTTTCATTCAAATGTATACATTTTAGTCCCTTATTTTCTTTAACTAGTTTTTACAGACAGTTATCATAAGTTAAATTATAAGTGTGTTTTTGTTTGTATCGTCATTAGCTCGAGTCACACGGGCACTTTACTATCCTTTTTGTTTTTGTTTTACCTAGTTGTTAGCAGCTTAGCAGTATAAATATCCAAACTACCGTGTAAGGACCAATAGGTCTGTTGTAGTTTGTAAGTCCTTTGTATTCCTTATGTTTTCCTATGTATTCCTCGTTCTCCTCCTCCTCTTCCCCCTTCTCCTGTTTCCTCTTTTACCTTTACCTTTCTTCTCTTCTCTTATTACCTATTTATCTGTTTCTTCTTCCACCCAACCCTCCACTCTACCACCACCACCACCTCCTCCTCTCTCCTTTCCCTCTCCCTCCTCCTGTTTCCTCTTCTCCCTCTTTGTTTCTCCTTTTCTCCTCCCATTACCTATCATTCTGTCTCTTCCTCTTCCTCCCCTCCCACTCTACCACCTTCTTCTCCTCCTCCTACTCCTCCTTCTCCTCCTCCTCCTCCTCCTCCTTCCTCCTACTCCTCCTCCTTCTCCTCCTCCTCCTCCTCCTACTCCTCCTTCTCCTCCTCCTCCTCCTCCTCCTCCTGCACCGAAACAAAGGCCAGGTAAATGTTTGGAGGAGGTCGGAAATCCAATACCGTAGAAGGAGCAACAGGTGGGTGAGAGAGAGAGAGAGAGAAGGAGAGAGAGAGAGAGAGAGAGAAGGAGAGAGAGAGAGTGTGTGTGTGAATGAAGATACTGATAGATAGATTAGTCCATCAGACATACAGACCTACAGAGTTGAGATAGATAGAGAGAGGGACCTGATATGGTCACAGAGGGAGGGACTTTGAGAGAGTGATTGTGTGATTGAATGGTGGGTTGGATGGAGAGAGAGAGAGAGAGAGACTTTGAGAGAGTGGGTGAGTGATTGAATGGTGGGTATGATGTAGATAAAGGAGGGAGAGATTTACAGGGATTTACATAAATGCACCACAGATCTTGCAACCCCAAGAGAAAGTGGAAGGAAAGGATAACAAAGATGAAGAGAGAGAGAGTGTGTGTGTGTGTATGTTTGTGTGCGTGTGTGTGTGTGAGAGTCAGAGAGAGAGAAGGGGGAAGGGGGGTAGAGACAAAGAGAGAGAGAGAGAGTGTGACGTGACGCTGTTGAGGTAGATTAGATATAATACTGTAATAATGGTACACTAGGATGCCATAGTGTCTAGCCCACTCATAACAATCCTGGACCCTTATGTTTTCGTTATGCAATTATACATATCTGAATTGATGTTGTGGATATAACTTGCTTTTCAATAAATAGTATATATAGTTTTGGAGTTGGTGTATATAAATTGATAGTCATAAATGTGTATACAGAGATATACTTCCATAATTAGAAACAGGTGAAGTCCACGAATATTTATGAGTGGGCTAGAGACTACGGTATCCGACTGTACTTTACTATACTATCCCTTATCCTCTTCACTTATTTCTTTAATTCTTGCCAATATTCTTCCTCCTCCTTTTATTCTCCTATTCTCCCCTTCTCCTATTCTTATATATTGTTTCCTTTCTATATCCATTATTTTTCTGTCTCTCATCTCCTTCTCCTCCTCCCCTTCTCCTCCTCTTCCTCCTCTTCCGTCTCTTCTCCTCCTCCTCCTTCTCCTCCTCTTCCTCTTCCTTCTCCTCCTCCTCCTTCTCCTTCTCCTCCTCCTCCTTCTCCTCCTCTTCCTCTTCCTTCTCCTCCTCCTCCTTTTAATTCTCCTTCACCTCTATCAGTTTCCTCCTTGTTGAGACCGTCAGGTAAAGACTTCGAGAACACAAAATCACATTCCAGGAATCCAAACCTTAAGAGTACCAACAGGCGGAATAGTAGTAGTAATAGTAGTTGTTGCTATTGTTGTTGTTGTCGTAGGAAGAGGAGGAGGGATAAGTTAGTTAAATTAGTTAAAATAGGACTTCAGAGGCTATCAACCCTATTGGATTGTTAAGCCAGCACACTTTAAGTCAAGAATATTTTCAGGACTGGAGGACCTTTTCGAGAACTCCAGTCCCTTGAGGGAGAAGAAAAAGAATGGAAAGGAGGAGAGCGAAGGTATTTGTAGCATTATATAGGAAATAAGTACGGTAATATGGAAACAATCTAATACAGTGATTATTTTTCTGATCTGATAGGTATAACATAAGGAACACCCCGTTCTTAATATTAATCATTGATTACAAACCCCAATGTACTTGAATAAACTAATTAAAGCATATGGTACTCCCGGGATTCCAACTTGGGACACTACACCCAGAACATAAGCATTTAAACTAACACACCACCAACACAGTTTAACCAATTAACCCTGAGATTGAGTACGTCCCACAAGTCCTTCCCTAACCCTTTGAAGATTGTGATGCATTTTGACAGTTCATGCTGGTTACCCTTAGACGATTGTATACAGTTTGGAAAGGTCTGTGGGAATGATAAGGGTAAAGATTGTCTCACTTAACCCTCTGACTTCCATATACCCCCTTCCTAATCTGAATATAATGGTCTAATAATAGTCAGAAACAGAAAAGTATGCGTACTATGATCTAAAAAGGGTTAACTGAATTCACACGTCTAATGATAGCCTAAATAATAAGAATAAATAAATTATCGCACTGAAAGGATGAAGGCACATTTTACCGGTGACCGGTCACTTCAACCAGTAGACCATTTCAACCAGTAGCTCTCAATCAGTACCAAATCAACCAATACGGTTAGGTTAGGTTAGGTTAGTACTATATTTTGGCACTGGTTTGGTTGGTCTGTGTTAATTTGGAACTGGTTGAGAGTTACTGGTTGAAGTGACATGGAACCCATTTTACCTTATGTTTGTCGGTAATTATTGATAAACCGGAATGCACATTGTTTAAGGGGGGTCACCGGCTTTGTTTATCTTTCTCTCCTTTTCTCTCTTTCCCTGACTTGTATCCATTCGGACCCATTCTGCCAACTGTGTTAAGACGTTTATCCCCATCCAGGTGTCGATTTCTTCTTGGCGAGCGATAGCAAGCCAGCATTGTATGGAGAAATCCGGCTGAGACATTTCTCTATCGAAAAATATACAAATTTAGCTTGCTGTAAAAAAAAAAAAAAAATATATAGGCTATGCTGGCTGGCTACCGAAAAATACCAGGAAATATTGACACCTGGATGGGGGTAAACGTCTTAAAACAGTAGGCTGAACGGGGCTGAATGGATACAAGCCAAAGAGAGAGGGAGAGAAAGAGAACAAAAAAAGCGAGGTGGGCTACCTTAACCGTCTGGGTAGTATAGTGGAGATAGGCTAGTCTAAGCCTCCCACCCCGGGTGACCCGAGTTGAATCCCACACTCCGGCATGAAGATTTTTCGCATATACTGGTAGCCGGTACTGTTTCCCTTGAACAAGGAAATGGGTAATATTGTCTGGTAATATACTTTGGTCGAGCCCTATTGAATATCGGAACGAGGGCTATAGAGAAATAGCGCTATATTTAAGTAACCTGAACATTATAAACCAAGGGACTGGAGTACTCGAAAATGGGCTAGTCCTGACGGTAATCTTGACTTACAGTGTGCTGACTTGATAACCCAGGCGTTGATAGCCTCTAAAGTTCTATTTCAACCAACTAATATATATGCACCAATACTTGTGCAATATATGAGCTAAAATAATATATAGACCCCTGCGTTGTTAAATATACAATATATAAACAAATTCAGATACATAGTTTCTAGAGCTTACGTGTGCAGCATATAAACTAATATAATTTTACAGTGTCTGAAAATGTATGTTCATTATAAACTTCTCAGCCAACTGGACAACTCCGGACATTTTGGACGTATCTTTACAACAGAATATTCGCTCGGAATTATGTATACAGCACTACATTCTCTTATACAACTTCCGGAAAAGTCATAAGAATGTGATCTTATCTAACATTACAAATTGTATTTTGAACCTGCATAGCTAGCGTATATGGCTAAATTTAGCTTAATATCCTTATTCCTAAGAATAATAAGGATAAATATTTATTTAGCAAAAGATCGATAGTCAAGTAGACAAAAAATACATATTAGTCCCTTGCGAATCATGACGCGTTTTGACAGTTTATTCTGACTATTAGTAGACGAAATTATTCAGATTAGGAAGGGTATAATTATGGTATAATTATTCAGATTAGGAAGGGTATATGAAGTCAGAGGGGAAATTATTCAGATTAGGAAGGGTATATGAAGTCAGAGGGGAAATTATTCAGATTAGGAAGGGTATATGAAGTCAGAGTGGAAATTATTCAGATTAGGAAGGGTATATGAAGTCAGAGTGGAAATTATTCAGATTAGGAAGGGTATATGGAATTATTCAGATTAGGAAGGGTATATGGAATTATTCAGATTAGGAAGGGTATATGAAGTCAGAGTGGAAATTATTCAGATTAGGAAGGGTATATGAAGTCAGAGGGGAAATTGAGATACTTTACCCTTTTAATTCCCACATATTTTTCCTGAGATTTATGAAATCGTTTAATGATAGCCAGAATAAACTGTCAAAACATGTCCTGATTCTCAAAGGGTTAGCTGTGTTTTATATATATATATATATATATATATATATATATATATATATATATATATATATATGTATATATGCATATATATATATATATACCGGTATATAATATAGAAATATACATATATATATATATATATATATATATATATATATATATATATATATATAATATAGAATATCACAAATACACGTGAGCCACTAAATGTTTCTAGTCTCTAACATAAATAGGATAGAAGGCTGAGTGTCTTTTAGACTGCCGTGGTGTAATTGATTAAGCGTCGGCTATCGTTCTGATGGTCGATGGTTCGATCCCCACTGAGAGACTAGAAACATTTAGTGGCTCACGTGTATTTGTGATATATTCTCAATATTTGTAACTCTCATGCTTTGTGGGTTAGAATTAAATGAAATCAATGTCAACCCGAGTTGCGTCGGGACACTCAAAAATCCGTGTATGGTATTCTGGAAATATGGATCCTACAACTAGGTTTGAATTGAAATATATTCGCCTAGTGGGTTTCCCTTCTCCCTAACATAAATAGGATAGAAGGCTGAGTGTCTATTAGACTGCCGTGGTGTAATTGATTAAGCGTCGGCTATCGTTCTGATGGTCGATGGTTCGATCCCCACTGAGAGACTAGAAACATATATATATATATATATATATATATATATATATATATATATATATATATATATATATAATATATATATATATATATATATATATACCGGTATATATAATATATGTATATATGCATATATATTATATATATATATATATATATATATATATATATATATATATCTTCGTAGCGCAATAGATAAATGCACTGAATTTCGGTGTGAGCATCCTAGGTTCGGATCCCTGGACTGCCACATGTATTTGTTGATTTCATTAATTGAGTTTAGGAGTAAAATTGGTTGGTGGAGGTAACATAATAATATATATATATATATATATATATATATATATATATATATATATATATATATATATATACATGTATGTATATATATATATATACTGTATATATACAGTATATATTATATATATATATAATAGAGAGAGAGAGAGAGAGAGAGAGAACGAGAGAGAACGAGTGGGAGTGCTAAGGATGGGTCAACACAGGATCCACACACTGGATCCTGGGACAACAGGAAGATATAATGGCCTAGATTGCTAGAACGAAAGAAAAGAAAGAACAAACGAACAAGTATGATTCCAAGCCTTATGCACTGGGGCCACAAAGGTCATAGTTACCCTGGACCTTCACCATCTTGCTCCCACAGTCGCAAGTCATTACAAACTTGGAAATTATCTTGGATTTTCAGAGAGTACCCTGGAACTATTTTAAGTAGGGCTATTGTTTTTTTTTCTTTTCTATATTCCAACTTACTTCCTCTCGAGCATAGGCTGAGAGCCTTAACATTCACCGCTTTACAATGAACAGTGAAGCCCGTGAGGTCTTGTTCCAGTCTAGGGAGTGAGACATGTGAAGCACGTAGAGTACAACGAGCACCTGCCATCTTGCCTTCACATGAGGCACGGTGCTCACTCATGGCCCGAAACGACCCCATCTCTGAAGCCACCTCGTTCCCGTGCTTCACTGTCTCAACCCCTACACTCGGACTCTCACACTTACACACACACAACGCCACCTGTTGAGCAGATAACTCACCAGGCATTGCACCCCTATAGCATATTTTGAATATGGGAATATTCATACAGTGCTATTTAATCAGGGAACAATGAGGGTATTTTATTGACGTTTCGGTGGGCTTGTGGTAATGCACTGATACTAGGTACAGCACAAATTCCATCCCAATAATATCTTCCCATTGATACATCGGGATTTGAACCCGGGACCTTTGGATTACCAGGCCAGTGGCAAGACCAGTCCACCACACCAATAGTTTAATACCGTTGTTTATATATATATATATATATATATATATATATATATATATATATATATATATATATATAATGTTACGGATCTTGATCCTCAAGTGGTTAACTTGATGAATCTAGATAGCACAGAGATATATATTAAGGTATCAGTCAGCTGAAGGCAAAACAAAAGTAAAATCTAATAAAATAATTTTCTATTGTTGCTTCCTTTCCTTTTGGATCTTAGGACTTAGTATCCTTTATTGACTGATACTCTTTAATTATGAAACATACTGAAACTAATTAAAGTCATGTAGTATTTATAAAGAATTATTATTTAACCGAAGCTTAGTAGGCTATGGTTATGAACCGAATAAGTTATAGCTAAAGAAGGACTATTAATTTTATAAAAGTCTTGAAAGATAAATATTAAAGTAAGAATATTTCTGTCTCTTACCCTTTTTGAAATGAATAGATAGTTTTCTTATATGTACTTTTATTTATATTTAATGTAATTATTCTTGGTTCTTGTCTTACGTTAATAGTATTATATTATTATTATCATCAGGATTAATATCAGTCACATAAAAAGTTAGATATATATTTAATAATTAGTTAAATGTATTTCTTAACCACGTAACATTGAGGTTTGATTATGAGTAAATAAAGTTACAGGATCGCTTCATAGATTCGATTCGGGTCTCACTCAAATAATATGAAAAGCAAAATATAATATTTTTAAGCAAAAGAATTTTTTTCAGCTTAGGAAATCACTAGAAGTAATATTAACACAGCCATGTTAGTCTAAGGCGATATTACTAATATGAGACAATAGCATCACCGTACTAAGCACCGTTAAGCAATGTAAGCTTAATTCAAAAAAATGAAAGAACTCGTAAGTATTAATATAAAACAATAGTATTACTTTCATCATAATCCAATTACTTAAAGAGTTGCTTTAGTCCACAAGTTAGTCAACTAAAATAGTTAAGTACATAATAATAGCGTTAACGTTAATTCCCAATCAAATAGTTAAGTACATAAATAGTAGCGTTAACGTTAATTCGCAATCAAATAGTTAAACACATAATAGTAGCGTCAACGTTAATTCCCAATCAAATAGTTAAGCACATAATAGTAGCGTTCACGTTAATTCCCAATCACATATCTCACTAACCAACATAACGTAAGTGTTTACACCGAACACACTTAACACACATTTATATAATCTGACTGACAGTCACAAACCCATTATAATACTTCACCCCGTCTTCCTCCAGCTGCAAGTTCACCTTCCCCAACTCCAAATGAGACTCATTTGAATGCCCACAACTCGGGTCTTATATACCAAACAACGATGGTGTAGGAACGAATCAGGAGGCGGGGGGTGGTGCCTGCTCCAATCATAGCTCCTCGAGTCGCATAACAGGTGCCTGGTCCACTCACAGCTCCTGGCGTCGATCATACGTCATAGTGGCGGGTCATCGGAGTAGTTTGCAGGGTCCCCTATGACGCACGCAGGTGTGAAGGCTTGTTTGCAGGTATGCGGGCGAGCTAGTTTCCCCACTCGCTGGTTCGCTCGCTAGTCTGCTTCACCGTTTGGGTAGTGTGACTCCTTCAACTCTAATTCTAACTCTTAAATTAACATACAGGGCTCCGTATGTCAGAATATATATATATATATATATATATATATATATATATATATATATATATATATATATATACGGTATATAACACAGCTAACCCTTTGAGAATCAGGACGTGTTTTGACAGTTTATTGTGGCTATCATTTTTATTTATTTTTAAAGTTGTGTGGGTTATTGCTATCTATCTAGGCTATCTCTGACCCCTTCTCCCTCATGTTTAGCCCCATTATTTGTTTTAGATGTTAAGACGTTCGGCCCATTGGTTTGGCGATTTTACCACCTTTCGCCCCATTTCCCTTTAAATTTTAAAACCTTTCGTGCCATTTAAGTGTCTATTTTTTTTCCTGGCGTCTGGTATCGAGCCTGGAATGTTAAAAGGAAGCGGCCTTCGGCCGAGATATTTTTTTACCGAAAAAAATATTGTCTAAGGGGTGTTTTGCTAAGCTTGATGGAGGTCTAGAGAGGAAACAAAAATTATAAGAAAAATATGATTATATAAGCAAATAAGTACGCCCATCCCCCTTAAATAGATTCCGTTTTCATTGGTGTGTATATATCATAATGGTAGAAGTGTATCCCAGCGCTTCATGAGTAACTAAATACATTCCATTTAGATCGGCTGTTTTGAATTCAATACGCGCCCCGAGGTAGTTTAACAATATTCCAACAATTAATTAATCATTGAATATCCATGAACACAATCACGGCTCTGTTGTAGCCCAGTTTATATGGTTCTGTTTGTAGTCTAATTTGTTTTTTATTTTTATTGTTTTTACTTGTTCTGGTCTTTGGCAGTTTCCTGTGTTTCCTATTACCATTAAGTTGTTTCTATATTTTGTTTCGCTCGTAATCTATTTCTGAATTGTGGTTTAAGATAGGCCTACTATATACACGATATATCCTAAGGTTGTTGTTAAACTATTGTATCCACCTGTACAGTCACGAGCATAAATACTGCGACAGCAACCAGATAATGTTCGCCCCTTCGTCTCCAAAGGTATTGCTAAACTTTTTATTCAAACTCACAATGATATCTATATTTCATTCAAGTTACTTTCAGATGATTTTATTCATTTTAGTGTAGTCGGGGGCCGGGGGAGTGCTGGAGGGACCTTGGTGACCCTGGTCACTGGGTCTTCTCCTGGATGACCTAGATGTGTGTGAATTTGTATTTTGTTTTTGCGTGTACATTGTTTTCTGTTGTGTTTCCCATATTTGGGCTCTGTCTTGAGTCGCCCCCCCCCCCCCCATTTTTTTTTGTGGAAAACTGGGGATTGGGCCTGAGTATATAGATAGATAGAATAGATAAACCTCTCGTGATGAAGGAGTTGACGTTATCTGTTTGATGTCGCAGCACTTATGCTCATGACTGTACATCCATGACTCCCGATTTCATTATTTTTGTCCTACAGAGTGTATGAATAAAAAGGTAAACATTGATTGGTTCCCCAGCCAACCAATACCCCAAATGTATTATTAATGATTTCCCCACATCACAGGCAGAAAATATTAGTCTGGTAATTGGAGAACTGGATCGGTTTGTGTTTGTGGGTGTGTCAAAATTGAATAACGGATGAATGATTAAGTGTCTGTGTGTGTGTGGGTGCAGCAATGGAATAATGTTTGAATGATTGTGTGTGGGGTGGGGGCTGTGTGTGTGTGTGAGGGGAGGGGGTGCAAACTTTGAATAACGGATGAATGATTGTGCTTGCGTGTGTAGAAATAGATTATTGATTGATTGTTTGCGTTTGCAGTAATAGAATAATGGATTAATGTGCTTTGTGTGTGTGTGTGTGTGTGTGTGCAGCAGTGAAATAATGGTTACAGAACATTGAATGAGAGAGAGAGAGAGATTATGTGAACCTATGTGTGAACTAATCATGAGTATTGATCACAGAGGGCTAAGTCATTATCCGGGGGAATCACCCAGGTGATCATTCCCGTGTTAGCCATCTGTGGGGAGAGTGGCTCCATCTGATTTGTGGTGGTGTTAGCTACCTGGAGCTTAACCCCTGCTGTACCGGGTCCGTCCTTTTACCTTTATTCTGGCTACTATTAGACGATATTATTCACTTTAAAAAGGCCCTCCAGCAATTGACAGACTTCGAACTATCTCACTTAACTCTTTTCACAACCACAGATCTTTCTTAAACTGTACAAAATCGTCTAAACATAGCCTAGCTAGAATTAAAATAAAAGAGAAAAAAAAGGACCTTGCCGATACAGAAGGGGTTAATGGGGGAAGGGCTGTTATATTGGTCAATATATTTAATTATATATTCTGTATTTACATTTCTCCCAAGACCTCCATCAAACTTAAAATTACACCGCCAAGAGCCCCCCTTAGGGATAAATTTGTAATTTTTTTATGGAGGTCTAGGGTGCAAATTAAAAAACCTCCCCTTTAGCCCCTTCAGCACGATGACGTCTTCGTACCTTATATTCTGGCTAAAGTTAAGCGATTTTTATGGAGTTTACGAAGTACCGGTACCGGTACCTATACTATTCATAGGGGTTATAGAGATCAAATTTACCGCTTTGAGTCCTAGAGGTAGATTATATGCTTTAGAAGATCATCAAATGGTAACCAGAATAAGATGAAAAGTACGTCACCGGTGCAGAAGGGGTTAAATAAGCCTTGGAAGTCTACGGTGTCGGAATGTTGAGAGCAGAAAAGTTCCAACAACTCTAACTTGTGCTGTAACTTGACTCCTTCACCAGTGTGTGTGTGTGTGCGTGTGCGTGTAATGGGGGGAAGGGTTGATAGGAGAGAGAAAAGGGGGATGAATGGGAAATACATGAATACAGTGGACGATAGAGGAGAGAACAAACAGAGGGGCGGGGGGGGGGGGTGATGGGATGGAGGAAAAGTGAAAGTGCTGAAAAAGTGTGCATGTAATATCTCTATCAGCTATCCTCGTATCATTATTGTCCGTTTATTTGTATGTTATTCAACTGCCTTCTATTTCTTCTTAAAATAGTCAGTCAAAATTATTGTTATAACCCCCCGCCCCTCTCGCTCTCTCTCTTTGTGGAAACTTTTTCACATATAAGGTCTGTTCTACCTGGAACAAACTTTCCTCCGAAGTTATAAACAGTTCTTCAGTAGAGCAGTTCAAGAAGAGAGTAGATAGTATTTTGCACACTCTGTACAGAATGTAGTGCACTAAACAGTCTCTCTCCTTCCCCAGTATCTCCTCGGAATGGACCGCAAGGTCTCTGAGATACTAACTATTCCGTGTAACTCCTTGTAACCTCAACTTTTGCTTCATAATTGCTGAGGGACACAGGGCCTTGGGTCGGGCTTTGGTTTCCATGGCATTTCCGCACCCTCCTTTACAGAACATTATGATATAATCGGCATTACAGAATCTTGGTTAAATACGGAAGACAGAGACTTTTTAGCCGAATATACGCTTCCTGGTTATACAATGTTTGAGAAAAGTCGGATCAATAGAAATGGAGGAGGAGTTCTGTTTTTTATAAAGTAAAGTCTTAATCCCGTCTTAATGTCAAAACCTCAAATTGCGAATATAAACATATCTTACGTACTATTAAATAATAAACGAGGAACTAAAATAACACTAGCTTTATTATACAGACCCCCATCTCAATCAGTGCAAACTGACAGTGAAATTTATGAACAAATTGCAGAAATAACTAACATACAAGATACCGTAATTCTTGGCGATTTCAACTTACCCGTGACTAAATGGGGCGATATTCTTACTTCACACTCTGGACACGACCTCTATGCTAACTTGCAAGAGAGTTCACTTTTTCAATTTGTACCATCTCCGACCCGTGGTAATAATGTGCTTGACCTTGTACTCACAACAAAAGAAGAATTAATAGAGAATTTGAATGTTGGTGATGAATTCAGTAACAGCGACCATCGTACGATAACTTTCACTTTAAAGTTTACTAGTAACAAATCAAATAGCAGCATTGAGAAAGTCCCTAATTTCAAGAAAGCAAATTTTCATAAACTTAAATCAAAGCTTAAAGAAACTGACTGGAGCTTTCTGACTAACAATAACGACATAAATACATATTGGGAGTGTTTCACAACCACTTACCTTAAGGCAGTGCAAGACTGCATACCATCGAAAATACGGCGTCCAGGCCATAATGATAAGCCTAAATGGTGGAATAAAGATATTTCAGACTGTCTGCTTTCTAAAAAATTTGCTAATCTATCTATCTATCTATTGCCTGACGCCGTGATCCCCGAAGGAGTGGCCACGAACGAACCGCCCCCAGTCAGTCGACGCCCCTCCCCCCAACCAGCACCGCCTTCGTTCATGTAGTTCCTGACTCCATCCTTTCACCTCATATTCGGTCTACCTCTCCCCCTCTGTCCCTCCACCTCGCTCTCGTACACCCTCTTAGTCATTCTCTCGCTTTCCATACGTTCCATATGGCCGAACCATCTCAAGTTGTTCCTTTTCACACTTTCCAGCACATCTACCTCCACACCACACCTCCTTCTTACTTCCTCATTAGTCTGTCTATCCCTCCATGTAACTCCGCACACACTCCTTAAGTAATTAATTTCCACTGCTCTCACTCTTGGTCTGAGTCTCTCAACCAACGTCCATGCTTCGCTTCCGTAAGTCAGTGTCGGGATTACCACACTGTCATGCAAGGACTTCTTCACTTCCATACTGACCACCCTATTTCTTGTTACTGCTTTTAGCGTTCCTACAACCCTCTTCCCCTGTTGTACCCTCTCCCGCACCTCTTCATCCATAGTCCCATCTTTACTCAACACACTGCCCAGATACTTAACAGAGTTGACGATCTCCATAGCCTGACCGTTCAGCTTCACCTCACACTCTGTGACTTCACCCCTTTCGAAGACCATAACCTTGCTCTTCCCCGTATTTACCTTCAAATTCTGTTTTTCGCACACTGTTCCAAACTCATTTACCAGACCCTGCAACTCCCATTCATTATCACTCATCAGAACTGTATCATCCGCAAACAGCAGTATAGGTAGCTTCCACTCAATTCCCTCCCTTTTCAGCGATACACCAACATCCACTGCTCTTGATAGTATTTCTTTCATGACTCCATCCATATATACAGTAAACAACCACGGGGACATCACACATCCCTGTTTCAAACCAACATTCAGGTCAAAGAACTCCCTCTGCTCACTCTCCACACGTACTGCCGCCTTTGCACCCTCATACATGCTCTTCACTGCTTTCAGCAACTTGCCCTCTACTCCGTATATTCTTAGTACTTTCCACAAACCTTCTCTATCCACTCTGTCATAGGCCTTCTCCAAGTCCATAAAGGCAACATACACCTTTTGTTTCTTCTGCAGATACTTCTCCACAACACAATTCAGGGTAAAAATCTGATCTACACATCCTCTTCCCTTCCTAAAACCTCCCTGCTCATCGCCTATCCATTTCTCCGTTCTCACTCTCACTCTCTCAATCACTACCCTACTGTATACCTTCCCTACTACGCTTAGAAGACATATTCCTCGGTGGTAACCACACACTCCTCTTTCCCCTTTGCCCTTATATAGGGGGACTATTATGCCAGTCTTCCAGTCATCGGGTGCACTCCCCTTCTCCCATGCTAGTTTGCACATTTTCCATACCCATTCTATCACTATCTCACCACCATACCTCAACATTTCCCCACACACTCCATCTGTTCCTGGTGATTTCCCCACCTTCACTCTTTTCATGGCTTCCCACACTTCTGACCTCCTGATCCCAACCTCCTCCTCCACTACTTCTCTTCTTCTCCCTCCCATATCATACCCAGCTATGTTTGCTGGCTCTTCATTCTTTACATTTAGCAACTCACTGAAGTACTCCCTCCATCTTTCGACTCTCTCTTGCTTCTCGGCTAGCATTCTCCCATTCTTATCTTTCACACCCTTACTGCCTTCCCTAACTTTCTTGACTTCTTTCCAGAACAGTTTCTTACTCTCCCTCCATTTTACACTCAGATTCCTTCCAAATTCCTCATCTACTCTTCTCTTACTTTCCTTCACTACTCTCTTCACCACCCTCTTACTCTCCACGTACCTCGCTCGTTTCTGTCTCTCGGAATCTTCATTCCCTCTACTACCCAACCACTCTCTATATGCTTTCTTCTTTTCTTCCACAGCTATTCTTACCTCTTCTGTCCACCATGCTGTACCTTTCACTCCCCTCCCTTTTCTCCTCACTCCACACACCTCCTCACATGCTGCACAGATCTCATTCTTAAACACCTTAAAAACTTGCTCATCTCCTCCACTTCCTCCATAACTTCCAGGTCGAACCCACCTACTCGTCTTTCCACTGCTCTCCTGTACTCCTCCCTGACTTCCTCCTCCTGCAACCTCTCCACACTCCTCACCATTCCACCCTCCTCTCGCCTCCCTCCCGCTCTCCTCACCCACTTCTTTTGTATCCTAACCTTAGCTACCACTACATAATGATCAGACAGACCCCCTCCAATACCCCTATACACCCTAGCATCCATCACAGATTTCTTCATTCGTTCATCCACACATACATAATCAATCAATGACTTTCGTTCCACCACTGTCTTATCCTTCATCGTCAACATCCGTTTCCACGTGTACCAGTGGATCATTCTGTGTCGGAAGAAGGTGTTGGCTAATGATAGATTAAAATCCTCACAAAATGACGAAGAACGGGTGAAATTTGTAGAGCTACGACGCAAAGCCAAAAAGTTAATTAAGCAAAGTAAAAAGACCCTGGAGTTACATGTTGCGAATCAAAGTAAAACAAACCCGAAAGAATTCTATAGTTATATCAGAAAGAAAAAAGTAGTTACTTCAACTGTTGGACAGTTAGTCGATGAAAATGGAGAATACACCAAAGACAAAGTACAAATGAGTAATGCCCTCAATACCTTCTTTGCATCAATTTTTACAACCGAAGACCTCAGTGATATCCCTACACCATTGCCGATTCAGATTGATAATTCAGATGTTCTAAGCAATATCACCATTACAGAGAGAGAAGTATTGAATTGTTTAGAAAAACTCAAGGTAAATAAAACGCCTGGACCTGATACAATCTCGCCTAGAGTTCTAAAGGAAGCTAAGGATGAGCTCTCCAAACCACTGACATTGCTATTCAATGAATCCTTGCAGTCTAGGACTATGCCTGATCAGTGGAAGTTAGCCAACGTAACACCGATATTAAAAAAAGGCAGCAAATCCCTACCAAGTAACTATCGTCCAATTAGCTTAACCTCAATTGTATGTAAAATGCTAGAAACGGTCATAAGAGACAGACTCGTAAATCACTTAGAGGCAAATAACTTATTTAAAGATACTCAACACGGCTTTCGTAAAAAACGTTCCTGTTTAACAAACCTCTTAGACTTCTTCCACGATATCCTCAACCTCTACGATGAGAGTAAAGCTGTAGATATTATATACCTTGATTTTCAAAGTTTTGATTTGACAAAGTTCCCCACAAACGTTTACTGCTAAAACTAAAAGCGCATGGAATACAAGACGGTGTGTTGAAATGGATAGAAAATTGGCTCAATGACAGAAAGCAAAGAGTAGTCATAAACGGTAAGGCATCTAAATGGACCAATGTAAGTAGCGGGGTACCCCAGGGATCGGTACTAGGACCAATTCTCTTTCTAATTTACATCAACGACATAGATGAGGGTCTCACCTGTACAATCTCAAAATTTGCTGACGATACAAAAATTGCAAATAGCGTACTCTCGAAAGAACAAGTTGACGATATGCAACACAATCTAGATAAATTGTCATGTTGGGCCCAAATTTGGCAAATGAGTTTCAATGCGGATAAATGTAAAGTACTACATATCGGATACCTAAATGAGAAAGCAAACTATTCGATGAATGGCACTCAGCTTAAGAATGTAAACAGAGAAACCGATCTGGGAGTAACAATATCGAGTAACCTAAAACCGAGTCAACAATGTTCAGAAGTTGTTAAGAAGGCAAACAAAATAATTGGCTTTATAGGCAGGTCATTTGAGCATAAATCCATTTTTTTTATCCTAACCCTTTACAATTCCTTAGTCCGCCCTCTTCTGAAATACTGCGTTCAATCCTGGTGCCCTTATTACCAAAAAGATATAAACAAGCTAGAACGAGTTCAACGTAGAGTTAACAAAATGATACCTAGCCTAAAGAACAAACCATACGAAGAGCAGCGTCTTAGAGAATTAAATCTGTTTCCTTTAACCCAGCGCAGATTAAGAGGTGACTTAATTCAAGTGTTCAAAATCATCAAAGGCATCGACAATATGAACTGTAGTAAGTACTTCACTATCGACCAATCTAATTACACACGGGGAAACGGTTGCAAAATTATTGGTAAATCTTTTAACTCACACGAATCTAAGAATTTCTTCTTCAATCGAGTTGTCAACTTGTGGAATGGGCTTCCCCGAGACGTTATAGACTGCAGCTCCGTTGATTCATTTAAACTCCGCTTAGACAAATAGACAAATATCTCGCATCAAACCCGCGACTGACTGCGTTTGTAAATGAATAACTTTATTTTATCCCCCCCTCAGTTACTAACCCATCTGTCCCCTACTAACTTCCTAATCCTGCCACGGACATTAGTTCCAGGGCAGTAGTTCCCTTACCCACTCTAAACCACTGTTTGGACACTTGATCCTCAGTGTTTTGGAGGACAAGCAGCCTAGAAGAGTCACTAGATCTGTTGTTGCTTGATTTCCTTTGTACTCCTGTGTACCCCTTTGTACTCCTCAGCTCCCCGCCTTAGAGTGGCTTCGGTCACCCGGTCTTTTTTAGTGGTAAGCAGGGAGGGTTCTGTGCGGGTGCTCGGTTATGGCCCTGACCTTGCTCGGGACATTGGGGCTGTTCGGCCAGACAGCTTGGGGAACAGCAACAGCAACAACTCCTTGTAACTCTCTCTCTCTCTCCCCCCCTCCCTCCCTCCGTCCCTCCCTCCCTCCCTCCCTCCCTCCCTCCCCCCCTCCCCCCCCGCCCTCCCCCCCCCTCTCTCTCTCTCTCTCTGTCTCACTCTCACACACACTCTCTCTCTCTGTCTCTCATTTTCCATTCCATTACCTCCCGTCACATCATACGTTAACGTCTCATTTTTTCCAGCTCATTTATTTTTCCATTTTTTATCTAAATAATGTCATACGAGGGGGGAATGAAATATAATGACGCAAAGGCTAATAAATATAATACGAAAATATATTTAAGTTGCCGAAAAGGGTAGAAGAAAAAATAGATAAAGGTTGGAACGAGTGAGATAAAATTATTATGAGGGAGAGAGAACATTGAAGAGATAAATTTGAAAGCTTATGATAGGAAACTATAGAGACACATTATTATACTAAAGTTTGCGATAGAGGAAATAATTTGAAGCTATGAAGATTATTTGTCTAATTTCCATATTTATTATTGATGTAATAAGAGAGGAACTGGAAACAAATAAGGTGGTTAGATAAAATCAAGAATACATTTAATTTTCCAAATAAGTTGAGTGAAATATGTAAACGAGTAAGATTAAATGATCACCGGTATATACTTTTATTAAATTATCACCGGTATATACTTTTATTAAATTATCACCGGTATATACTTTTATTAAATTATCACCGGTATATACTTTTATTAAATTATCACCGGTATATACTTTTATTAAATTATCACCGGTATATACTTTTATTAAATTATCACCGGTATATACTTTTATTAAATTATCACCGGTATATACTTTTATTAAATTATCACCGGTATATACTTTTATTATGGGAGAGGGAGAAAATTGAAGAGATAAATTTGAAAGTTTACGACAGGAAAGTAACATAGTACAGTATATTAAGAATATAAATAGAGAGAGAGAGAGAGAGAGTGTGTGTGTGTGTGTGTGATGACAGTGAGGATAAGAGTGAATTTGTGTTTGTGTGTATGATGAGAGTGAGAACATGAGTGAATGAGAGAGAGAGAGAGAGTGTGTGTGTGTGTGTGTGTGTGAGAGACAGAGGGTGAGGGTGATAATAAGAGTGAACGAGAGAGAGAGTGAGAGTGAGTGAAATGAGTGATAGAAGGATAGAGAGGTCATTTCGTCTGGGATGGGTAATAAATAATAGGTAATGTAATGTCCTTTAGTTTCCACTATAAGCGGTGTGACATTATAATTGGACCTAATTCATTACACTGGACGCGGGAT
This sequence comes from Paralithodes platypus, assembly GCA_032716605.1. Classification (NCBI taxonomy): domain Eukaryota; kingdom Metazoa; phylum Arthropoda; class Malacostraca; order Decapoda; family Lithodidae; genus Paralithodes; species Paralithodes platypus. The sequence continues at coordinate 20,925,701 of CM064569.1, forward strand.
AATAACCGGACTCTTGGTAGTCACTGGGGTATGAGAGAGAGAGAGAGAGAGAGAGAGAGAGAGAGAGAGAGAGGGCTTACAGGTATTATTAATCTCAGTGATGAAGTATATAAGGGGAGGCAGCCAGTGTGACCAATTGTTAAGAGAGGGATGGAAAGATCACAGTAAAAAGAAAAGTAAAAATAGTGGACAGAAGAAATAAGAAAGAAGAAATAATGGTTCAATTATATACTTGTACAGTCAGAAACCACAGTTTCTGAGACACCTGGATAAGGCCTGGACATTGGGAGCGTATTGTTTCTGGACGACAGCCCACTTTAACTATCACAAGGCCGCACACGTACGAACACACGTTTCGAACCAATAGATGCTTCACTCAGTCTGCCATGTACAATTATTGTGCTGTTGTTATGCTATGATACAATTCATATTACAGAACATAAAAATGACAAACACACCATTGTTTGTTATTCCCTCCTGTATCTACATTAAACGCGGATAGCTATTAAAGAACTAAACATGTAAAGAAACACTACCAAACCGCAGTCAATGGACAGGCTTTCGTTGTGTGTGTTTGAGATCCATCAGACGTCATCCATTGTAGTTACTATTAAACACATAGCCTACCGGTACTCACATATAATTGATCCATTTTATATCATTCTATTAACCTTGTTGCACTGCGTAAACATAGCAATATATCAGCTACTATAATACTAACATCGAAAAGGTATCTATAGCCATTGCCAAACGTAATATCACGATGCGATGATTATATAGCCTTTACCTTTTAGAGTGGTATATACACAAAATTACTAAATCAATACCGAATATATAAACCTATCAGCGTCCGAAGCTTGACTTAGTGTGGTATTACATAATACCCTCCATATATCACTACTGATAACTCATTGCCGTTTCACACCTGAATTTGAAAACTAGATGATAACATGTAACACTATTATTACATTGCATATTTCGTTGTGTTGTATGTCATGAAGCAGACATACACTTCTGTTTTCAGTGTTTGTCACCTACTGTAGAACATTATGTCTATTACAACAGTGATCGGTTCACTTACACACACACACTCGACTAATCGTAACTAGCAATTCACGTCATAATTGCCATCGTTACTTTACACAACAATTGTTTATTACACACCAATGCAAGGTAAACATTTACACTGTAATACTGAACATCCTCCTCTTCGAAATGAATACAAGTAGGCTATGCATAACGTGGTCATTGGGAACATGGAAATGAAGACAGCTCTCTGGGGGGTGGGGGCGAGAGAGCAAACTTAAACTACCAAATTTCGTAACAGCCAACTAAACGTTTAAGGTTGGAACCCGTTCATTCTCGTGGGGCAGCAATTTGGAAGTATGTCTTTTCATTATGAATGTCTTAAAACCTATGGTAATGTTCGTGTCCATATTTACTTAGATACGTAAGGGAATGTAATAAAGCTATTTTGGTAATATATCCATAAATATATGAATGGGGATCATAGCATAGCAGCAGCATTATAATTTTACATGGCAGACTGAGTGAAGCATCTATTGGTTCGAAACGTGATTATGTGATTGAGGGAGGCAAAAGGCATAACTGCCTATAGCGAGTGCCTCCCCCATAGTTGAAAGAGTGACAGGGCCAAAATCAAGGGACGTTCGAGCCAAAATGCCTGGACACACGGAGTTTGAAGCAATTTAAGTCATAGGAAGAGGGAAAGACTGATTCTGGGAGAGATTTCCAGAGCTCAGATGTTGAGTAGAAGAAAGTTTGAGAGTAACGTTTCACTCTTGGGTTGGAGAGTTGCACAGAGTAGGGGTGGGATTGAGTTGCAAGACGGGTACCACGTGCCCTACGTAAAGGAGGTGGTATGCACTGGGATAGCTCTGAGGAACACTGATTATTATAGTAGCGATAGAATAGCGAGAGAGATGCAACATTGCGGCGGAGAGAGAGAGATTGCAGAGAGTTGGTGAGTGGACGGGAGTTAATGATACGAAAGGCCTTCCTTTCAACTTTGTCTAGGAGAGCGGTGTGAGAGGAACCTCCCCATACATGTGAACAATACTCAATACTCAACAATACTCAATGCGGTCTTGTGGTAGTTAAAGTGGGCTGTCGTCCAGAAACGATGCGCTCCATATGTCCGGGCCCTATCAAAGTGTCTCAGAAATTGCGGTTTCTGACTGTACATCATCCAGCAAAAAAAAAAAAAAAACATGACAAACATATATATTTCAGTGGCGTCTATAATATATATTTCAGTGGCGTCTATAATATATATTTGGTAAAAATATAATATAGCTCAACGTGAACTCAGATTTTGCTTCCTTGGTTAAGCCTGAATTGAAAGTGAATAACTTAATGATTGTCACATAAACTGTCTCAGGCAATGAGTCACCACACACTCACCCTCATATTCTCTCTCTCTCTCTCTCTCTCTCTCGTATACACACACACACACACACACACATCATTCCTTCTTCTCCTCTTCATCCACTCCTCTTCCCTCTTTCATCTTATCCTCTCCTCATCTACCTCCTTTAAGGGGGTATTGGTTACTTTTGGGGTTATTTTATTATTAATTTATATATATTTTGTTTAGTTTCCGTGCTAAACCTTCATCAAGCTTTAAATAACACCCCCTAGACCATCCCCCCTTTAAGATAAATTTGTACATTCTTCGGTAGAAAAATGGCCCGAGGTTCCTCTTAGAATTTCCTCCTCCTCACTCTTGCCTCACTCCTCACGGCTCTTCCTCCACAAAACTCATCTTCGTCCCCCTTTCAATTTCCTCTCCCTGGATATTAATACCTCCTGCTACCTTCTACCTGCCAACCTCCTGGACTAAAACCCTCCTGGCAAACTTACTATCTCTCACACTCTCTCTCTCTCTCTCTCTCTCTATTTATCTATTTATCTATATCTGCTTCAATGGCCGTACCTTCCACTTAGCAAATTTTATTATAATTAAGTTCAGACTGCCTAGTAGGGACCGCAAGGTCTGTGCAGTATGTGTATCTATGTAACTCTCTCTCTACACCATCTATATCAATAGTAATTCAGTAATATTCAAACCTATGTACTGTATTATAATTGTTTTTCATTATATTTTGCAGTAGTATTGCAAACATACAGACGATACAGTATATAATACTAATTCATTTCATGCTACAAATATTTCAGAGTATTACTCCAACGGTTTACAAATGGAAGCCTGTACAATATGTTGCATTCCAAGTCTGCACCGCCATTGAAAAAAAATGTTTATTTATGGTAGGTATATCCTGTCGGTATTATATAGGTAGGTATATACAGTATATGTAGCGTAACCCTATACATATGTATATTGATTATATATTTGTTGCTTTGTCTAGATGATCTATTGCATTACTGATCTGATCCTAACCTAACTTATCTTTGTTCCTCTCCACCCATGTCTCCTTATCATCCTTGCCTTCCATCACTCTCCTTTCCTCTCTGTCCTTCTTTCCTTTCATCTCATTCTCTCTCTCTCTCTCTCTTTGCTCCCCCATACCTCCTCTCCCTCTCCATCACCTCCCTGCCCCTCTTTTTTCCCCATATCCAGCTATTCCTTCAAACCCCCCCCCCCCAGGTACACATTTCCTCCCAACTCGCGAAATCCATTAGTGAGGCATATTGATGGGGGTAGTGGGTGGGGGGGGGTTGCATACTCGCCCATTGCTTACCTGAATACAAAGGAGTACAAAGGAAATCAAGCAACAACAGATCTAGTGACCCTTCTAGGCTGCTTGTCCTCCAAAACACTGAGGATCAAGTGTCCAAACAGTGGTTTAGAGTGGGTAAGGGAACATTGGAAAGGGAACTACTGCCTTGGAACTAATGTCCGTAGCAGGATTAGGAAGTTAGTAGGGGACAGATGGGTTAGTAACTGAGGGGGGGATAAAATAAAGTTATTCCTTTACAAACGCAGTCAGTCGCGGGTTTGATGCGAGATATTTGTCTAAGCGGAGTTTAAATGAATCAACGGTGCTGCAGTCTATAACGTCTCGGGAAAGCCCATTCCACAAGTTGACAACTCGATTGAAGAAATTCTTAGATTCGTGTGAGTTAAAAGATTTACCAATAATTTTGCAACCGTTTCCCCGCGTGTAATTAGATTGGTCGATAGTGAAGTACTTACTACAGTTCATATTGTCAATGCCTTTGATGATTTTGAACACTTGAATTAAGTCACCTCTTAATCTGTGCTGGGTTAAAGGAAATAGATTTAATTTTCTGAGACGCTCTTCGTATGGTTTGTTCTTTAGGCTAGGTACGGTATCATTTTGGTAACTCTACGTTGAACTCGTTCTAGCTTGTTTATATCTTTTTGGTAATAAGGGCACCAGGATTGAACGCAGTATTCCAGAAGAGGGCGGACTAAGGAATTGTAAAGGGTTAAGATAACTTCTTTGGATTTATGCTCAAATGACCTGCCTATAAAGCCAATTATTTTGTTTGCCTTCTTAACAACTTCTGAACATTGTTGACTCGGTTTTAGGTTACTGGATATTGTTACTCCCAGATCGGTTTCTCTGTTTACATTCTTAAGCTGAGTGCCATTCATCGAATAGTTTGCTTTCTCATTTAGGTATCCGATATGTAGTACCGGTACTTTACATTTATCCGCATTGAAACTCATTTGCCAAATTTGGGCCCAACATAACAATTTATCTAGATTGTGTTGCATATTGTCAACTTGTTCTTTTGAGAGTACGCTATTTGCAATTTTTGTATCATCAGCAAATTTTGAGATTGTACAGGTGAGACCCTCATCTATGTCGTTGATGTAAATTAGAAAGATAATTGGTCCTAGTACCGATCCCTGAGGTACCCCGCTACTTACATTGGTCCATTTAGATGCCTTACCGTTTATGACTAGGCCTACTCTTTGCTTTCTGTCGCTGAGCCAATTTTCTATTCATTTCAACACACCGTCTTGTATTCCATGCGCTTTTAGTTTTAGCAGTAAACGTTTGTGGGGAACTTTGTCAAAGGCCTTTTGAAAATCAAGATATATAATATCTACAGCTTTACTCATCGTAGAGGTTAAGGATATCGTGGAAGAAGTCTAAGAGGTTTGTTAAACAGGAACGCTTTTTACGAAAGCCGTGTTGAGTATCTTTAAGTAAGTTATTTGCCTCTAAGTGATTTACGAGTCTGTCTCTTATGACCGTTTCTAGCATTTTACATACAATTGAGGTTAAGCATATTGGACGATAGTTACTGGGTAGGGATTTGCTGCCTTTTTTGAATATCGGTGTTATGTTGGCTAGCTTCCACTGATCAGGCATACTCCCAGACTGCAAGGATTCATTGAATAGTAATGTCAGTGGTTTGGAGAGCTCATCCTTAGCTTCCTTTAGAACTCTAGGCGAGATTGTATCAGGTCCAGGCGTTTTATTTACCTTGAGTTTATCTAAACAATTCAATACTTCTCTCTCTGTAACGGTGATATTGCTTAGAACATCTGAATTATCAATCTGAATCGGCGATGGTGTAGGGATATCACTGAGGTCTTCGGTTGTAAAAACTGATGCAAAGAAGGTATTGAGGGCATTACTCATTTGTACTTCGTCTTTGGTGTATTCTCCATTTTCATCGACTAACGGTCCAACAGTTAAAGTAACTACTTTTTTCTTTCTGATATAACTATAGAATTCTTTCGGGTTTGTTTTACTTTGATTCGCAACATGTAACTCCAGGGTCTTTTTACTTTGCTTAATTAACGTTTTGGCTTTGCGTCGTAGCTCTACAAATTTCACCCATTCTTCGTCATTTTGTGAGGATTTTAATCTATCATTAGCAAAATTTTTAGCAAGCAGACAGTCTGAAATATCTTTATTCCACCATTTGGGCTTATCATTATGGCCTGGACGCCGTATTTTCGATGGTATGCAGTCTTGCACTGCCTTAAGGTAAGTGGTTGTGAAACACTCCCAAGATGTATTTATGTCGTTATTGTTAGTCAGAAAGCTCCAGTCAGTTTCTTTAAGCTTTGATTTAAGTTTATGAAAATTTGCTTTCTTGAAATTAGGGACTTTCTCAATGCTGCTATTTGATTTGTTACTAGTAAACTTTAAAGTGAAAGTTATCGTACAATGGTCGCTGTTACTGAATTCATCACCAACATTCAAATTCTCTATTAATTCTTCTTTTGCTGTGAGTACAAGGTCAAGCACATTATTACCACGGGTCGGAGATTGTACAAATTGAAAAAGTGAACTCTCTTGCAAGTTAGCATAGAGGTCGTGTCCAGAGTGTGAAGTAAGAATATCGCCCCATTTAGTCACAGGAAAGTTGAAATCGCCAAGAATTACGGTATCTTGTACGTTAGTTATTTCTGCAATTTGTTCATAAATTTCACTGTCAGTTTGCACTGATTGAGCTGGGGGTCTGTATAATAAAGCTAGTGTTATTTTAGTTCCTCGTTTATTATATAATAGTACGTAAGACATTGTCTATATTCGCAATTTGAGGTTTTGACATTAAGACGGGATTAAGACTTTCCTTTATAAAAAACAGAACTCCTCCTTCATTTCTATTGATCCGACTTTTCTCAAACATTGTATAACCAGGAAGCGTATATTCGGCTAAAAGGTCTCTGTCTTCCGTATTTAACCAAGATTCTGTAATGCCGATTATATCATAATGTTCTGTAAACACGATTTCCTCTAGATCTGAAAATTTATTGCGTATGCTACGAGCATTTACATAAAACACCTAAGAGTATTAGAGTTGGATGTTACTGATTGTGCATTGTCTGAATTTTCAGTTCGTATTTGACTTACACTACCCTTCCTGGATACCCCCGGTTGACCCCGTTTTTTGAACGGAAATCCTTGACTGCATCGTTCAGCAGACGACCAAGACGTGCAGCTCCTACTTCATTGAAATGTATACCATCTCCTGAAAACAAAGATTTATCATAGTAAAAATGAGCCCACGTGTCGACAAAGCCGATGTCCTCCTCCCTGCAGAGTTTGGCTAGTCGGCGATTTGTACTGGCAGCTATGTTGTAGAATCGGTTTTCTACATCAATCCTGGGAACAATTCCTGAAATTAAGATTCTATTAGATTTTTCCTTGAAGGACCTGATCAGCCGCCGGTACTTGCAAAGTAAGTCCTCTGACCGCGTCCGTTGGACATCGTTAGATCCAACGTGGATGACGTACGTAGTGCTTGCGGGGGCGAGCCTGGAACCCTCTTCCACAGCCGCAACAATGTCGTCCACGCCACCACCTGGGATACAGAATCGCTTTCTGGTCCTGGGTGCCCTGGCGCAGAACTCGGTTAGTTGGCCACGGACCATGGCGTCGCCCACAAGCCGAACTTCTTCCGTTTCCTCTTCCTCGTCAATAGCAAGAATTTTGAAGCGGTTTTGGCATGTTGTCGGGATGACCTTCCTGGCACTGGTACTGGGATGCACATTGTTTCTCACTAACTGAAAGTTGTCCTGGGGGGGGAGTGAGAGTAGTCATTATTATTTTCTGAGAGAGAGAGAGGTACTGGATATATCTATCTATCTATCTAGCTAGCTATCTATCTATACAGAGAGAGAGAGGGTAGAATTTTACTGAAGGGGCGCGCATTTGAGTTACCACCACGCACTTATTAGATATTTAATTTTGGTGTCCACGCCTCCATCAACAATGTACACCCTTCTCTGGTCTGAGACTAGTAATAAAAACGATTTAATAACGCTATTAACGTTGTTTTCGACGAGTATAAAGAAGCGCGTTTGGGCGGAAAGTCGGGAGTTTACCGCCTCTTCCGATTGTCGGTTTGTTGTCATGACGCTCGACATTAGTTACGTTTGCTGGTGTTTTGTTTGCCCCCCGCTGGCTATATATATGATGATGACAATAAGTCTATGGGGCGTGTATACCGTGGCCTAAATTTTAATTGAACCGCCAATATGGGAAATTATTAGATGCGCGAAGTAGTCTACTATAACCTCGAGCACAATGTAAACAAACGATCGACATTACTCCCGCGAACGCAACTTTTCCACCGAGTTATCTTTATATGTTGTCTAATATTATTAATATTACAGTGTCCCCATTGTTTTTTTAGTGTTTCGTACACCAGAAAAGTGCGTAGCTTGTTGGATGCGTGGAAACCAAAACAAAATCTGCATTTAATCCTTGGTGGTACCTGTCAAATCCGCGCCCCTATAGTAAAATCACTCCAGAGAGAGAGAGAGTACAAAGGAGTACAAAGGAAATCAAGCAACAACAGGTCTAGTGACCCTTCTAGGCTGCTTGTCCTCCAAAACACTGAGGATCAAGTGTCCAAATAGTGGTTTAGAGTGGGTAAGGGAACATTGGAAAGGGAACTACTGCCCTGGAACTAGTGTCCGTGGCAGGATTAGGAAGTTAGTAGGGGACAGATGGGTTAGTAACTGAGAGGGGGATAAAATAAAGTTATTCATTTACAAACGCAGTCAGTCGCGGGTTTGATGCGAGATATTTGTCTACGCAGAGTTTAAATGAATCAACAGTGCTGCAGTCTATAACGTCTCGGGGAAGCCCATTCCACAAGTTGACAACTCGATTGAAGAAGAAATTCTTAGATTCGTGTGAGTTAAAAGATTTACCAATAACTTTGCAACCGTTTCCCCGCGTGTAATTAGATTGGTCGATAGTGAAGTGCTTACTACAGTTCATATTGTCGATGCCTTTGATGATTTTGAACACTTGAATTAAGTCACCTCTTAATCTGCGCTGGGTTAAAGGAAATAGATTTAATTCTCTAAGACGCTCTTCGTATGGTTTGTTCTTTAGGCTAGGTATCATTTTGGTAACTCTACGTTGAACTCGTTCTAGCTTGTTTATATCTTTTTGGTAATAAGGGCACCAGGATTGAACGCAGTATTCCAGAAGAGGGCGGACTAAGGAATTGTAAAGGGTTAGGATAACTTCTTTGGATTTATGCTCAAATGACCTGCCTGTAAAGCCAATTATTTTGTTTGCCTTCTTAACAACTTCTGAACATTGTTGACTCGGTTTTAGGTTACTCGATATTGTTACTCCCAGATCGGTTTCTCTGTTTACATTCTTAAGCTGAGTGCCATTCATCGAATAGTTTGCTTCCTCATTTAGGTATCCGATATGAGGTACTTTACATTTATCCGCATTGAAACTCATTTGCCAAATTTGGGCCCAACATGACAATTTATCTAGATTGTGTTGCATATCGTCAACTTATTCTTTCGAGAGTACGCTATTTGCAATTTTTGTATCGTCAGCTAATTTTGAGATTGTACAGGTGAGACCCTCATCTATGTCGTTGATGTAAATTAGAAAGAGAATTGGTCCTAGTAACGATCCCTGGGGTACCCCGCTACTTACATTGGTCCATGTAGATGCCTTACCGTTTATGACTACTCTTTGCCTTCTGTCGCTGAGCCAATTTTCTATCTATTTCAACACACCATCTTGTATTCCATGCGCTTTTAGTTTTAGCAGTAAACGTTTGTGGGGAACTTTGTCAAAGGCCTTTTGAAAATCAAGTTATATAATATCTACAGCTTTACTCTCATCGTAGAGGTTGAGGATATCGTGGAAGAAGTCTAAGAGGTTTGTTAAACAGGAACGCTTTTTACGAAAGCCATGTTGAGTATCTTTAAGTAAGTTATTTGCCTCTAAGTGATTTACGAGTCTGTCTCTTATGACCGTTTCTAGCATTTTACATACAATTGAGGTTAAGCTAATTGGATGATAGTTACTGGGTAGGGATTTGCTGCCTTTTTTGAATATCGGTGTTACGTTGGCTAGCTTCCACTGATCAGGCATAGTCCCAGACTGCAAGGCAATGTAAGTGGTTTGGAGAGCTCATCCTTAGCTTCCTTTAGAACTCTAGGCGAGATTGTATCAGGTCCAGGCGTTTTATTTACCTTGAGTTTATCTAAACAATTCAATACTTCTCTCTCTGTAACGGTGATATTGCTTAGAACATCTGAATTATCAATCTGAATCGGCGATGGTGTAGGGATATCACTGAGGTCTTCGTTGTAAAAACTGATGCAAAGAAGGTATTGAGGGCATTACTCATTTGTACTTCGTCTTTGGTGTATTCTCCATTTTCATCGACTAACGGTCCAACAGTTGAAGTAACTACTTTTTTCTTTCTGATATAACTATAGAATTCTTTCGGGTTTGTTTTACTTTGATTCGCAACATGTAACTCCAGGGTCTTTTTACTTTGCTTAATTAACTTTTTGGCTTTGCATCGCAGCTCTACAAATTTCACCCGTTCTTCGTCATTTTGTGAGGATTTTAATCTATCATTAGCAAATTTTTTAGCAAGCAGACAGTCTGAAATATCTTTATTCCACCATTTGGGCTTATCATTATGGCCTGGACGCCGTATTTTCGATGGTATGCAGTCTTGCACTGCCTTAAGGTAAGTGGTTGTGAAACAATCCCAAGATGTATTTATGTCGTTATTGTTAGTCAGAAAGCTCCAGTCAGTTTCTTTAGGCTTTGATTTAAGTTTATGAAAATTTGCTTTCTTGAAATTAGGGACTTTTTCAATGCTGCTATTTGATTTGTTACTAGTAAACTTTAAAGTGAAAGTTATCGTACGATGGTCGCTGTTACTGAATTCATCACCAACATTCAAATTCTCTATTAATTCTTCTTTTGTTGCGAGTACAAGGTCAAGCACATTATTACCACGGGTCGGAGATTGTATAAATTGAAAAAGTGAATTCTCTTGCAAGTTAGCATAGAGGTCGTGTCCAGAGAGTGAAGTAAGAATATCGCCCCATTTAGTCACGGGTAAGTTGAAATCGCCAAGAATTACGGTATCTTGTATGTTAGTTATTTCTGCAATTTGTTCATAAATTTCACTGTCAGTATGCACTGATTGAGCTGGGGGTCTGTATACTAAAGCTAGTGTTATTTTAGTTCCTCGTTTATTATTTAATAGTACGTAAGATATGTCTATATTCGCAATTTGAGGTTTTGACATTAAGACGGGATTAAGACTTTCCTTTATAAAAAAGAGAACTCTTCCTCCATTTCTATTGATCCGACTTTTCTCAAACATTGTATAACCAGGAAGCGTATATTCGGCTAAAAAGTCTCTGTCTTCCGTATTTAACCAAGATTCTGTAATGCCGATTATATCATGTTCTGTAAACACGATTCCCTCTAGATCTGAAAATTTATTGCGTATGCTACGAGCATTTACATAAAACACCTTAAGAGTATTAGAGTTGGATGTTACCGATTGTGCATTGTCTGAATTTTCAGTTCGTATTTGACTTACACTACCCTGCCTGGGTACCCCCGGTTGACCCCGTTTTTTGAACGGAAATCCTTGACTGCATCGTTCAGCAGACGACCAAGACATGCAGCTCCTACTTCATTGAGATGTACACCATCTCCTGAAAACAAAGATTTATCATAGTAAAAATGATCCCACGTGTCGACAAAGCCGATGTCCTCCTCCCTGCAGAGTTTGGCTAGTCGGCGATTTGTACTGGTAGCTATGTTGTAGAATCGGTTTTCTACATCAATCCGGGGAACAATTCCTGAAATTAAGATTCTATTAGATTTTTCCTTGAAGGACCTGATCAGCCGCCGGTACTTGCAAAGTAGTTCCTCTGACCGCGTCCGTTGGACATCGTTAGATCCAATGTGGATGACGTACGTAGTGCTTGCGGGGGCGAGCCTGGAAACCTCTTCCACAGCCGCAACAATGTCGTCCACGCCGCCACCTGGGATACAGAATCGCTTTCTGATCCTGGGTGCCCTGGCGCAGAACTCGGTTAATTGGCCACGGACCATGGAGTCGCCCAAAAGCCGAACTTCTTCCGTTTCCTCTTCCTCGTCAATAGCAAGAATTTTGAAGCGGTTTTGGCATGTTGTCGGGATGACCTTTCTGGTACTGGTACTGGGATGCACATTGTTTCTCACTAACTGAAAGTTGTCCTGGGGGGGGGAGTGAGAGTAGAGTCATTATTATTTTCTGCATCATCTAAGGTAGCTGCTGGTGTGGGTACCGGTACCGGTACTGTATGCACTGGAATGGCGGTTGACATCGTAGTGGTTTCTTGGGCCGAGGGCACTCCTACGTTGAGTGTGGCAAATTCTTGAAGGGATTCAAGCTTCATAGTCAGGGCATCGATCTTGCGGTGAGCTGCATTCAATTCATCCGCAATCTTCTCTCGGAGCTGGCAAAATCTACAAATTTGGACATCAGTATCAACAAACATGATAGGGCCAAATTTACCGGAACAACTCGTGCAGGTTCGTTGCGGCGCCACGACGATATAATCACAATATGCCTGAAAATCACACAAATTTATGTTAGCAAAAGGTACAATTAAAGCCTGAAAATCACAAAAAAATTATGTTAGCAATGTGATACAATTAATTCCTGAAAATCACACAAAAATTTGTTAGCAATATGATAAAATTAATATACCTGTAAATCACAAAAAATATGTTAGCAATAGAACACAATTTATGCCTGAAAATAAAACAAAAATTTATGTTAGCAGTATGACACAGGTATAGCCTGAAAATTGCAAATGGACTAGTAATTTGTTACAAAATTTACTGGAAAAAAAAGTGGGAGAGGGTTAATTTAGCCTAGTGAGAAAACTGGAAAGCAGTATACAGTACAGTAACAAAAAATATTGGTTAGCAATATGGTACAATTAATGCCTGTAAATCACAAACAGAATATGTTAATCACAAAAAGAATATGTTAGCAATTGAACACAATTTTATGCCCGAAAATAAAAATAAAATTATGTTAGCAGTATGACACAGTTAGGCTAAAGCCTGTATATTAGTTTATACAGTGGTCGACACAATAATAATAATAATGGAGTTAGTAATATACCTGGCAAGAGTGTGAGAGGCCTATTATGGTGACAAGTATCTGAAATGCGATTAATAAATAGGCTATCAAAAAGTATTACAGTAACTAAATTATTCTAACCCAATATTAAAACTATCTTAACAAATGTTAGTGTGTGCGATTTATATAGATAACCAAGATAAAAAGTTCAACCAAGTACAGTATTGGCTAGACTTTGATATATAAAATACAAGAAGAGGGTTTGTTTATGCGTACACAGGTGGCGCTGGTATCGGCGGCGTCTCTACTAACTTGACAAATAGAATTTTAAAAAACAAACGTTTATCAGTCAAAACTACAGTACAATGTCATGCAATTGGGTGGGTGGTTTGCTAAGCACTTCACTACAGTGAGGGCTAAAATATCTACAATAAGTGCTAGAACTTTATAATATGAAACAAGCAAGTAGTTTGTTTACTTTAGAGCATCGGTCGTCACTAACCGGTACAAATGTAAACAAAAGCAGTCTCGATAAACAAACGTTTATCAGTCAAAAACACAGCAAAATTACATGCAAAGCAACTACAGGGCAGTTAAGCTAGAGCTTAGCTACAGCTCATGCAAACAAATAAGGGGATGAGGAATGGAGTACTCAAGTTATGGTCAAATTTCGAGCAGCGAGAGCGAAGTGCTGTTGGCGGGTTGGCGCGTCGGGCTCGAGAGAGAGAGAGAGAGAGGGGGGGGGGGGGTAATGAAAAGATTATCTATACATACAAACAAAGCGTGTGTACTGTACCTCGGTGTAGTAATGTATGTAGTTGTTGAGTATTATGTTATTATGTTGGCCATTTGTTTGATGTATGTTACTGAGTTTCATTTTGCTGGAATGTTTTGTCTGAGAGAAGGTTTACTTATACATGCGTGCGTGCTTATGTGAATGTATAAATAAACAGTACCTTTGTGGGTGTATATACTGTATTAGTATAAAGGAAATCAAGCAACAACAGATCTAGTGACCCTTCTAGGCTGCTTGTCCTCCAAAACACTGAGGATCAAGTGTCCAAACAGTGGTTTAGAGTGGGTAAGGGAACATTGGAAAGGGAACTACTGCCCTGGAACTAATGTCCGTGGCAGGATTAGGAAGTTAGTAGGGGACAGATGGGTTAGTAACTGAGGGGAGGATAAAATAAAGTTATTCATTTACAAACGCAGTCAGTCGCGGGTTTGATGCGAGATATTTGTCTAGGCGGAGTTTAAATGAATCAACGGTGCTGCAGTATATAACGTCTCGGGGAAGCCCATTCGATAAGTTGACAACTCGATTGAAGAAGACATTTTTAGCTTCGTGTGAGTTAAAAGATTTACCAATAATTTTGCACCCGTTTCCCCGCGTGTAATTAGATTGGTCGATAGTGAAGTACTTACTACAGTTCATATTGTCGATGCCTTTGATGATTTTGAACACTTGAATTAAATCGCCTCTTAATCTGCGCTGGGTTAAAGGAAATATATATTACATGCTATGCTATGCTATGCTGTGTTTGTTGGTGTTGTTATGTTTGTTGTGTTCGTTATATTACATGCTATGCTGTGTTTGTTGGTGTTGTTATGTTTGTTGTGTTCGTTATATTACATGCTATGCTGTGTTTGTTGGTGTTGTTATGTTTGTTGGTGTTGTTATGTTTGTTGTGTTTGTTGGTGTTGTTATGTTTGTTGGTGTTGTTATGTTTGTTGGTGTTGTTATGTTTGTTGGTGTTGTTATGTTTGTTGTGTTTGTTGGTGTTATGTTTGTTGTGTTTGTTGGTGTTGTTATGTTTGTTGTGTTCGTTATATTACATGCTATGCTGTGTTTGTTGGTGTTGTTATGTTTGTTGTGTTCGTTATATTACATGCTATGTTATGTTTGTTGGTGTTGTGTTATGTTTGTTGTTGTTGTTATGTTTGTTGGTGTTGTTATGTTTGTTGTTGTTGTTATGTTTGTTGGTGTTGTTATGTTTGTTGTGTTGTGTTTGTTATATTACATGTTATGCTGTGTTTGTTGGTGTTGTTATGTTTGTTGTGTTCGTTATATTACATGCTATGTTGTGTTTTGTGTTGGTGTTGTTATGTTTGTTGTGTTCGTTATATTACATGCTATGCTGTGTTTGTTGGTGTTGTTATGTTTGTTGTGTTCGTTATATTACATGCTATGCTGTGTTTGTTGGTGTTGTTATGTTTGTTGTGTTCGTTATATTACATGCTATGCTGTGTTTGTTGGTGTTGTTATGTTTGTTCTGTTTGTTATGTTTGTTCTGTTTGTTGGTGTTGTTATGTTTGTTGTGTTCGTTATATTACATGCTATGCTGTGTTTGTTGGTGTTGTTATGTTTGTTGTGTTCGTTATATTACATGCTATGCTGTGTTTGTTGGTGTTGTTATGTTTGTTGTGTTCGTTATATTACATGCTATGTTGTGTTTGTTGGTGTTGTTATGTTTGTTGTGTTTGTTGGTGTTGTTATGTTTGTTGTGTTTGTTGGTGTTGTTATGTTTGTTGTGTTCGTTATATTACATGCTATGTTGTGTTTGTTGGTGTTGTTATGTTTGTTGTGTTCGTTAGTTTTGTTGCTGTTGCTGTGGGTGGGAAAATAGTGATAATGAATTTTCTTTTACAAATTTACACTTGGCAACAATTACATGCTAAAAATGCGATTGATTACATTACACAGGCTGAAGTACAGTTAATATTGTTAAAATAGGATTTCAGAGGCTGTTAACCCTTCTGGATTATTAAACAAGTACACTGTAAGTCAAAAATAGCTTCAGGACTGGAGCCCCTTTTCGAGAACCCCAGTCCCTCGAAAAGTACAACATTTTCCGGCTATATTTTATGCTATATCACTTCCCCGTTTATGTTTAATTAACCCGTTCAGTACCAGCGACGGCTGCCAGCCGTCGGTAATATACGATCCTTGTAACTGCGCAGTATCAGGCAGTACCTGGTACCACAATGTTTGAACACTGGTCTAAGACCTTGGCAACACTTCTCAGCTTATATCCAAGCTCCCACATTCTGGCAGAGGCAGTATTCCTCCATCTTTTGAGGTGGGAGGTTGTTATATCTTGCCTTTGAAGCCATTTTTGGCCACATTGCTTGGGACTTGGGGTACATTTATGCTAGTACCCTATGATACAGTAGGGGTTAAGGGGATAGTGGCTATTTTTTGGTCTATTAATTGATATATTAATTTTTTTTTAGTTTCCTCGCTAGACCTCCATCTAGCTTAAAAAACACCCCCTTTCAAGATAAATGTGTAAATTTTTCGGTAGAAAAATGTCCCGGCCGAAGGCTGGTTCCTCTTAAGATCATAGCCTCGCTATCGCTCACCAGGATAAAATCAATGCCTATATGGCACGAAAGGTTTTAAAATTGATAACGAAATGGGGCAAAAGGTATTAAAATCGTCAAACTAATGGACCTAACGTCTTATAATCTCAAAACAAATAGGGCTAAGCACAAGGGAGAAGGGGTGCCAGAAAACTAACCCATCCCTCTTATAAATATTTAGCTGAATTGCAAGAGTATGCCTCACAATTTATCATTCAGTACAGAACCATTCTTGTTACAATATATTGAAGGTGTCAAACGAAAACCAAATCGACTATGCTTAGTCCTAATAATATTGTATACCGGTAGCCTATGTAAATATAAAATTATGGTTTATAGTTCATATCAAGTCTTTGGAAGTGATAACATGGCCAAAACAATGCTAGGCTATTTAATTTTAAGTGTCTCGTATTCCTTGCCACATTCATTCAAGACTTCCAACAAAATGGCTCCGGTTTGACACACTGAATATATTTCCCTTGTGTTCCAACCCTTCAAAGCTAATGGGACTAAACATGAGGGAGAAAAAACAACTACTTCCCCTTAGCAATATATGATCCTTGTGTTCCAACCCTTCATGTGTTTCACGGTGATATTTATCTACGCCGGACTGCAGTGTGGCACAATGTGTCATAATGTATCACTCAGGGGTGATACTGTTCAGCGTGTGTCACAATACTACACTCAATTATTACAAACGGCCCCCCCACGAGTCCATCAGCGAGTCAGAAAGCTTCGTTCGGCACTCATACGTTAAAGGGGAGGTACGGTATGTAGTGAGGTTTGACCTGGAGGTGTTGAGCAAAGTGTTTAAGGAAGAGATTTGTGCAGTATGTGAGGAGGTGTGTGGAGTAAGGAGAAGAAGGAGGGGAGTGAAGGGTACAGCATGGTGGACAGAAGAGGTAAAAATAGCTGTTGAAGACAAGAGAGTGGTTGGGTAGTAGAGGTAATGAAGATTTGGAGAGACAGAAAAGAGCGAGGTACTTGGAGAAAAAGAGAGTGGTGAAAAGAGTAGTGAAGGAAAGTAAGAGAAGAGCAGATGAGGAATTTGGAAGGATTCTAAGTGTAAAATGGAGGGAGTGTAAGAAACTGTTCTGGAAAGAGGTCAAGAAAGTTAGGGAAGGTAGCAAGGGAAATAGTAAGGGTGTGAAAGATAAGAATGGGCGAGTGATAGCTGAGAAGCAAGAGAGATTCGAAAGATGGAGGGAGTACTTCAACGAATTGTTAAATGTAAGGAATGAAGCGCCAGCAAACATATTTGGATGGGGTATGGGAGGGAGAAGAAGGGAAGTAAGGGAGGAGGAGGTGGTGATCATGAGATCAAAAGTGTGTGAAACCATGAAAAGAGTGAAGATGGGAAAAGCATCAGAAATAGATGGTGTGTGCGGGGAAATGCTGAGGTATGGTGGAGATATAGTGATCGAATGGGTATTGAAAATGTGTAAACTAGCATTGGAGAAGAGGAGTGCACCTGATGACTAGAAGACAGGCATAATAGTCCCCCTATAGGCTATAAGGGTAAAGGGGAAAGAGGAGTGTGTGATAACCACCGGGGAATACGTCTTCTAAGCGTACTAGGGAAGGAGTACAGTATGGTAGTAGTTGAGAGAGTCAGAGCGAGAACGGAGAAATGGATAGGTGACGAGCAGGGCGGGTTTAGGAAGGGAAGAGGATGTGTAGATCAGATATATGCCCTGAAATGTGTTGTAGAGAAATATCTGGAGAAGGGACATAAGTTGTATGCTGCCTTTATGGACTTGGAGAAAGCCTATGACAGAGTTGATAGAGAAGGTACCGTATGTGGAAAGTACTGAGAATATACGGAGTAGATGGCAAGTTACTGAAAGCAGTGAAGAGGATGTATGAGGGTGCTAAGGCACCAGTACGTGGGGAGAATGAGCAGAGCGAGTTCTTTGATCTGAATGTTGGGTTAAAGCAAGGGTGTGTGATGTCCCCATGGTTGTTCAATATATTTATATGGATGGAGTCATGAAAGAAATTCAAGGAAGAGCAGTGGATGTTAAAATACAAGGAAGAGCAGTGGATGTTGGTGTACCTCTGATAAGGGAAGGAAACTAGTGGAAGTTGCTGTTTGCTGATGATACAGTTCTGATGAGCAATAGTGGATGGGAATTGCAGGGGCTGATAAATATATTTGGAACAGTGTGTGAAAAACGGATTGTGGTAATTGCGGGGAAGAGCAAGGTTATGGTCTTTGAAATGGGTGCAGCCACAGAGTGTGAGGTAATTAACTCTCTGACGTCCATGTACCTTCCTAGATTTAATATCATTGTCTATTAATAGCCAGAAAACAGAAAATAAATGCGGAATCGGAAGCGGATCTTGAAAGGGTTAACCCCAGTTGAAATTATGGAACCATGGCGCGACTCTTAACGTAAACTCGGATGCCTTAGGGTCTAGCTCACTCATAATAATTCGTTGACTAAACCACAAAACTATAATACTCTTTATTGTAAAGCAAGTTCCATCTAAGAATCAATCCAGAGAGTAATAATTGCATACAAAAAAAAACATAGGGGGTCCAAGAATGTTTATAATAGGGCTAGAGAATATGGCTTCCGAGTGTACCTGCCATATGGTTGTTCCAGAATGTTTCGTTCTCTCTCTCTCTCTCTCTCTCTCTCTCTCTCTCTCTCTCTCTCTCTCTCTCTCTCTCTCTCTCTCTCTCTCTCTCTCTCTCTCTCTCTCTCTCTCTCTCTCTCTCTCTCTCTCTCTCCTCTCTCTCTCTCTCTCTCGCTCTCGCTCTCGCTCTCGCTCTCTCTCTCTCTCTCTCTCTCTCTCTCTCTCTCTGCTGCGTGGGTGGCACAAAGTTTCACTCACTTCCACTGGGTCGTATATTTTCAGTGCGTGTTTCGAAATACTTGGACATAATTTCAAGTTTCGCCTCGCTAAATCCACTCGCATCATTAAATATTGTTTCCTATTATATTATGGTAATTTCAGTAGATAATTGTCTCCCCTTTATTATAATTAATTTGAATTGTGCGGAAAATTTGCAGAATATATATAAATTAAATAATGTGCTTTCGACCCGAGCGAAAGGATAAATAAAAGAGTAGCTTATCTCATTTACGTTGCATACAAAACAAGAGGGACAAATTTAGCGGTGTTCACAATATATATACTCTATATATTTTTTCATAATTTATAATGTTATTTTACTTCAATTTTTAACAGTAAGTGAAAATAAAATAACTGTAGATTATCTTGCCAAGGTCTGTGCTTGTGTGTACGAATAGTATATTTAATTGAGTGTAAAATCGAAGTTGTCTATAACACACACACGCACAAGCTCCTCTCTCTCACTTTTACACACACACGTTATCGTTATCGCTCTTTTCTGTGTGTCCCCCCCCCCCCCACCCCAACCCTGTCTCTCTCTCTCTCTCTCTCTCTCT
Source organism: Paralithodes platypus (assembly GCA_032716605.1). NCBI lineage: Eukaryota > Metazoa > Arthropoda > Malacostraca > Decapoda > Lithodidae > Paralithodes > Paralithodes platypus. The sequence goes on from CM064569.1 coordinate 20,945,338, forward strand.
CTCTCTCTCTCTCTCTCTCTCTCTCTCAGTTATCACCATGTTTCCCTTACCCCTTCCCTCCCTTATCACTCCCGGAGAGTGCTAGGTGGCTGATAAGGAGAGCTGGAACTCCTGTTTCACCACATGTCCTCTCTAGCTGATCCTTTATTTGCCTTATCAAAATTGAGGGCAACCCCAGCCTGCCATCCAAAACACCTTCTCCTCCTATCAGTACATTTTATTACAAACACCTTGCATGCTACACTATCTATTCTAACAAAACAAATGATGACACGATCACGACCCGCCTCGGAGTTCCCAGGGGGCGGGACCAGAAATGCTTCCATCAATTTGACCCCTGGAAACGACTTCCCTGAATGCCTTGGACCACTACCTTCTACTCTTATTATAAATTTCTGCAACATTCATGGCCTTTCCTCTAACTTCCACTCTGTGGAATACACCTCTGCTCTGCCAATCCTGATCTTCTCTTTCTCACCGAAACTCAGGTGTCTGGGACTACTGACAGCAAACCCTTCTCTGTATCCTCCTACTATCTCTATCCTCAGTTTCAAGCTAAAGGTGGATGTTACGTATATGTGCGCAACAATCTCTCTTTTTCTCGTGTTCCCAACTTTGAGTCTTGTGAATTCTCAACTCTCTGGCTAAAGCTTCTTGTTACTCTCAAACCACATATTTCTACACACTTTATCTCTTCCCTAATTATACCGACTATCCAAAATTCTTTAACTATCTAACTTCTAAAGTG